>JBBDGP010000188.1:6020000-6497500 GCA_037952835.1 Lithobates septentrionalis
GCACCTCTGTATTTTCCTGGCAGGGTGAGAGAGGAGACGCTTGGGCCCTGCGTCTCCTACATGCGCCCACTAGGTGGCCACACCTGAGTTGGACGTTTCTCTCCCTGCCAGCGGCGTCCCGGATCTCTTCCGGACGCCGTACTCACGCGCGCGCACCCCAGGGTGCGTGCGTGTGACGTAGCGGCGCCTGCGCAGTTGCGGCAGAAGCGCCGGGGACGCCCGAAGGTTTCTTCCTCTCTGGAACGCCGGGGGGATCACACCAGGGCGCACAGTTGTTCTGCTCGTTTTCCCCAATGGAGGGGGAGGATGGAATGATGTAATGCATACCTGCACCTGATGGGAGTTAGTCAATCGACACTCCCTATAAGTATAAGAAATCCTAGGGGAACTTTATTGGATCCTTTTCAATTTGGAGATGCTAGGCAATGCATCCACTGACCTAATAAATTGGTAAGTACACCCGGAATGACTGTGATGCTTCTATTTCTTTTGCAACTTGGCTCTTTCCCCTAAATCGCTGTTGATCTCGCCATGACTTCTTATTCATACTTCAACTTTTCAGAATCAAGAACATATCAATCCTTTTATTCAGTTCCGCTTGTTTGGGTAATTAGTTCCGACACCACCCTTGCACTTTTACACTGTTTGTCTTTTTCACTGTTTGATGGTTGTGTTGTGCACGTTTGCTTTTTGTGTTTCTCTCCTCACTCCCAGTCCTCACATTTCCCTTCCTCTGACAGACACCCACTGTCCATCCCACACACACTCCTATTTTCATTACCTCACACCTCCTACACTTCCCTATCCCTATCACTCCCTACACAACAACACCCCCCCCCCATAGCACTCTTTTCCCCCTTTGTCCCCACCCTTCTTCCCCCTCCCTCTCCTCCTTTTTTTCCCCCTCATTTTCCTCACCCATTCTCCTTTTCCCTCTTCCCTCTTCCCCCCCCTTTCCCCCTCCCCCCTTCTTTCTTTCCTCTTTCCCTTCTCTCTCTTTTCACCTCCCCCCCCCCCTGTTTTTCTCCCCTTTTGTCTCCCCTTCCCCAATCTCCTTTTCCCCCCCTCCCCCTTTTTTCCCTCCCCCTCTTTTCCCCCTTTTTCCTTCTTCCCATCCCCCCCCCTTTCTTCCCACCACCTGCAATCCAGCTTGTCTGATCTTCCCCCCCCCCCCCCCATTTCACTTTGTCCATCCACTGGTGGTTTGTCGGCACCTTTACCCTATTGCTTTTTCCATACATCCTTATGTTGCATGGGGATTGATTGGCAGCAGGGCATTTGCTATTCTCTTTTATGCTTGTCTCACTCACACACTTTCGGTTCACTTCTTTTCTTTTATTTTCACCTTTTCCCTCACATGCTTTCTTTTTCCCTCCCCCCAACCTCCCTTCCTTCCCCCCTTCTTTTTCTTTCCCCCTCTTCTTTCCTTCTCCTTTCTTTTTTCTAGCAACGCCCTTCTGCACACCCATGGACTTATAATCCAATAATTTTATAGATCTCCATAGTTGGGGAATTTCCCAATCTATGTGGATGAATCAATTGACCCCTCGTTCTTTAATATCTTTTTACTTTTAGCACTAACGTGAACCTATCCGGGTGCAGTTCGGATTGCCAGTTGCCCCTTCCTTTCCCTCCTTCCCTCTCCTATATGGGGGGCTGGTAGGCGTGATCCCTCGCAAGATACATTTGGTCCACCGCCCGCTCCCTCTGGAGTTGGTCCGACACAGGGGAGACAGGGGAGCAGAGGAGAAATCGTACCACCCTAAACAATCTACAATGTTAGAACTGAACGTAAAAACGTCAGAAATCCTGTAATAGGTAATTATATGATCCAGGCAGCCACATTACATGGTATACATGTATAGGTTTGGTACTGTTGATTTTGATGTTTGATACATGTTGACCTTTTTACAGTGGACAACCATCCTCTGAAGAAGACCCGGGAAGGGTCGAAACGCGTCAGGATTTACACACACAACTTTCGTTGTTCCGCATACACCATATTGTATATTGACCCTATTTATAGGCATTGTCTGTTGTTATCTAATTTTAAGGATTCAACATTTGAGAAAACTTTGGTTGCCCTTTAACACATTGTGCTTTGCATTGATTTTAATTGTATGCTTTGTTCACTGCAATTATACGCCATATCCAGTTCATGTCCTGACTCTAACAGTCAGTATTCATTTTCAGTGATTTTTATAATATGCTATTTATACTTTTTGTACCAATAAAATTGAATTTTTTCAACTACCGATACTGCACTTCATTGGCTGCTTTAAAGCCCCGATAGGGGGTTCTTGTATTTTTATGCACTTTATGGGGTGTGCGGCCTACCCGTCTACACTCATGTGAGTGCTTTCTGTTGTTTGTTTTGATTTTTTTTTTTTTTTAATATCTTTATTTATTCAAACAATTTTCAATTTTAACATTACAACACATATCATAATAAAAACAATCATACTAAAAACATATATACACCATAGATAGTGATTATTTACTATGCTCTAATCCATCCCTGCTCGCCTAAGCTCCGACATCAAACATCCTACCAGTTGAACCCATCCATTCACCCATACTGGCCCATTCATACCTAACCCACAAAAAAAAAAAAAAAAAAAAAAAAAAAAAAAAAAAGGCATATATTCCCATATCCCTAAGGGTACTCAGCCTCCTATGGATCACATAGTAAATCTGCCGAGGCGCTATATGTTTCCCACCTCTTCCAAATATCCGTTGTCCGTTTAATCTGCTTATTGGATCCTTCCTCTCTCACCTTTCTTTCTTCCAGGGTCCGCATCTCCGTTATCTCACACTCCCACTCTACCAGAGAGGGTGGATCTGTACATTTCCATTTTCTGGCTATACACGTACGGGCAGCCGTTAGGAAATATTTTAATGGGCCTTTCTTTATACTTTTCATTGATCCGGGGATCATGGATAATACTGCCATTTGTATATCTGGATATATTTCCCTCGCTGTCATGGCCCTAAAAATTTCGAAAATTTTCTGCCAAAATGGAAGGATTTTAGAGCAATAGTACCAGATATGGGACATTGTACCACGTCTTTCCTGACACCTCCAACATACTTCTTTATTCATAGGGCTTATCCTATGGAGGTCTACAGGGCACTTATACCATCTGGCTAAAATCTTATAGTTTCTTTCTTGATGTTTAGATGAAACAGAGAGTTTGTGCGTGACTGCTAAGGCTTTTACCCATTCCTTCCTGGGGATCTCCTTCCCCAGTTCCTCTTCCCACTTCTTAATATATGGTAACTCCAACTT
This sequence comes from Lithobates septentrionalis, assembly GCA_037952835.1. Taxonomy (NCBI): domain Eukaryota; kingdom Metazoa; phylum Chordata; class Amphibia; order Anura; family Ranidae; genus Lithobates; species Lithobates septentrionalis. The sequence continues at coordinate 6,023,290 of JBBDGP010000188.1, forward strand.
CTGACCGTCCTCAATTAAAATTTTATATACTTTCGAAAGCACGTGCAAGGGTCTTTCAGCTTGAGTAAAGATTTCCTCTAGCGCCGTTAGAGGTCTGGTTATTTCTGCTTCTTTGAACAGGGATATGACGTACTTTTGGAATAAGCCATACTGTAACCAATCTTTTCTATGTTCCTCCCTCATGGACTCTAGAGGAAGGACCTTATTTCCCACCAATGTTTCTGTTACCCTTGTATCCTCATGACTGTACCACTTAAGGAATGCTTTTACCCCGAATGCCAGCGGGAATTCTGGGTTATCAAAGAGAGGGGTCATGGGTCCTCTAAAGGTAGAGACGCGCCCCATTTTAATCAGAATGTCCCATGCTTTCATTGTTGAGGTCACTAAGAAGGGTGTGTAGCCATACGGTGAGCTATATGTCCCTTTGATCCATGGCAGAGATTTTAGTTTCAACCCTGTGATCTTTTCCTCGAGTCCCACCCACTGTTTTTTGTTCCTATTATGGAACCAGTCAACTAACCTGGTGACCATTACCGCCTTAAGATATACTGCTAAGTCAGGGAGGGATAAGCCCCCATTTGCTTTAGTCTTATTTAGCACTTTTCTACTAATTCTGGGGGTCTTACCTGCCCATACAAATTGTCCAATAATCCTGGAAACCTTTTTCACAAAACCCAATGCAGGAAACACGGGGATCGTTTGTAATATATACAGTATTTTTGGGAGTATGTCCATATTTATGACGTTTACCCTACCCAACCATGAGAAGGTACCCTTATTATATTGCTGGAGAGTTTTTGTTATTTTTTGCAACATCGGGACATAGTTATACTCTTCTAATTTCTTTAAATCCGTAGGGATATAGGTGCCCAGGTATTTAATAGCATTTTCCTGCCATCTAAAGGGGAAATCCTTCTTGAGTAATTCCACCATACTTCTAGACATATTGATATTCATTGCCTCAGATTTGTTATAGTTAACTTTAAAATTACTCAAGGTGCCAAAACGTTTAAATTCCCTTATCAGGTTTGGTAGTGTTATCAACGGGTTTGTGACATACAACAGGATGTCGTCTGCATAGACAGACAGCTTGTATTCTGTACCCCCCACTCTTATACCTTGTATATCTTTATTCGCCCTAATAGCATTTAATAAGTGTTCCATAATTAATATATATAGTATTGGGGACAGTGGGCAGCCTTGTCTGGTTCCATTTGCTATTGTTATTTCTCCGGACAGGTTACTATTCGCCCGGATCTTGGCCGTTGGATGTTGATACAGGGTCATTATCTTGTCTATCATTACCGTTCCCAGCCCCCATTGTATAAGGGTCTCTTTGAGAAAGCTCCATCCCACCCTGTCAAAAGCTTTTTCAGCATCTATTGCTAACAAGCAGGATGGGATGGAGCCCTTCTGTACGTATTCCATTAGAGTAAGCGTTTTCAGGGTATTGTCCCTGGCTTCTCTCCCTTTAACGAATCCCACCTGGTCCAGATGGATATAGCGAGGTATTATAGGGGTAAGTCTATTGGCGATAATTTTGGAGTATATTCTGAGGTCAAGGTTTGTCAGAGATATTGGCCTATAATTCCCACATAGGGTATGGTCTTTATCCATTTTTGGTACGAGGGCAATATAGGCCTGCATACTCTGAGAACCAAAAGGTGTTGTTGTGGAAACTGCGTTAAATGTCGGTTTCATTATAGGCATAAGTTCCGTTTTAAATGTCTTATAGAACCTAGGGGTGAGTCCGTCCAGTCCTGGGCTTTTCCCAGGTACTAATGAGTCGATTACTCTTTGAATTTCTTCCACAGAGAAATCACACTCAAGCTGGCTTGACTCTAAAGAAGTTAAAGTCGGGATTGCGGTTTCTTTAATGTACTGTTGTATTTTTTGCTGGGCCATCTCAGGGTTGTCATACATCTTCCCCTTAGGAATATTATACAGCTCTGAAAAAAATATTTGGAATTCTTTTAGAATCCCTTTTGGATCATATCTCATGTCTCCGTCCCCTGACTTTATCTTAGCAATGGGTAGTGTAGTGCTTCTATTTTTTAGGGCCCTTGCCAATAGTTTACCTGGCTTGTTGCCCTGCTGATAAAATAGGGCTCGATTTTTATCTCTAACATATAGCGTCTTTTCATTTAATAATATTTGCAATTCTGCTTTTAATTCTGTTACTATCAATAGTGTTTCCCTCGTTAGGCTCTGTTTATGTTGAGTTTCTGCCGTCTCTATTTCTTTAAATAATTGAGTAATTCTACAGCTTTTCTGTTTTTTCAATCTAGACCCATGTTTTATAAATAAGCCTCGTAGCACACATTTCAGTGCTTCCCATTGTGTAGGCAATGATGTAATATCTCCAATATGATCAGCAGCAAAGTCCGTTATCGCTTTTCTTATTTCTAATACACATATCTCGTCATAAAGTAAATTATCGTTAAGACGCCATTTACCCCTACTATTCTCCCCCGTATGTAAGCCTACTTTTAGAAACACGGGTGCGTGATCGGACCATATTGAGTTGCCTATTTCTGCCGCGAGGATGGCATTTATCCCTCTTTGATTTATTAAGAAAAAATCTATGCGGTGATATGAACCATGCACCTTAGAGTAAAATGTAAAGTTCTTCTCGGTTGGGTGTAGTAAACGCCAGATATCCACCAATTGACGTTTGGCCATTAAGTCCTTAAATTTCCTCTTGTCTTTACTACACTGCACTATCGTTGGTGCCGTGGTGTCAATCCCTCCCTCCATAACGAAGTTGAAATCACCCCCGATTATTATTATACCTTCTGCTTTATCCAACAGTTGATTAATCAGTTGTAAGCCTACTTTGATCTGGTTTTGATTAGGTAGGTATATGTTTATCAGGGTGTATTTTTGGCCATATATATTAAGCTTAAGTAGTATTGCTCTTCCATCCCTATTGCGCCATTCCTCTAGCACTTGAATTGGAATTGTTCTATGGATTGCGATAGATACCCCTCTCGATTTAGAATACCCATAGGAATCATGGAACCACGTGGTGTAGTATTTATTTCGTAGGTTAGGAATATGGTCCGACCGGAAATGCGTCTCCTGAAAGAAAATAATCCCCACCTTCTGTTTGTGAAGCGAATATAGCACCTGTGATCTTTTTGATGTCGAGTTGAGACCCCTAATATTATAGGAACATATATTCATTACTAATCAAGGCTTACGGAAGCTGAACCCACAATGGGGAAGAAAAAAAAAAAAAAAAAAAAAAAAAAACCTATCCTACCCGCCCCCTCCCGACTCACACACACCAATTCGTACCTACTTGACTATAAACAGTCTATCTTACTTTAACGTAAGTTCCCTATACTAGGGAGAGCGGAGCGTACCCTCGAATTTCCGCCCACCAGTCGGTGGCTACACGCTGACTTTTTGTGTATTATAAACCTATTTAATGCCTTGGGTTTCCCCCTGTCTGGTTGGTTCGGATGGTTACGGGGGAGAACAAATTTTCATAGAGGATAATGAACTTCCCCGATAATATAGCTATGTCACTCTATACTATCTTAAAAAATATATAAGCTGTCTTAATGGCCTATATAATCCATGCCTATATAAAGGGGGGGAGAAAGGGGAAGAGAAAAAAAAAAAAAAAAAAAAAAAAGGGGGGGGAGCCACCGCCTCCCCCCTACCTATACCCTAGCATCTATCGCATAGAATTTAATACAGTGCTTATCCCTATACAAAAACAGCCCATTACATCTTACTTTGGACCAATATTGGTGCTCAATTTAACCAAGACCTATGCGTTTCTATATACAAATCAAGACAAAAAAAAAAAAAAAAAAAAAAAAAAAAAAAAAAAAGGGGGGGGGGGAGGGGGGATCCCCCCACTTACCCCCTCTCCCATGTATACCTCCTTCAATGCAATAACTAACATTATGCATAATGTATCAAAACACAAAATATCGTTATCATCAGTGTTACTATTAAATATTAAACCCTTCATCTGTGAGAAGCCTAACATCAAGACTCTGATATATCCTTTTGTATTGTTATGCAAAAAAAAAAAAAAACCCCCCCCAGCCCAACCCCCCCCATCACCCATTCCCCTACCCATTCCCGTCGTCTTTAATATAGTGATAAAACATATGCATACTTTCTTAATAAAATATTCAATATAGACCACAAGTGGCCACAACAACTATGGTGAGTATCTTAGTGCTCATGTATATTCATATATATATAAAAAAAAAAAAAAAAAAAAAAAAAAACCCCCCCCAGCCCAACCCCCCCATCACCCATACCCCTTGCCCTGACCCATTCCCGTCATCTTTAATATAGTGATAAAACATATGCATACATTCTTAATGAAATATTCAATATAGACCACGAGTGGCCACAACAACTATGGTGAAAATCTTAGTGCTCCTGTATATTCTTATAAAAAAAAAAAAAAAAAAAAATAAATAAATAAATTTTCTTTCTTCTTTTCTTTTTTCTTTTTTCTCTTTTCTTTTCTTTCCTTCCCTTCCTTCCCCCCCTTATTAATCCCCCCCAGCCCACCCCCCCCCCATCACCCATACCGCTTACCCTGACCCCTTCCCGTCATCTTAATATAGTGATAAAACATATGCATACACTCTTAATAAAATATTCAATATAGACCACGAGTGGCCACCACAACTATGGTGAAAATCTTAGTGCTCATGTGTATTCATATAAAAAAAAAAAAAAAAAAAAAAAAAAAAAAAGTTTACCACCCCAGCCCCAACCCCTCCCACACCCGAACCCCCCACCCTCGCACATACCTAACATCCTTGATATAGTGGTGAAGAAAAATGCATAAACTAATAATCAAATATTCAATATGGGCCACATGTGGCCAAAACAGATGTGGTAAAAATCTAAGTGCTCATATATTTACGTATAAGAAAAAAAAAAAAAAAAAAAAAGAAACACAAAAAAAAAAAAACCCATTTCTTTCCCTTGTACCTCCTTTCCTACCCCTTTTCTTCCCCTTCCCCGCTCCCCCTAACAAAAAAAAAAATGCTAGGGACTCAACCTCCCACCTACCACCCTCCTCAACCAAAGAAAAAAAAAAAAAAAAAAAAAAGAAAGAGCTAACTAGACATTTTTATATATGGGATAGGCCAGTCCGGTAACTCTATCCCTGGCAAACCGAGGGTTGACACAAACTGCGGTAAGTCCTCTAGGTCTCTAAATACAGCAATATGTCCATCTTTCTGTGCTTGTAGTTGGAATGGGAATTTCCATCTATATTGGAGATTACTCTTCTTTAGTTGTTCCACTAGGGGTTTTAGCGCCCTTCTACGATCTAAAGTGAATTTGGACAGATCCTGAAAGAATTGTATTGGGGCCTCTTCAAATAGGACAATATTCTTTAAACGTGCAGCATGCATGATCCTGTCTTTTATATGCGCATAGTGCATCTTGCAGATGACATCCCGTGTTTTGTTAGGATCCAATCTTCTTATTCCTGCTGTTCTATGGGCCCGATCAATTATCAGTTCCTTTACTTCTATCCCCGGAATTAACTCTTGGAAAATCTTTTGTAGGGTATTTATTAGCTCTTTAGCCCCCACTTCCTCCTTTAATCCTCTTATTCTAATATTAGATCTCCTACTTCTATTTTCTTGCTCGTCGATGCTGTTAATTAGGTGATGAATTTGCCTTTCTTGTTTATGCATGTTTGCTTTTAGTTTCATAGTTTCCTGCTCGACATTCAAGAGCTTAGTGTCTAACGTAGCTGTTTTTTCTTGTGTGTTTTTAATAGACACCTTAAGCTCAAGCACCTCTTTTTTGTATAGATTCTCCAGTCTGAACACATATTGGTCCATATCTTCCCTAGTTGGCAGGGATTGGATATATTTTCTCATGTCCCAATTCTCTTTTTCCATCTCCTTTGGATCACTACCCGAGCCAGTGGTATCCATTAGTGAGCTACTTCTGGGGTGTTGGGGTTGAGTTTCCCCTGAAGATCTGGATCCCCCCGAGGTTTCTGCTATATCTGAAATGTCCTGTGGTGTTTGTAGGGCTTGTATTACGCGGGGGGATTGTAGCTGTAGTTGTTGAAATATCTCCTTTATATCTGCCGTCTGTGTGGTTTGTGACCCAGTGGGGTTTTTACTTTTATTTTCTTCCTTATCTTTCTTATTCTTCTGGGATTGCGGAGTTTTATTTCCCTTTTTAGGCGCCATAGCTATGTAGCTTTTACTAATTTTTACACACTCCCTCCCTTTGCGTTACACCTTCCCAACGCCTCCACTATCAGGACTTATATGTGGACCGGGGGTTAAAGAATCCTTTTCTGCTCTTTAATATATGTTATAGGGGAGTGATATCAAATGTTGCCCCTATCTTGGATTATTTATCTTTTCATCACCTCTCTTCCAGGTCGGTTTTCAGATTATAATGTACTTTAGTTATATGTGTTGCTTATCTTCCCTTGGCCCTTAGTTTGAGCACAACTCTCAAAAGCCATACAGACAAGTCCGTATAATCAGCTAGCATATAGTTACAGGCAGAGAATCCAACCAGAATTGAGAGTCTTTTAAAACCATGCAGGTTAACGCAAACTTCCTATATATCAGCTGTAAGTGAGGTGTATAATATATCCATGCATATATCCATACAGTTTCCAATTCTGGCTCATTTAATCATCTTACCAGTTCCCCGTACTGATAATCTTGTCTGGTAATATTCTCCTTATCTTACTTGGCAAGATGTTGAGATCTCCTATTCCTCCTGGCTCACCGCCGGCCTGAGCCTCGGAACCATCCCGCGTTGCGCGCTCCCGCCACCGAGCCGTCGCTGTCGGATCTGCCGTCTGCGTGTGTAGACCCGTCAGCAACCCGTGTGGCTGTGCGCCTTCCCGCAGTCCAGTCTCCGGTCCCCTACTCGGCACTCCACAGGTAGGGCTTGGCTCCGAAATCCTCCCTACGATGTCCGTAGTTAATGGGACAAAGCTATGTGTCGGTTCCCCGCAGTCCGCCAGCTCACAGCATCCCCGGTCTCAGCTGCATGTCAGTGTGTCTGCCCGTCTGGCTTAGTGAGCGGCCATCTTGGGTAGCAGCTCCTCCCCCCCGGAAAGATGGGTGAGTGCCCCCCTATTTTTTGTTTGTTTTGATTTTTGGGTGGTTAAACACCCTCCCCCATTTCTCTGGCACTCGAGTTTAGACATGAACTGTGAACTGGTTTTTTAGGCGGTATACATGATCCTGGTATATGGTTTTTCTCTTTTTGTATCTCATCTTTTATGTTACTTGAATATCCACTCTAGCCATTAACAGATTGCAATTTCTGATTCAAGATGAGTAAATTTACAGGGGCTGATTGGGCTAACCTAATGTCTCAGTATGAGAACTCCTTCGAACAGGGCGATCAAAAAACCCTGTCTATTACAACACTATTCCAAAAATTGACTAAGGTACTCGAGAGAAAATCTGCCCTCTTTTGGCATGTCAAGAGTTTTGGCAGATACCTCGAGGAACAAATCAATCCCTATGGACTACGTGTCCAAATCTTTCCAAATGTTGATTTAATAAGTGATGAGTGCAAGGCCGAATGGGAGGCCATTCTTAAGTCGTGCTCCAGGGAGATGATGTCGATCTTGTCCAGGGAGTATGGCAAACAGATTGCCCTCTTAGATGGCGTTATTAGCAAATTGGAACAAACATTGAGTCAATATGCCCAACACCCCCTTTTTGCTGAATCCCAAACTTGTTTGGAAGAAAATCTTTCAACCTTTAACAAAAACATTCTGCATAATAAGGAAACGCAATTCTGGAGGGACAAACATGCCTTTTCGGAGGGATATGCCTACAGATGGAAAAACTATGTGTCTCCATCTAATAACCAACCACGTCAGGAACCCAAGAACAAAAAGAATACTCAAATTTCGAAATTTCGGAGATCTTCGGATCCCGAACCTGAACGAAAGAATTCCTCCCAACGCAACCAAATGCGTAGTAAAGTACAACAGAAAAGAGATCGTAGTTTTAGGAATTCTCCTGAACACGACTCTAAAAAACGTGCGATATATACTGCCTCCACACAAGCAGATTCTCATGATGCCCAACCCGGCCGTACTGCAACAAAAGATTGCACTACGGAGGCGGGCGGGGTAACATCCCCCGAATCAAATAGTAACATCCCATCCACACAGGAATCTTACAAACATCCTACTCCCCCTGTCGGCTCTAACAAAGTAGCTCCACAAAAAGCTTTAAACTCTTCTCGGGGACCTGCGTCCCCACAGACCAACAAAACAGGCAAGGGTTTGGACCCCTTCGTGGTGCGGATACAACAAACCACCTAAGCGTGGTTAATCTATCCTCCACCAATTTGTTACTTAGTGAGATACAACTTTTATCCCGTGGACTAACTTTCTGTCCTGAACAACACTTCGATGTCTTCGAAACAGTCACTGACCTACAACTTTTTGCACGCAGGTTATTATTAAAATACCTGCATGCAAAGGATGACTCGGAAGGTGACGCTGTGGATGGGTCTTTTTTCAGCATGAAGGAATGTAGGGCCTTACGAGACCTAACTCTCCTTTACCAAGAAAGCAACACAGTGGATTTAATAGACCAAATCGATCTGGACGCCTTACTGCAGGAGGTGGACAAATCGACCCCAAATCCCCTAATGATGTTTAAAAAGGCTTCCACCACATTCCCCTCTTCAAGTATTAACCCCAATGTAGCAGTATTTTTAAGGCAAACAATTCGTGATATATACAAACTATCACAAATTCAATCTAAACCGGCCAATCTTTCCGATGATGAAAACCTGGCCCTTCAATGCCTCATAAAAAATCCCAAAATTGTGATAAAACCCTCGGACAAAGGGGGCAACGTGGTCGTCATGAACAATAACGACTATGTCTCAATGTGTCTGGACATACTAAAAAACAAAGAATGGTATAAAGTAATCTCAGCCCTCAACATCAGCCAATACAATTCCAGCTTTTACAATATGATTGATCGTGCATTCCATAGAGGGGAAATTACTAAGAATATCTACGAATTTGTCAGGACTCCACATCCCAAGGTAGCTACGTTTTATAGTCTACCCAAGATACATAAAAATCCGACAAAACCCACAGGCCGCCCCATTGTCTCTGGCAATGGAGCTATATCGGAAAACCTAAGCCGTGTCATAGATGCACACTTGCAACCTCTTGTTCTGTCTTTGCCCTCCTTTGTCAAGGACACAATACAATTTTTACAACTCATCAGTGATCTGAGGATACCCGAGAATGCCATTTTGGTGACCATCGACGTTGAGGCGTTGTACAGCAGCATTCCCCATTCCAAGGGTTTGGCTGCTGTGCAAAGGGCCTTGCAACAGTATTCTCAATATGACCCGGCATTGGTCAGGTTCATTCTGAATGGGTTGCACTATATACTGCATCATAACCACTTTTGTTTTGACAACTCCCACTACCTCCAGGTGCAGGGTGTGGCTATGGGGACCTGCTGTGCCCCCTCCTACGCCAACCTGTACCTGGGGGAGTGGGAGAAGTCTCTCCTGGATGGCGAGGACCTTGTCGAGTACACCAGCCATATAACCAAATGGCTGAGGTATATCGACGACGTCTTCGTCGCCTGGGAGGGACCCGAGATCAAACTATTTGAATTTTTCAACAAGATCAATGTAAACGATCGCAACTTGAGGTTTACGACGACCCATGACCCCCACAGCGTCACCTTTCTAGATGTCTCCGTGTCGGTCACCGCGGAAGGATACCTTTCTAGCACTTTGTTTCGTAAGACAACTGCTGGGAATACGGTCCTTCATTCTGATAGTTTTCACCCGATCCCATTGAAGAACTCGATCCCTTATGGACAGTACTTGCGCCTTCGGCGCAACTGTTCCAATGACGTTTTGTTCAAAAAAGAAGCGGAGGGGCTCCAAAATCGACTGTTAGCAAGGGGCTACAGTAGATCGTGCCTTAAAAAAGCTTATAATCAAGCCATAGGACATTCTAGATCTCAGCTACTCTTTAAACCCAAACCCTCCCGAAGCTCTGAATGCAATCCCACCCGGATTATCATGCGTTATTCCCGACAACATCAGGCCATTAGAAAGATCATAGAGCGTCATTGGAGCATCCTCACAGATGACCCCAAATTGCGTGGTCAAACCTACCATAACGTACAAAAGAGCTATGTCACTACGTGACAAGCTCGTTCAGAGTGAATACACAAACGACAATAAGAGATCAAAGCACTGTTCCACAGTGGGTTCTTTCCCCTGTGGACATTGCTCATACTGTTCACTCATTAAACAAGATAAAATCTTTGTTTTACCTAACGGAAACACATTCACACCTAAACAGTTCGTGAATTGCCGCACTCGCGGAATAGTATATCTGATGGAATGTGAATGTGGTGCGTACTATGTGGGGAAAACCAGGCAGGAATTCTGGAAACGCATTTCCCAACATGTCTACAGCATGGAGGTGGGGAACCCGTACCTCCCCATTGGGAGGCACATAATTTCTACACACAACTATAGAGTCCCTAGAGTCACTTTTGTGGCCCTTTACAAAATAAAGATCCCCACCAGAGGTGGCGACTGGAATAAGTCTCTGCTGCAGAAAGAGCAGAGATGGATATTCCAGTTACAGGCCACCTCTCCACCGGGCCTAAATGAATCAATCTCGTTTGCCCCTTTTCTGCAGGGGTTTTCATCCGGAAAGACACAATAACTTATGGGAAAGGATCTCACATCCCATACGTATTGTAATACTCTGTGGAAATATGAGAAGACTCAATATTACCAATTTTTTCCTCCTTTTCCTTTCCCCGTTCCTTTTTTCCCTTTTTTTTCTCCCCTGTTTCTCCCCCCCCCCTTTCCCCTCTCCCCCTCCTTCCCTCCCCTTCTCCCCCCCCCATTTCCCCCCCTTCCTTTTCCCTCCCCCCTCCCTCCCTCCCCATTTATCTTCCCCCCCCCTTTCCCTTGTTTCCCCTCCCCTCCCCCCCCTTTTTTCCCTCCTCCTCCCCCCCTTTTCCACCCCCCCCTCTCCCCATGCTGATCCTAGTGGAGTTTCCACAATACATCTTTTCCACCAGCGTTTCTATTTCTGTGCATACTGCTGCCTGGTTTTCCCCACGTAAAACTACTAGTGTTATTGTTATTATTATCTTCCTCATTACTTTTAAATGAATGAGGTGTATACCTCTGTGTATGTTATGGGATTTAACAAAATGGACCATATGCTCCACAATGTTTTACTCCTGAAAAAAATCTAGCCTTTCGGAGTTCGGAGTTCTTTATTGTAACAATATTTGGTATTATGTAATTTTTCTTCTCTTGTTTGTATATGTACTATTTGATTGCGTAGTTATAAGAGGACAATGCCATTACAATTGTGCAACCATGTCTAAGTAAAAAATGTCATGCAGAGTACGATGTATTCAATATGGTCAGCCGGCAACCAATCCACAGTACACAGACCATATATGTAGCACCTTGTGAATAGGTGATGTGGACTGTCTGTGTCATGTTTCACTACCATTCCCGCACAGCACTAAATTCATGGCTGTGTGGCTCTGTGTTCCCTGCTGCCTCCCCTCAGTGCCTGCACTTCTCCTCTGGGGGCGGGGGTGCACCTCTGTATCTTCCTGGCAGGGTGAGAGAGGAGACGCTTGGGCCCTGCCTCTCCTACATGCGCCCACTAGGTGGTCACACCTGAGTTGGACGTTTCTCTCCCTGCCAGCGGCGTCCCGGATCTCTTCCGGACGCCGTACTCACACGCGCGCACCCCAGGGCGCGTGCGCGTGACGTAGCGGCGCCTGCGCAGTTGCGGCGGAAGCGACAGGGACGCCCGAAGGTTTCTTCCTCTCCGGAACGCCGGGGGGATCACACCAGGGCGCACAGTTGTGCTGCTCGTTTCCCCCAATGGAGGGGGAGGAGGGAGGGATGTAATGCATACCTGCACCTGATGGGAGTTAGTCAATCGACACTCCCTATAAATATAAGAAATCCTAGGGGAACTTTATTGGATCCTTTTCAATTTGGAGATGCTAGGCAATGCACCCACTGACCTAATATATTGGTAAGTACACCCGGAATGACTGTGATGCTTCTATTTCTTTAGCAACTTGGCTCTTTCCCCTAAATCACTGTTGATCTCGCCATGACTTCTTATTCATACTTCAACTTTTCAGAATCAAGAACATATCAATCCTTTTATTCAGTTCCGCTTGTTTGGGTAATTAGTTCCGACACCACCCTTGCACTTTTACACTGTTTGTCTTTTTCACTGTTTGATGGTTGTGTTGTGCACGTTTGCTTTTTGTGTTTCTCTCCTCACTGTCAGTCCTCACATTTCCCTTCCTCTGACAGACACCCACTGTCCATCCCACACACGCTCCTATTTTCATTACCTCACACCTCCTACACTTCCCTATCACTCCCTACACAACAACCCCCCCCCCCCGCTAGCACTCTTTTCCCCCTTTGTCCCCACCCTTCTTCCCCCTCCCTTTTTTTCCCCCTCATTTTCCTCACCCATTCTCCTTTTCCCTCTTCCCTCTTCCCCCCCCCTTTCCCCCTCCCCCCTTCTTTCTTTCCTCTTTCCCCTTTCCCCTTTCCCTTCTCCCTCTTTTCACCCCCCCCTGTTTTTCTCCCCTTTTGTGTCCCCTTCCCCCCTCTCCTTCCCCCCTTCCCCCCACTCTCCCTTTTTCCCCTCCCCCTCTTCTCCCCCTTTTTCCTTCTTCCCACCCCCCCCTTTCTTCCCACCACCTCCAATCCAGCTTGTCTGATCTCCCCCCCCCCTATTTCACTTTGTCCATCCACTGGTGGTTTGTCGGCACCTTTACCCTATTGCTTTTTCCATACATCCTTATGTTGCATTGGGATTGATTGGCAGCAGGGCATTTGCTATTCTCTTTTATTCCTGTCTCACTCACACACTTTCGGTTCACTTCTTTTCTTTTCACCTTTTCCCTCACATGCTTTCTTTTTCCCTTCCCCCCCCTCCCTTCCTTCCCCTCCCTTCCTTCCCCCCCTTCTTTTTCTTTCCCCCTCTCCTTTCCTTCTCCTTTCTTTTTTCTAGCAACGCCCTTCTGCACACCCATGGACTTATAATCCAATAATTTTATAGATCTCCATAGTTGGGGAATTTCCCAATCTATGTGGATGAATCAATTGACCCCTCGTTCTTTAATATCTTTTTACTTTTAGCACTAACGTGAACCTATCCGGGTGCAGTTCGGATTGCCCGTTGCCCCTTCCTTTCCCTCCTTCCCTCTCCTATATGGGGGGCTGGTAGGCGTGATCCCTCGCAAGATACATTCGGTACACCGCCCGCTCCCTCGGAAGTTGGTCCGACACGGGGGAGACAGGAGAGCAGAGGAGAAATCGTACCACCCTAAACAATCTACAATGTTAGAACTGAACGTAAAAACGTCAGAAATCCTGTAATAGGTAATTATATGATCCAGGCAGCTACATTACACGGTATACATGTATAGGTTTGGTACTGTTGATTTTGATGTTTGATACATGTTGACCTTTTTACAGTGGACAACCATCCTCTGAAGAAGACCCGGGAAGGGTCGAAACGCGTCAGGATTTACACACACAACTTTCGTTGTTCCACATACACCGAATTGTATATTGCCCCTATTTATAGGCATTGTCTGTTATCTAATTTTAAGGATTCAGCATTTGAGAAAACTTTGGTTGCCCTTTAACACATTGTGCTTTGCATTGGTTTTAATTGTATGCTTTGTTCACTGCAATTGTACGCCATATCCAGTTCATGTCCTGACTCTAACAGTCAGTATTCATTTTCAGTGATTTTTATAATATGCTATTTATACTTTTTGTACCAATAAAATTGAATTTTTTCAACTACCGATACTGCACTTCATTGGCTGCTTTAAAGCCCCGATAGGGGGTTCTGGTATTTTTATGCACTTTATGGGGTGTGCGGCCTACCCGTCTACACTCATGTGAGTGCTTTCTGTTGTTTGTTAATCTATACTCCCAATGAAAATCAAGCCTCTTTTTTAGATGAGGCTTTAGAGAAGCTTTTAGATTTTGCAGAGGGGCAGTTGATACTAGGAGGAGATTTTAATATACCTTAGATACCATCGACAGATACCTCCACAGGGATATCATCCATTCCTCCTAGCCAACTGAAACGTACTGCAAAATTATTTCATAAAGCTCAATTGATTGACCTATGGAGATTGCAACATTCCGGGGCACGAGATTAACCGTTTTATTCACCCCCACATAAAATCTTTACCAGGATAGATTATTTTTTGATTCCCCATACCTGTTTACATGCAGTCCGGGCTACATCCATAGGAAATATTACATGGTCAGACCATGCCCCTGTATTCCTGACTTATGATCTGACAGGAGCTCAGACATCTAGACATCGCTACTGGTGACTTAACGAAAGTCTTTTACAGATATTGGAAGTCTTAGAGGACGTGACTAAAGAGTTGACATTGTACTTTCAGATGAATGACCTACCAAATTGTGACCCAGGAATTTTATGGGAAGCACATAAGTCAGTTCTTAGAGGTGTTTTTATTAAGCATGGGGCTCGTGTTAAACGAGAACGAACGAAACAGCTTACTGAATTACTTGGTAAATTAGCGATTGCGGAATCTAGTCATAAACATGCTCCTAATAAGACTCTAGAAACAGACTTGGCGGTACTGAGGAAGCAAATTACAGTCTTGCTTAAATACAAGGCGAAAGCAGCATTACAGTTTTGCTGTAAGGTGAACTACGAATCGGGTGATAAATGTGGGAAAGTATTGGCAAGAAAAGTGAGAGAACATAAACTGTCAACATATATCCCCCAAGTTGTCAATGGGAACGGCCAAAAAGTAAATTTACCAACCCATATCTCCCAGGAATTTAAAGAATTTTATTCACACCTATATGATCTAGCAATACCTATACCGCCTTGATCTGCTATAGATGAATATATTCAATCATCTCAAATGCCGTCCTTAGCCCATGAGATATGTATGGAACTAGATGCCCCAATAACATTGTTGGAACTTCAATAAGCGTTAGGGTCCATGAAATCAGGGAAGGCCCTGGGTCCGGATGGGTTTACTGTACAATACTATAAAAGACTATTTGAAATATTAGGCCCACGCTTGATTAATCTATTTAGTTTGATCGACTCTGGATCTTCATTCGCTAGGGATACTCTAGGAACCCACATCGCTGTGATATATAAAGAAGGCAAGGACCCTACCTTGTGCGGTAGCTATAGGCCTATCTCACTTTTGAATGTAGACCTTAAGCTCTATACTAAAATCTTGGCTACCCGACTGTCAAACCATTTACAAAAATTAATCCACTTGGATTAGTTTGGATTTATTCCGACACGTAAGGCGAGGGATAGCACTTCTAAAGTGCTAAACCTACTTCACGTGACCAAGTCCACGAAAACTCCATGTGTCTTTTTAAATACAGATGCTGAGAAAGCATTTGACCGAGTAAGTTGGCCATTTATGCTCTCCGTACTCAGACATATTGGACTTGGGGAGGTGATGATGAACCGGATAGCCAAGATATATTTAAATCCGATCACACAGGTTAAGGTGAATGGGGTGCTCTCAGAGTTTTTCATAATTAGGAATGGTATCAGGCAGGGATGCCCACTCTTTTACATGCCCTTACCTTGGAGCCTTTTCTTTCCGTGATCAGGCTAAATCAGGATATACAAGGAGTGACCGTGGGTAATACACAACATAAGGTCTCGGCTTATGACGATGACCTATTATTTTCTTTAACGAATCCAGCAGTATCCTTACCAAATTTCCTTAAACAATTTGATTTATATGGTGCCTTATCAAACTTGAAAATCAATTTTTCTCAATCAGAGGCGATGGGGGTTGCACTGCCAGCACAAACTTTTATACAAGTGCGAGGAGGCTTCCACTTTAAGTGGACTACACTTGCCCTGAATTATTTAGGCACAAAAATGCAAGCAGATTTAATCCGTACTTATGAGCTTAATTTTCCACCATTACTTACAGAGTCCAGACTACTATTAGATAAGTGGCACGCTAATTTACATTCTTGGATCGGTAGGTGTAATTTAATAAAGATGTGCATTCTGTCAAAATTTTTATACTTATTTCAGGCCCTACCGATACAGATACCGCTTTCTTATTTTAAGCAGGTGCAGGCATTGTTTACAAGGTTTGTCTGGGTGCATAAGAAACCACGTTTTTTACGCACCTTATTAACCTTACCAAAACAATATGGTGGCTTGGCGTTGCCAGATGTCAGGAGATAATATCAAGCAGTTCAACTTGGTAGAGTAATTGATTGGCAACGCCATAGTGACCTGAAGTTGTGGGTGCAAGTAGAACAGTGCCAATCCCCAATACCTTTGAGGAGGGCGCTGTGGTGCTGGGGATTTTGTATTTTGTGCCGCCAGATCTAAAATCTCATCCCTTGATAGGAAATACTTTGAAACAATGCCTACACGCTATTACATACGCAGAACAAATGACAAAGACATCTCCATTGACCCTGATAATTAGGAACCCCAAATTTATACTAGGCCTTTCAACCACGCAATTGTTGACTCTAAGGGAGACTGAGCGAACTATTGCATAACAGTTTGTGACGGGAGATAGATGGCCTAATATGGAGGAGCTGACTGACCCCAGGGGCCTCTACCAACTTGCGTTCTGGAATGCAGCTCAATTATATTATTTTCTTCAGACTATACCAGACCCGCAGGCATATACTAGACAACTGACTAAATTTGAGGAGCATTGCTTGGGAACAGAACCATTGTTTCACGTCCTCTCGGAGATGTATAAGTTACTTAACTCCCCTAGGGAGCAACCAAAACTGGCCTGTGTGTTAAAATGGAGTACAGATTTGCATCACACATTTACTGATTTACAAATTCAAAATATGATTGAGCTTTCCTATAAATCTTCAATCTGTACCAAAATAGACGAAACCAATTATAAGATATTTACAAGATGGTATATGACACCAAGTCAACTTCATGCTATCTTTCCAGATGCGTCAGAGCATTGCTGGTGATATGGTACAGATAAAAGGGACGATTCTGCATATATTTTGGACGTGCCCCAAGTTGACTTCTTACTGGGCAATGGTTCAAATGATTGCCCAGAAACTTACTAATTTTCAAATCCCGAATGATCCGGCGTTTTTTTTATTACATATTACCACTATACCAACGAAAACATATAAAAAATCTGTCCTAGGTCATTTACTAAATTCAGCTAAATCCTTTAAATACCTTTGATGTGGAAACAGCAGAATCCACCGACCACAGCATTATGGCTGAGGAAGGTGGAAGATATTAGAAAGATGGAGGACCTGATATTGACAGCAACTGATAGACAGGAGATATATAAAAAGACATGGATCTCTTGGAATTTGTTTATTAATTCAGAAGAGGGTAGCTCTCTCTTAGGGCTGTGAAACACGGATATGAGTCTGAGTTAAGAGATATGATGGATGTGCGATCAAAGAGACATCAGATGCAATACTAAGCACCATTTTCGGAATCCTTTCCCTATTTAATTTATTTTTTCCCCTTCCCTTTCTAAAACTTCCCTTCCCTCTTCCCTCTCCCCCCCCTTTTTTTTATGTTATGTTATATCTCCTCTTGTCCTCTATTTAGATTTTTTTTAAGTTAAAGTATAGGGAATGAAGCAGAGGTGCTTTGTCACATAAGGTGATAAGAAGCAGGAACTTAGATTACTGTAGCAGTGAGATAAGGGGATACTTAGATTTTTGAGTTTTTGTATGTACAAATTTAATATATGTTAAGTTTCTTTTGTAATATATGCTTATTATTTTAGACTATTATCTCACAATTTGTAAACACTGTTATAGTATGTATATGCAATTCATTCCTGAAAAAAAATTAATAAAATTATATTTGAAAAAAAAAAACCTTCTGCGTGCCACAGCTCCCCTCATCCCCCCTATTACTTACCTGAGCCCCTCTCTGTCCAGCGATGTTTACTAGTGCCTCCATTGGCTCCCGCTGCTGTCAATCAAGGTCAGTTACCCAATCAGGAGATAGAGGGGGGGCAGGGTCGGTGTGGCTCCGTGCCTGAATGGACACATGGAGCTGTGACTCGGCTCGGGTGACCCATAGCAAGCTGCTTGCTGTGGGGGAACTCGATAGGAGGGAGGGGCCAGGAGCCCAGAAGATGGACTCGAGAAGAGGAGGATCAGGGATGCTCTTCGCAAATCCACTGCACAGAGCAGGTAAGTATAGACATATATGTTATTTTTATAGGAAAAAAAAACAAGACTTTACAATCACTTTAAAGCGGAGTTCGGTCCCCCCCAGCAAAAAATTAAAAGTCAGCAGCTGCACATATTAGGACACTTACCTGTCCTGGAATCCAGCAATGTCAGCACCCCAGCCGATGGTTCTATCGGCTCTCGGTGCTGCCGCTGCCACTACCTCTAAGGGAAACTGGCAGTGAAGCCTTGCAGCTTCACAGCCCTTTACTTACTGCGAAAGCGCGAAGCACGCTGCGTTTTCTGAATGGTCCGGCGGCGGGGGAAGAAGGAGGGGGCTGAGCTTACGAGTAATCTTGCTATGGTGAGATCTATCGGAAGTGGGGACGGGTACCTGTTAAAAACAAATGTGGCACCTTTCGGGGGGGGGGGGGGCAGATAAACGGAGCTTCCACTTTTGGGTGAAACTTCGCTTTAACGTAGTACTATGGGTCATTTAATATTTTCTGTGCTTAAAGTAAAAAATCTTCTCTATTTTGTGTTACCACACCCCCTTTTTCACCCTCCATATAATGATATCCATTGTTTTGTAAATTTTGGAGAGATTTATATTCTTTATAATAGTTTTAATAAATATTTTTCCGTTCATTTGTTAAAGCAGAACGTCAAGAAAAAAAAAAAAAAAAAAAAACTTTTTTACTTGTGCTGTGTACAAAAAAAATTACATCTGAAATGAGGTACTGTAGATATCCTGGCGGGAAAAAAAAGCACATATGGCACTTGGTCCCGTTCAAATCCATCCCTTAATTTCTCAGGTTTTCCCCCATCTGGCAACAACGCTAGAAAGGAGACAGATTTGTGAGTGACAGCTCTGTTCCCTGGCAGCAGGGGCCCCTCTGATCAACCTATGTCTTTTAGTGGCTGTATACAGTCACAGCCTTGTCAATGGATGACACCATCCATTCACAAAAGTGAAAGCTCACACAGTGCTGCAGCACTGTTTTATTCATGAGCCGGAGTGTGTGTGTGAAATCAGCTGCTGATAGACACAGATTGCAGCTCTGAGTGATCAGTCACTATTATGAATGAACAATCACGCTGCCTGTTGATTCATATTAGTAAAGGATTCAGTTCAGATCTGCAGCTCTGTGTAATGTGCTTTCAGCTGCTTGTACACATAGTGGGCGATGGCAGATACTTTACAAAGAGCTGCAACTTTGAGTGATCGTTTACCATTACAAACGAACAAGCAGCGCTGACTGTTCATTCATAATAATCACAGTTTGATCAGCTTAGAGAAAGGACGGGGCTCTGTGCTGGCTGTACCACCCCAATGGGAACACCCATAACCTTGGCTTCAAAAGGTAGTGGAGCTATAACCAACATTAAGAGATGTGCTTAGGGGACAACGAGGCCACCAGTCAGAACAGGACCAAGTGTTATATGCACTTAACCCCCTAGGGAGTTTCAATATTTTTTAAATACTTCTCCTTTAAATACCCATATTACCAAACAGCTAAAGGTTTCTAAAAAAAATATTCTTAAATGGATGGGATTCAATAAAACATTTATTTTTTTGCACAGACGCTTTGTATTCATATTTTCTAAGCATAAGTTTGTAGATCCACAAAACATTTGTGAGTATCGGCTTTCAACGAAGGACAAAAAGAAAGGCCAGTAATAAAGCTTCAATCAATGAAAGTTTGTAGCTTCCATGAACAATGCTACATGACAGGAGTTACAGTAAAGTTGTGTAATGCCCTGTACACACGATCGGACATTCCGACAAAAAAATTCATGGATTTTTTCCGACGGATGTTGGCTCAAACTTGTCTTGCATACACACGGTCACACAAATCTTGTCGGAAATTCCGAACGTCAAGAACGTGGTGACGTGCAACACGTACGATGAGCTGAGAAAAATTAGGTTCAATAGCCAGTGCGGCTCTTCTGCTTGATTCCGAGCAAGAGTGAAACTTTGTGCGTCGGAATTGTGTACACACGATCGGAATTTACGACAACGGATTTTGTTGTCGGAAAATTTGAGATCCAGGTCTCAAATTTTGTGCGACGGAAATTCTGATGAAAAATGTCCAATGGAGCCTACACACGGTCGGAATTTCCGACAACAAGCTCCCATCGAATATTTCCCGGTTAAAAATCCGAACGTGTGCACGGGGCATAAGTGTGCAATGCACTCTGCCCTGTTTTTGACAGAGGGTGATGCTATTGCATTTTATTTTTCATTATTTAGAGCAGGGGTCTCAAAATGGTGGACCTCCAGCTGTTGCGGAACTACAAGTCCCATGAGGCATTGCAAGGCTGATAGTTACAAGCATTACTCCCACAGGCAGAGGCATGATGGGACTTGTAGTTCCGCAACAGCTGGAGGGCCGTCAGTTTGAGACCCCTGATTTAGAGGGTATGATGATTACTTGAGTGTATTTGTGTATTTAGGGTCGTTTATTTTAGTTAGTAATCTTTGTATTTGATTACAGTAGGTGTATACTTTCACTTTATTTTTTATTTCACCTTTGCTGTTTTTTTTTTTTTTTTATAAAATAAGTAAATAAAAATAGAGTTTTTGTACTTACCATAGAATCACCTGAGAAACTAGAGCACTCGGCTGTGGAGGGGGTGGGAGCAGCTGGCTGAGTCCCCCAGCGGCTTACTGAGAGGCTGATCCAGCTGCCAGTCCAGGCATCTGGGTGGATCCCAACTGTAAAGTCGGAATCTTTACTGAGTCTGGACCAGCTGAATGACGTCTGCTGACAGAGGGCTTTAGTTTGCTGTCCGCTGAAAATGGGACACAGGAGTGCAGAACAAATTGCACTCCTGTGACCTACAGGAGAAGTAGAGTTAAAATAGCCTTGGCCATGCTTCTCCTTTAGGCAGGGTTCACACTGGTACGACACAACAGTCATTCGACTGTGGATCCGACTTTGCCCTGCTACTTGAAGTCCAACATCCGTCCGACTTCAATTAACGGGGATCCGACTTTGATCCCAACAACGCAGACACTTTGTGTCTGGTATGAATCTTTAGGGGGAACTCCATGCCAAATTTGAAAAAAAAAAAAAACAGGTTCCCTCTCCAAAAGCATACCAGGCCCTTCGGTCTTGTATGGATTTTAAGGGGAACCCCCCCAAATCCGAGCACGCAGCCCAGCAGGTCAGGAAACGGGGTGGGGACTAGCGCCCTAATTTCTTCCTCTTCTATAAGCTTATGGCCACTTCAATGACCATAAGCTCATATCAGAATTGTTCAACAGACTGCTGAACAATTCTATAACTCTGATCAGCTTCCCTGTCCCCAGGCTCTCTACCTCCCGCCGCTCCCTTCCACCTTAAACTGCTCCCCCACTCTCCTTTCCTATCTCCTTCACCCCCCTTCTTCCCCCCAGCACTGATTACCCCACCACCACCCAAACCAACCCCCCATTGCCCCAAAAACCCGCTCCCCACAGCTACCCTCATTGGCCAACATCCCTCCTCTTCCACTCCCGCCGGCTTCAGGTGCTGCATGGGGCCCAGTCAGATAGCCCCCCGTATTGCCCCTGATCCATCGCTGCTCCGGCGGCATCTCTCCTTCCCTCCCACCACCTGCAGCTTCTCCCTGCACTGATCTCCGCGATCTGTCAGGCTGGGAAACGGAGCAGGGGGAGCAGTGCGGGTGAAGTTGTGGCTTGGGCGGGGGGGCTTAGTAAACATGTGTATAACAAGCTCCCTCCTGTAGTACAGTGGATATAGGCAGCGATCGCTCCTATATCCACTGACAGCTGATACATAGTAAACTGCAAGAGCTACAATGTATCAGACTGTCATTTGATGAATGAATGGAATCTCTATGCAAATTCCTCATTCATTCAAGTAAAGTGCTACAAAGAAAAAAAGACTATCTTCAGTCGCTTTCTCTGTCTCAAAAAAAAAGAGATTCTGTTTAGACCTCTAATATCTCAACAAAAAAAAATTAAAGAATAACCGTAAAAAAAAATTAAAAAGTAAAAAGAATATAAAAAAAGACAAACATAGTAAGGCCTCCAGGTCCGCATGCACTCACCCTTCCACAGTGACGCCCCCTCCCCCCCACACTCACACCTCCATGATGATGATTCCTCCACCCCCGCACTCACCCCTCCACGGCTTCCTCAGCTTCTCCTTCCGGCCAACCCGATCCGTCCTGATTGGCCAGAAGGAGAAGTCGGAAGATAATAGCGAATATTAATTCGCTATTGTCACAAGTGGGTGGGTTCAGGGTGCAATGCTCTGCGCCACGAGCCAAACCTTTTTCAAGCCAATTAAAGCCTCAGGTTCTAATCATGTGGTCTGAAAAAAAAAACTGACACACACGCATGAGTCTGGCGCCCTGCAGGGGGGCTGCAACCCCAGCACCCCTAGTGGACTGGCCGCTCCTGGTAAGACCCCTTTCACATGGAGCAGACTCTGTCAAGCAGATCCTCCTACTCAGTGGACAAGTCAGTGTCTGCTCCGCTGATGCAGAGAGGACACGGACACAGCCTACATACGGCGGTCGGATGGAAACAGATCGCCTGTCCTGTTCCATCAGCTACCACCTGATCCAATCTGCTAGATGGATGGGAATGGGATCCCCATCCCTCTGTTTTTAGCGTACTGGACTGGACTGGATCGGATGCAGGCGGGTGTAAACGGACACATATCCATTTACATCAGCCTCTCCATAGAGAACAATGGGTGGTCCGATTTGGCCCACCTGAAAAACAGACAGATCCGATCGGTGTGCTTATGTGAAAGGGGCCTAAGGCCTTGTTCACACAGGACATACCCAGCGTACCTTTAAAGGGATGCACAGGTGTTCTGTGCAGGCATTCCCACTGATGTAATTTGGAATGTAGCAACTGCACGAACAGAGCCATTTCTCCCAATTTTACATCCATGTAGGTCCACATGCATGTCCCTGAGCTCACACTGTCTGTGTTCGGGGTGGTGTACCCACACCCACACGCCACGCAGATGTCAATTTGGAAACAAATATTGCTTTGCTAAACATTTGCGCAAATATCGTGGGGCCTTAAAAATCAGTAGCACCTTCTTTTTTTTCTACAGGTCCTATGCTTTCAGAAAATATATGATTTGGGGGGGTCTTTCACAAATTCTGAATACTGTAAGGGAAAAATGAAAACCTTCAGATTTTTTGAGAAATGTATATATTTACATTTTTGCGTATGTTCAATTTTAACCATTTTGCAAAAAGGCGCAATGTAAAAATTTCAATATTTGTTATGTTTTAACTCCATACAGGTTAAGCTTTTATATTTAGTTGGAATTTATCAGGAATTTTGTAAAATTAGCTGTGTTTTTATCTGCCAATAATGGTTTTAGTGTATTTTTAGCAATTTTGATAAACATTTGCACAAATACCGCGGGGCCTAAAAGTCAGTAGCACCTTCTTTTTATTCCATAAGTCATATTCTTTCAGAAAATATATGGTTTGGGGGGTCTTTTATAAACTCTAAAAGCTGTAAGTGAAAAATGAAAACCTCCAAATTTTTAGAGAAATTTTTGGGTACAATCCATTTTCACCATTTTGCAAAAAGGCGCAATTTTAAATTTACAAATATTTGTTATTTATTAACTCCATACAGGTTAAGCTTTTATGTTTAGTAGGGATTTAGCGGGAATTTTGTAAAATGAGCTGTGTTTATCTGCTAATAAGGGTTTTAGTGTATCTATTGTGAATATATTGTTTTGATAAACATTTGTGCAAATACCGCGGGGTCTAAAAAATCAGTAGCTAGTTTATTTTATTCTAGAGGTCATATGCTTTCAGAAAATATATGGTTTTGGGGGTCTTTCACAAATTTTTAAAGCTGTAAGGGAAAAATTAAAACCTTCACATTTTTAGAGAAATTTGGATATTGCACTTTTGCATCTGTTCAATTTTCACCATTTCGCAAAAAGGTGCAATTTAAAAGTTACAAATATTTGTTATTTATTAACTCAATACAGGTTAAAGCGGAGTTCCACCCTGAAATTTTTTTCCCCATAATCAGACTCCTTTAAACCTATAAAGAAACATTTGGAGGAAATTTTTTTTTATACTTACCAGAAACGCCCTGTTGCTATGTAGTCCTCCTAATCTGCCACTTCCTGGTCTGTAGAGCTCCTCGTCACTTCCTCCCTCGCCTGTGCTCCTGGGAAATGAAGTGTCATCGTTTGCCAGGAGTCTGTGGGCAGTACGGTGATCCAAAATCGCGTTATTTCCTGACAAGAAATGACGAGATTTAAGGCGGATCACAGCGCCATTTTTAAAAAGGGAAGAAAGCCCTTTGTTGCCAGAACACATGTGGATGTCCTAGACAGAGCAGCCGAGCTGAAGGAGCTGCGATCCCAGCTTCTTGGAAGGTTAGAGATTCCTTGTTTTACTATGTTGACACTTGTTTATCTATGTTGCCATAACAACGGGACGGGACCTTCCTCCGTCGCCACCCATTGTTATGGCAACTTTAGAAACAATCGGCACTACGGCTGCCGTGAATCGCGCATGCGCGAGATCGAGAGGCGCATGCTGGTTACCCAGCATGCACCTCTCCATCGCTTATCCTAGAAGAGTTATCGATTGGGCTTCCCATGCCCACAATCATGATGGCAATGGCCACAACAGGAGGGACAACCTTATGAATAATAAATTTATATTTTAGCAACATCCACTAATAACCTTGTATAATCGTTTTTTTATTTAATAATGCATTATGCTTGGATCAATTAAAATAAAAATGTCGCCGGAACTCCGCTTTAAGCTTTTACATTTAGTAGGAATTTTGTAAAATTTGCTGTGTATTCATTTGCTAATCATGATTTTAGTGGATTTTTAGCAAAAATAGCTTTGATAAACATTTGCACACATATCTTATATGAATGTGTCCATGTATAGTCAATGATGTTACTGGGCGTCACCACTCCTTGTGACATCATTGACCCCGCCCCCTTGTTTTCTTAGTGGAGGGGAGAGCAGCATGTCAGTCAGCAGGAGCCAGGCTTCAGGAGAAGGCGTGTCAGCAGGTGGAATGTTTTTTTTTGTTTTTTTTATATGGGGGCAGCGTTTTTTGGGATTGACAATGGATCTACACTGGGGGGCATTTTTTTTTAAATAAAGGACTTGTTAAAAACTGTGTGCTGTACCCTATAATCATTCACGGGGGGCTGGGATCCTTTAGGGAATTGAACCCATGATGTCTTGGGTTAAGGTAAAAGGCAAACTTGTCTTTAAAAAAAAAGATGAGGAAAGGAGGCTTACATCACAAAGCTACCAGTTCTAATATTCTGCCACTAATTAAATGCAAATAAATGTGTTATCTTCCCTTATTCAGTGTCATATAAAAAGAAAGAAAATAATTAGTGTGCAGCTACATGAGGATGAAAATCCGATCCGAATAAATGTTCAGATTTTTTATATATTGGGTTATGTTATATTCACTTTACCATTGGATTCTGTCCTTGGTGCCTAGGCAAGGTTGAGGTCATCCTCCTTCCAGAGAGACTTGGGGATTGTAGAGTAAACCAGATCTTCCAGATATGATGCTCCCAGCACTGTGGTGCAGTGTTTTTTCACAAGAGTTGCCATTGTCTGGAATTTTATCAAAGGGCTATGATGTCACCCCACTGTTCCATGCAAGCAAGAGGAAAGGTGGATATAAAATTAACATTTTCCTCCTACAAGTGTCACGAGCCACTTGTAGCCTGCATTCTGACAAGTGGAGGGGGGGGGGGGGGTGCAAGCTCCTCTTTAAATTAGTGCATAAAAATAAACTGTTCCTTTAAATCTGCCAGAAATCCTATAAAACATACTTCTGAGGATTCAAATCTGCAAATGTGTATGTGCCTAGCCACTGTGATACACAAGCACTCACCAGATTTATATGACCTTTAGATTATAAATATCAGTCTATGTTTTTATAGCTCCAATCCACTTCTCGGGACTATATAAGATCTCAATCTCCATCTTTAGTTACCACATCCCCTACATAATGTAGCTCTGGCACATACAGGGGTCCTTTGTTACTGGAGAGTAAACCAGAGACATTTGCTGCACTGGCAACTGGTAGTTAACACAGTGCAATTTGTTTAATATTGTCAGGAACTTTAAACCAGATGGGGGGGGGGGGCACCAGGCTTGAGGGGAAAAGGTAAATGGAAAGCACAGAGGAGGGCAGGAGCATGTACGTCCGAGGATGAGACCCAAGATCGTTCCTCCAGACCGTAACCACAGGGTGCATGGTCAGACAAGCCAGGTTAGTAACAGACGGTCAGATGCAGGCATAGACAGCAGACAAGGAATTGTCAAGGTACTAGGGCTGAAACAACTAATCAATTAATCGACAACTAATCAATTATGAAATTAATCGATTACTATTTTCATAATCGATTAATCGGCCAGTAACATAATGTGGTTAAAAAAAAAACTAAAATGAGCCCTTTACAGTACAAAAAGAGCAAATAATCGCTACTGTAACTTTTCCTTTCACAGTTCTACAGTAAAAAAAATGGACCCCTTACAGTAGTGATTTGCTTTTTTTGTATTATAAAGGGCTAATATTCGTTTTTTTAACCCCATTATGTTACTAAACATCTTACACCTGGTTCACATCTATGTGTTTTTTGGTGCTTTTTGCAGAAACGGACTACAGTTCATTTACATGGTTTCCTATGGGACACGTTCACATCTATGCTTTTTCAGCCGCTGCGTATTTGGAAAGCGTCAGTGACTTTTTTTTAACGCAAAACAGTGCTTTTTTTTAATCTGCCCAACAACAAATTGGCCAAAAAAAATGCAAAAACGCAAATCGCAGCAAAATCACGTGCTCAAAAAATCAAAACGCACAGCAAAGAGCACTGCAGAAACAGATCAAAAGCAAACTGCATAGGTGTGCACCGAGCCTTATGCTGGCCACACCGATCAATTTTCAGATGAGAATATTCAGACAAAAAATCTTTGTACATTCGATGAATGAAAGAATGTTTGAAATTTTCACTTGTTTTAACATTCTGTTTTTAAAATAATTGTAATTTCTGAACGAAAACCACATATACTGTCTGATAATTCCTTTCACCAAGAAGTTTTTTATTATTTCCAAATTTTCCCATTACTGTGGTTGAAAATGAACGTCAATTTAACCCCACTAACGATAAGAAAATCGAACTAACGTTCTCATCTCTCCTCTAATAGTATATACAGTATATCTCCTCTTATAGTATATACAGTATATCTCTTCTGTCTGTTATTCTCAGAGTGGATTAGATATTTTGCTCCCTAACCATATAGTTGGCTATTTTTATTTACCACTGCATAGAGATATTTAAGAATAAATTGCCTTTTTTAAAACTTTACATATTAACTAAATTATACACCACACTTTTTTTTTTTTAAGGTTATTAACCGATTAACCGATTAATCGAAACAATAATCGGCTAACTAATCGATTATGAAAATAATCGTTAGTTGCAGCCCTACAAGGTACAGACAGAGATCGGCAACATGAGTTCAAGCAGGTAAGTAGAAGGCAGTGGCAAAGTCCAGATACAGGCCAGGGTCAGGGTAGGAGATATACACGAAGTCAGAGGCAAGCTGGGTCTAATACAGGAGTAAGCAGGATCAGGTTCATTCACTTGTGCCTGGCAAGATGGGCACTTGCAAGATTGCGCATGCGCATTTGCATCTGCCTTTAAGCATTCGCTGCGTTGTGGCCAGCATGTCCCTGACAGACCCTGTGTCGTCTGCCCTCTCAAGAGAAGGCTGTCCAAGTAACCAATTATAGGGAAGCACCTCTGGTGGATAGGGGCCAGAACCAGTGCACCTTTATGAGAATAGGCAGAATGAAAGCACCATAACCTGAAAGTGGCACATTCCTACTGTGATGCATAGGAAACGCATGACTGAAAAATATGAACAAAAATATAGGCATCCTTGATGTCTTATTCACCATCCACCTATAAAAATTCATCACATTAAGCAACAACCATAAGCAAATTATGTAAATCATATAAAAGTCCGGTGACATATATCACTTAGTAATAAAGTCCCTTCATATATGCTTGTAAATCTTCCGTTAAGTTGCCGTGATCGGCGTGCTCTTGTGTTTGATCAATTTAAAGTGACTTAGTGCTTCACCACCACCTGTGAGATTGGCCACTCACCAGATATTCCTTTAAAAATGCACCTTTGGTTCATTCATAGGGATAACCACTCCACTCAAAGGGAACTTCTCCAATAGTGTTACTAGGACCTTAGTGTTCCTCATAGAAATGGATGGAAAACGATCATCGCACAATAACGTTTAAAACTTTTATTTTATAAAACATAAAAAAACTTTGCACTCACATATCCAAGTGCCATTGAGCCGGCACGGAGCTTTTCCAGCAGTTAGGGACGGGTGGGCGCTGCAGCCCGGTTCGCCTGGTGTGTGCTGTGCAACCTCCGTGTGCCGCTTGCGTTCCCCCCTTGTGTCCGTTCGCGTCCTCACCAACCACGCTCGTTCCCGGTCACGTGGGTGCAAATATCTCCCAGCAGCCTCTACGCGTTTCGCATTCCAATGTGCGTCATCAGGAAGCTGCCGTTTGATTGGTTCTCGTTCTATTTATGTTGAGCACAGGCGGAAATGGCTCTGCCGCCATCTTGGGTGTGGGTATTCCCTTAGTTCTATTCTATTGGGACTTTCTCCCTCTTGGCGCCATTTTAACTATGGGCAATTAGCCCATTTCGTGATCGTTCGATGTGCACACTATTTCCCCCACTTTGCCATTATTCGTTCTTAATCCGATTTGCCCATTAGTATGTTAAAATTATGTAAGTGATGTTAAACTAACCCATCTGTATCTGCTGGAGAGGCTTTCACATATTTAGCAAGTCAATGGCCCTTATTGGCCCTTAGATGTTTTAACATCGAGACCATCTTATGCACATTATTATTCCGTAGTTAATTGCAATATGGAACAGCAAATCCTTGCTACATCTAAAAATTGGTTAAAGATACTAATATATAAAAATAAGAAATGTAGATAAGACTGAACTACAAAAATAGAGTAGAAAAAATGAAAAAAATGAAAAAATGAAAGAAATATAATAGAAAAAATAGGAAAAATATATGATAAATGTAAAAGATAAAAATAAAAATAAAAATAATACAAATAATAAAAAATAAAATAAAAATAATAACAAAAATCAAATAAAAATAAAAATAAAAATAAAAATACAAAATCGAAAATAATAATAAAAATAAAAAATGAAAATGAATAACAAAAAATAACAAAAAATAATAAGTAAGAATAAAAATAAAATAAAAATGAAAATAAAATAAAAATAAAAATAAAAATAAAAATAAAAATAAAAATAAAATTAAAAATAAAAATAAAAAAATAAAAATAAAAATAAAAATAAAAATAAAAATAAAAATAAAATTAAAATAAAAATGAAAATAAAAATAAAGATAAAAAATAAACAAAATATATCAATGTCAAATACTAACAAAAGTGAAAATAAAATAAAATTGAAATGAAAAAATGGAAAGATAAAATAAAATAAAATGAAAAAATGAGAAATGAAAATTAGAAAAAACTAGAATAAAACTAAGAAAATATAATAGTGCTTGTAGTTAATTCTAATAATCTTCCAGAAAGCAGTTGATGTCAAGTTCCACGTTCAACCCCTGTGGCCTCATCGTATCCATTTTAAATATCCAGTGGGTTTCGTTCTTTGAAACCTCCCTTCTCATATTGGTATTCCTCCAGTTACGTTCTATTCTGTCTATTCCATAAAACTTCAAATGTTGGGGATTTCTAGCATGTACGTCCCTAAAATGTTTTGATACACTATGGTGTTTGAATCCTTTTTTAATATTTCTGACGTGTTCGCCTATTCTTACTGACAAGGCTCTAGTTGTTCTACCTACGTACTGTAGTCCACAATTGCACTCCAGTACGTAGGTGACATGGGTGCTACTACATGTTATCAACTTGTCTATTTTATATGTCTGCTTGTTGGTGTTTGACATAAAACTTATTATTTTCCTGTCTTTCTTATTAGTGGACCTACAGGCTTTACATTTTCCACACCTGAAGAATCCCTTCTGGTTGAAAAAAGTTGACAAACTTTTAGGGGGATCTGGCACATTTTTTACTATTTTATCCCTAATCCTCCTTGCTTTTCTATATACAAATGTTGGTTTTCGGGGAAGTACCTTGCTTAATTGTGGGTCACTCCTGATGATGGACCAATTATTCCTTATAATATTTTCTAATTCTTTATATTGTGTGTTAAAACCCGTGATAAATGGTATGTTGTTATCCTGGTGGTTCTTCCTTGTTTTATTGCTGAGAATTACTTCTCTGTCCATATTGGCCACTTTATTGCGTGCGTCCTCCAGTATATTTCTTTTATAGCCCTTTTCTATGAACCTGTCTATCAGGATGTCCGTCTGTCGGAAATAATCCTCCATTTGGTCACAATTCCGTCTGATCCTGATAAATTGGCTCTTTGGAATGGATATCTTCCACTGGGGGTGGTGACAACTCCCCACTGGTATGTATCCATTCCGATCTGTTTCTTTGAAGTATGTTCTAGTCCCAAGTCTATTTTTATTTTTGTATATTTCTAAGTCCAAGAAGTTGATTGTTTGTTGGTGTACTGTAGCAGTAAATTTTATATCATACTGGTTGTCGCCAATATGCTGGATGAACTGTTCCAATTGTTCTTGACTTCCCTTCCATATTATCAGGATATCATCGATATACCGTTTGTATAGCAGCAAGTGTGGCCAGCATCTTCCATAAATTTCTTCCTCCTCCCATTTACTCAGGAAGATGTTGGCCACACTCGGTGCATACTTGCTTCCCATACCTACCCCTTTAATTTGTCTGTAGTATTTGTGATTATGCCAGAAAAAATTATTCCCCATGACCATTCTTAGTCCCTCCAAAATGAACCTCCTTTGTTTTAGTTTTAGATCCGATAAGTTTTTCATTCCCCATGCTACCGCTGCTAGGGCATCGGTTTGTTTGATGTTGGTGTACAACGACTCCACATCTAGTGTTACCAGTAGTGTGGAGTTGTCTACCTTTAAATTTTTTAGACTGTTGATAACATCTTTACTATCTTTAAGAAATGACTTTCCTTCTCCTGCTATAGGTTGGAGGAATACGTCTAAGTACTCTCCCAACCTAGAGTGTACCGACTCAATGCCGCTGATTATCGGCCTACCTGGTGGCTTGGTTTTACTTTTATGAATCTTAGGGACTTGGTATATCACTGGTATTCTTGGGGCCTCTGTCAGTAGGTATCTTCCTTCCTTCTTGTTCAGTATTTTATCTGCTATGCCCTTATCCAGGTATTCTCTTAATTTCTTTTTTAGCTCTCTGTTTGGATTCTTTTTAAGGGGTTGATATGTGCTTAGGTCCTTAACTAATCTTTCCAACTCCTTATAGTAGTCCTCTTTTGTTAGGATCACTACACCTCCCCCCTTATCGGCTGGGCGTATCACTATGTTTTTCCTATTTTCTAGTTTCTTTAATCCCTGCCATATTCTGTCCTTGTTGCATTTTGTTGGTTTAATATTTTTTATCTCCTTTTCCACTAACCTTTTGAACACCTCTATGTGTTGGTTAGTAGTGGACCTGGGGTTGAACGTGGATCTGTTTTTCAACTTGCTATGCTGATATACCGTGTCGGTTTGTGCGTGTTGGAGTTCACCTTTTTCCAAAAAATGTTTTTTTAAACTTAGTTTCCTAATAAACTTTTGCAAATCTATAAAAGCTTCAAACTGTTTGAAGGTTGCCTTAGGTGCATATTTAATTCCACTATCTAATACTAATAATTCTTCCTGGGTGAAAGTTACATCCGTTAGATTAAAAATCCCCTCACCTAATTTTCTCTTTTCCTTTTTGCCTCCCCCTCTACAGCCTCTCTTTCTCTTTGATTTGTGTTTTCTCCAGGTTCCTGGGGGTTCCTGTTCCAACTCCCCCTGCTGGTTTGGAATACCGGCATGGGTGGTTTGTACGGTTCCCTCCAGTCCCGCCATTCCCCCTGCCACATAGGTGGACCATAGTTGGGATTGTAGTTTGAATTGTAATTATAATATCCTCTCCCTCTACCCCTGTATCCTCCTCTCCAAGGTCTGGAATATTGACCCAAAGGGGGTGGGGGTGGGGGTGGGTAGGTAGGTCCATTCATAGTACGATTCTCTTGTTCAGGTTTTTTGTTTATCTTTCTCTGATTAGTATTTGGGGTGTGTGCTGGCGTCCTAGTCTCTCTTCTTGTTAAATTGGCGATTGGGGTACCTGGTGTGCCATTGGTCGTTTTGTCTGCACCCACATCTCTGGTGTCCACCTCCTCATTCAGGGATGTGTTTGCAGAGTTGGTAGGTGTTTCCTCCTCTTGCCACTTGTATACTTTCCCTTCCACATAGTCTTTTTTGTCCCTTTGGTATTTCTTAACCTTTTTGTTTTTTACTTCATTATCCAATTTGGTTAAAAACTCCTGTAGTTTTGACGCTCTGGTTTTATACTCATTTGTTTCTACATGTGGTATCATATTATCCCTAATGGTGCTAATGGTGGATTCTATCTTTTTTAATTTGGTTCTCCTTCTTTCAATTATGATATCCAACAATTTGTTTTCACAACTATTGAAAAAATCAAACCAGGTTCTAGATAGATTTTCATCTATAATTCCATCGTTGGGACCTAGGTCCCATCTAAGCCTTCTTGGGGTGATTTTGGCCTCTCTATATTGGTCTAATGTGTGGATGTCCCACCATATTCTAATTTGCTTATCCATGGCGTTCTTTAAGTGTTTAAAACTTTGCTCCAAATTCAGTGCTGCGGTGTTATCATAATTGTGGAAAAGTTCGCCCAGATCTAGCTTGCGATTAGCCAGAAATGAGAAAACCTCCATGTTATGCTGCCCGTGAAGAAATTATATATAAATATATATAAATGAACTGAAATGTGTTCCCTTTGAGTGGAGTGGTTATCCCTATGAATGAACCAAAGGTGCATTTTTAAAGGAATATCTGGTGAGTGGCCAATCTCACAGGTGGTGGTGAAGCACTAAGTCACTTTAAATTGATCAAACACAAGAGCACGCCGATCACGGCAACTTAACGGAAGATTTACAAGCATATATGAAGGGACTTTATTACTAAGTGATATATGTCACCGGACTTTTATATGATTTACATAATTTGCTTATGGTTGTTGCTTAATGTGATGAATTTTTATAGGTGGATGGTGAATAAGATTATGTCTAAAAGATAGGATACACTTTGATAAGTTAGAGAGTACAAATGTAAGCAGCGCATCCACACACATAGCACTTTTTTATTTTATTTTTTCTTTCAAGAATTCTTTTGGATGCAGCAGCCACAAATATCACTTTTATATTAATTGATAAGACAAGTTTTGCGCCAGTGACACACACATTTCAGTTCATTTATATATATTTATATATAATTTCTTCACGGGCAGCATAACATGGAGGTTTTCTCATTTCTGGCTAATCGCAAGCTAGATCTGGGCGAACTTTTCCACAATTATGATAACACCGCAGCACTGAATTTGGAGCAAAGTTTTAAACACTTAAAGAACGCCATGGATAAGCAAATTAGAATATGGTGGGACATCCACACATTAGACCAATATAGAGAGGCCAAAATCACCCCAAGAAGGCTTAGATGGGACCTAGGTCCCAACGATGGAATTATAGATGAAAATCTATCTAGAACCTGGTTTGATTTTTTCAATAGTTGTGAAAACAAATTGTTGGATATCATAATTGAAAGAAGGAGAACCAAATTAAAAAAGATAGAATCCACCATTAGCACCATTAGGGATAATATGATACCACATGTAGAAACAAATGAGTATAAAACCAGAGCGTCAAAACTACAGGAGTTTTTAACCAAATTGGATAATGAAGTAAAAAACAAAAAGGTTAAGAAATACCAAAGGGACAAAAAAGACTATGTGGAAGGGAAAGTATACAAGTGGCAAGAGGAGGAAACACCTACCAACTCTGCAAACACATCCCTGAATGAGGAGGTGGACACCAGAGATGTGGGTGCAGACAAAACGACCAATGGCACACCAGGTACCCCAATCGCCAATTTAACAAGAAGAGAGACTAGGACGCCAGCACACACCCCAAATACTAATCAGAGAAAGATAAACAAAAAACCTGAACAAGAGAATCGTACTATGAATGGACCTACCTACCCACCCCCACCCCCACCCCCTTTGGGTCAATATTCCAGACCTTGGAGAGGAGGATACAGGGGTAGAGGGAGAGGATATTATAATTACAATTCAAACTACAATCCCAACTATGGTCCACCTATGTGGCAGGGGGAATGGCGGGACTGGAGGGAACCGTACAAACCACCCATGCCGGTATTCCAAACCAGCAGGGGGAGTTGGAACAGGAACCCCCAGGAACCTGGAGAAAACACAAATCAAAGAGAAAGAGAGGCTGTAGAGGGGGAGGCAAAAAGGAAAAGAGAAAATTAGGTGAGGGGATTTTTAATCTAACGGATGTAACTTTCACCCAGGAAGAATTATTAGTATTAGATAGTGGAATTAAATATGCACCTAAGGCAACCTTCAAACAGTTTGAAGCTTTTATAGATTTGCAAAAGTTTATTAGGAAACTAAGTTTAAAAAAACATTTTTTGGAAAAAGGTGAACTCCAACACGCACAAACCGACACGGTATATCAGCATAGCAAGTTGAAAAACAGATCCACGTTCAACCCCAGGTCCACTACTAACCAACACATAGAGGTGTTCAAAAGGTTAGTGGAAAAGGAGATAAAAAATATTAAACCAACAAAATGCAACAAGGACAGAATATGGCAGGGATTAAAGAAACTAGAAAATAGGAAAAACATAGTGATACGCCCAGCCGATAAGGGGGGAGGTGTAGTGATCCTAACAAAAGAGGACTACTATAAGGAGTTGGAAAGATTAGTTAAGGACCTAAGCACATATCAACCCCTTAAAAAGAATCCAAACAGAGAGCTAAAAAAGAAATTAAGAGAATACCTGGATAAGGGCATAGCAGATAAAATACTGAACAAGAAGGAAGGAAGATACCTACTGACAGAGGCCCCAAGAATACCAGTGATATACCAAGTCCCTAAGATTCATAAAAGTAAAACCAAGCCACCAGGTAGGCCGATAATCAGCGGCATTGAGTCGGTACACTCTAGGTTGGGAGAGTACTTAGACGTATTCCTCCAACCTATAGCAGGAGAAGGAAAGTCATTTCTTAAAGATAGTAAAGATGTTATCAACAGTCTAAAAAATTTAAAGGTAGACAACTCCACACTACTGGTAACACTAGATGTGGAGTCGTTGTACACCAACATCAAACAAACCGATGCCCTAGCAGCGGTAGCATGGGGAATGAAAAACTTATCGGATCTAAAACTAAAACAAAGGAGGTTCATTTTGGAGGGACTAAGAATGGTCATGGGGAATAATTTTTTCTGGCATAATCACAAATACTACAGACAAATTAAAGGGGTAGGTATGGGAAGCAAGTATGCACCGAGTGTGGCCAACATCTTCCTGAGTAAATGGGAGGAGGAAGAAATTTATGGAAGATGCTGGCCACACTTGCTGCTATACAAACGGTATATCGATGATATCCTGATAATATGGAAGGGAAGTCAAGAACAATTGGAACAGTTCATCCAGCATATTGGCGACAACCAGTATGATATAAAATTTACTGCTACAGTACACCAACAAACAATCAACTTCTTGGACTTAGAAATATACAAAAATAAAAATAGACTTGGGACTAGAACATACTTCAAAGAAACAGATCGGAATGGATACATACCAGTGGGGAGTTGTCACCACCCCCAGTGGAAGATATCCATTCCAAAGAGCCAATTTATCAGGATCAGACGGAATTGTGACCAAATGGAGGATTATTTCCGACAGACGGACATCCTGATAGACAGGTTCATAGAAAAGGGCTATAAAAGAAATATACTGGAGGACGCACGCAATAAAGTGGCCAATATGGACAGAGAAGTAATTCTCAGCAATAAAACAAGGAAGAACCACCAGGATAACAACATACCATTTATCACGGGTTTTAACACACAATATAAAGAATTAGAAAATATTATAAGGAATAATTGGTCCATCATCAGGAGTGACCCACAATTAAGCAAGGTACTTCCCCGAAAACCAACATTTGTATATAGAAAAGCAAGGAGGATTAGGGATAAAATAGTAAAAAATGTGCCAGATCCCCCTAAAAGTTTGTCAACTTTTTTCAACCAGAAGGGATTCTTCAGGTGTGGAAAATGTAAAGCCTGTAGGTCCACTAATAAGAAAGACAGGAAAATAATAAGTTTTATGTCAAACACCAACAAGCAGACATATAAAATAGACAAGTTGATAACATGTAGTAGCACCCATGTCACCTACGTACTGGAGTGCAATTGTGGACTACAGTACGTAGGTAGAACAACTAGAGCCTTGTCAGTAAGAATAGGCGAACACGTCAGAAATATTAAAAAAGGATTCAAACACCATAGTGTATCAAAACATTTTAGGGACGTACATGCTAGAAATCCCCAACATTTGAAGTTTTATGGAATAGACAGAATAGAACGTAACTGGAGGAATACCAATATGAGAAGGGAGGTTTCAAAGAACGAAACCCACTGGATATTTAAAATGGATACGATGAGGCCACAGGGGTTGAACGTGGAACTTGACATCAACTGCTTTCTGGAAGATTATTAGAATTAACTACAAGCACTATTATATTTTCTTAGTTTTATTCTAGTTTTTTCTAATTTTCATTTCTCATTTTTTCATTTTATTTTATTTTATCTTTCCATTTTTTCATTTCAATTTTATTTTATTTTCACTTTTGTTAGTATTTGACATTGATATATTTTGTTTATTTTTTATCTTTATTTTTATTTTCATTTTTATTTTAATTTTATTTTTATTTTTATTTTTATTTTTATTTTTATTTTTTTTTTTTTTTTTTTAATTTTATTTTTTTTTTTATTTTTATTTTTTTTTTTATTTTATTTTCATTTTTATTTTATTTTTATTCTTACTTATTATTTTTTGTTATTTTTTGTTATTCATTTTCATTTTTTATTTTTATTTTTATTATTATTTTCGATTTTGTATTTTTATTTTTATTTTTATTTTTATTTTTATTTGATTTTTGTTATTATTTTTATTTTATTTTTTATTATTTGTATTATTTTTATTTTTATTTTTATTTTTATTTTTATCTTTTACATTTATCATATATTTTTCCTATTTTTTCTATTATATTTCTTTCATTTTTTCATTTTTTTCATTTTTTCTACTCTATTTTTGTAGTTCAGTCTTATCTACATTTCTTATTTTTATATATTAGTATCTTTAACCAATTTTTAGATGTAGCAAGGATTTGCTGTTCCATATTGCAATTAACTACGGAATAATAATGTGCATAAGATGGTCTCGATGTTAAAACATCTAAGGGCCAATAAGGGCCATTGACTTGCTAAATATGTGAAAGCCTCTCCAGCAGATACAGATGGGTTAGTTTAACATCACTTACATAATTTTAACATACTAATGGGCAAATCGGATTAAGAACGAATAATGGCAAAGTGGGGGAAATAGTGTGCACATCGAACGATCACGAAATGGGCTAATTGCCCATAGTTAAAATGGCGCCAAGAGGGAGAAAGTCCCAATAGAATAGAACTAAGGGAATACCCACACCCAAGATGGCGGCAGAGCCATTTCCGCCTGTGCTCAACATAAATAGAACGAGAACCAATCAAACGGCAGCTTCCTGATGACGCACATTGGAATGCGAAACGCGTAGAGGCTGCTGGGAGATATTTGCACCCACGTGACCGGGAACGAGCGTGGTTGGTGAGGACGCGAACGGACACAAGGGGGGAACGCAAGCGGCACACGGAGGTTGCACAGCACACACCAGGCGAACCGGGCTGCAGCGCCCACCCGTCCCTAACTGCTGGAAAAGCTCCGTGCCGGCTCAATGGCACTTGGATATGTGAGTGCAAAGTTTTTTTATGTTTTATAAAATAAAAGTTTTAAACGTTATTGTGCGATGATCGTTTTCCATCCATTTCTATGAGGAACACTAAGGTCCTAGTAACACTATTGGAGAAGTTCCCTTTGAGTGGAGTGGTTATCCCTATGAATGAACCAAAGGTGCATTTTTAAAGGAATATCTGGTGAGTGGCCAATCTCACAGGTGGTGGTGAAGCACTAAGTCACTTTAAATTGATCAAACACAAGAGCACGCCGATCACGGCAACTTAACGGAAGATTTACAAGCATATATGAAGGGACTTTATTACTAAGTGATATATGTCACCGGACTTTTATTTGATTTACATAATTTGCTTATGGTTGTTGCTTAATGTGATGAATTTTTATAGGTGGATGGTGAATAAGATTATGTCTAAAAGATAGGATACACTTTGATAAGTTAGAGAGTACAAATGTAAGCAGCGCATCCACACACATAGCACTTTTTTATTTTATTTTTTCTTTCAAGAATTCTTTTGGATGCAGCAGCCACAAATATCACTTTTATATTAATTGATAAGACAAGTTTTGCGCCAGTGACACACACATTTCAATCCTTGATGTCTGTTGAGGCCATGGACAAACAAATTGAAGCTTTAATGAAAAAATGCTATCGCCAAATAATAATATTCCACCTCTGGGAATACACAAACACGTTCGGCTACATCAAGTCTAGATTTAAATAAATCTAGAATTTGGTTTTGGAACTGTTAAAATAATATATAGGCACCTCCTCCAACAAGAACAGGAAACATAACCCCAAAGACACTTTAAAAGGAAGCCCTTTTGCCCAACTAGTTAGTTTTAAAAAAAGGTGAATGACATAACCTCAACAAAACATAAACAAACAGACAAAGAACATAACACAATGGGTTTAGTCCTCCTTTTATCTCATATACTGTCCTGAAAGACGATTTGGGGAAAAACACAAAACCTCTCTGGGCGTGGGACAATGGAAAGTAATTACTGAACTCACAACCCCTAAAGGTTGGGATGAAGATCCACAAGTGATTGTGGGGATACAGGAAGGTATAAGGGAAGAAACTGGGGAGGCAGCAAGGAATAGAACTCTATCTTTTAACTTTGAGACACCATCTGCTGAATCCACATCTCTAAGATGCAAACTTCTCCAACCAGTCATTCCACAACCTTGACTAAATCAGGTGGAGAAACATCTTCATGATGCCAAAAGACTGCAGGTTTGATGCACTTGACCTGCTGCGGAAAACCTACAGACTTGATGCTTTTGACCTGCCAGGACTTTCAGGAACTGCGGAAGTCCTGAAAGAATGCAAGATGGATGGTTCATGGAAGGAAAGGAGGGCATACATGCTACACTTCCAATTCTGGGGAAGATGCATATTCTTACCACAGATTGGATGACATCATTAAAGCAGCAGCACCAATCACTGGTCCCCCACAAAGGGTAAAAAAAAAGTGAGGTCCTTTTTGGAGATTCCTCCAGACTGACAGGAAGACTAATACAAGACATCCAACGACTAGGATCCAGTGCTGTGTCACACGTGATTTAACCTCTTACCAACCACATAATACAGGTATTCAGTGTAAAAGTGGGCCTTAATGCCCAGCCGCTTCACATGAGTCCACGCCAATCCAGGGTTGTGTACTGAGAGCACACATGCTGCACGCTCCCAGCACACTGACCAAGCTGTCTGACAGCTATCGCTCACTGCTTCTGTTCAGGAGGGACAACTAGACAGACTCCCAATCATGTAAGAGCCAATTACAGTGGTCACATCATCAGGAAGCCACTCTGCCTCCTGACATTAAAGCCCACTTACAGGGCCACCATGAGGTCGCATGAAGAAGTTAAAAGCACAGCACCATGTGACAAGCACACACGACAAGATGCTGGTCAGTACCTTTATCTGATAAATCCCTGCACAGGGATTTAGAGCAATCCGATAAGGTCTGAGCTAGCAAGACTAACATTAAATGCAGGTTGTAGAGTTGAACCTGATAAAGAAAACATAAAGTAGGTTGGACTTGATGGACTTGTGTCTTTTTTCAACCTCACCTACTATGTAACTATGTAAGTATGTAATAAAACCGAAGGGATTCCAATCACTTTAGGTAAGTTTCAAAAAGGAAGAGGCATTTTCCATAGGGAAAGCCATAGCCTGATAGGCAGGAGGGTGTGGATAACATCTTAACATATCCCTCTACCAAGGGCAAACCATTTGGTGATAAGGAGGGATTTGTCTGGGTTTTTCTAATCTTTGTAGATAAATAAATCAAATAAGCATTGTGAGCAATATACTTGTCAGAACACATGTACCGGTAAGACATAATAGTAACTTCTAGCTTTTTGATATTGTGAGTTGCTTCAATATTTCCGTAAGCTGACCTCATTGTGCTTGGGTTAGACCTCCAAGTCGTTGCGGTTACCAGAAAGGGTCTTTTCACCCAGGGTTGGCAGAGGCATGAAATTGACAGCTAATCCTTCTGGGGAACAGAGAGCAGGCTTACTACCCCTATCCCCAGGTTTAGCATCTGAGTAATGTGAGCAAGCTGGAACAGACCCCTCTATACCCAAGGTAAAACCTTTCAGCGTGAGTATTAGGGGCAGATAAACTCAACTCAGAACCCGCCTCAGAGCTGGGGTAGTCAGGCTGCAAATTGAACAAGGATCCCTGCAGGTGGCAGACAAAGATCCTGCAAAGCAACTTTCCCTCCAGGAACAGGCACATAGAGCAGAAGCAGCAGAAGCGTGAATAGAAGCAAGAGAGTCTCCAAGTTAGAAACAGTAGTGAGGGTTAGGCAGGGTAACAGAGTCCATTACTTTTGAGGTGTCCTGCAGGACAAAGACTGTTCGCCTGCCAGCAGTTAATGATTCAAGAAAACCTTACATTCAAGGTGGATGGGGGAACCCTCCCAGCTGTGTGGCTGTACTCTGACAGCAGGGAGACTTCCCCATCATTAGAATACACTGATTGGCGCTGCAGTCTATAACCTGTAGTGGGGATCGCAACAGGCCAGTTCAACAGAAGTCGATCGATAGATCGTCTTCTGTTCAATCACAGTGCCAATATATGGATCAAATTTCTGAATTCATTAATTTTGATCCATGTATGGCTAGCTTAACTCATGATTCAGATGGAATTCTGTAATCCTCAGTGGACAATAAAGAAATATAGGTGTATTCATTAATTCTGGATTCTA
This sequence comes from Lithobates septentrionalis, assembly GCA_037952835.1. Classification (NCBI taxonomy): domain Eukaryota; kingdom Metazoa; phylum Chordata; class Amphibia; order Anura; family Ranidae; genus Lithobates; species Lithobates septentrionalis. The sequence goes on from JBBDGP010000188.1 coordinate 6,064,838, forward strand.
GAACATTTAAATTCTGAACACAGAACTCCAAGGACTTACACAAATGTATGTTTTATATACAATTCATAGCTTACCTGGAGTGTTATTGAATTGTGGACTCAGTGCCAAAAATGTATCAGTATTCACAATTTCTTCATGACTGCGCAACAAAGAATTCCTGGAAACACTCTAAAGAAGAGACATCATGTAAAATCATAAGAGAATGTAACAATACAATAAATCAACACGAGTCAGATATAAAGTGCCTGGAAGAAAAGTGATAGTGTTTCTATTAATCAATTTGATGCCTTTTTTTAAAGAGACATTATTACCAACTTGAATTGCAGTTAAAAAGCACATTAAATTAAAAATTTAAATGTTCACTTATCATAATGTATTTTTATTTACTCGCAATGTGCCTCTGAACCGAACTAGACTCCCTCCAGAGGTGGTTCTGGCAAGCTCAGTAGATTGTTTTAAAAAAGGCCTGGATTCTTTCCTAAATGTACATAATATAACTGGGTACTAACATTTATAGGTAAAGTTGATCCAGGGAAAATCCGATTACCTCTTGGGGGATCAGGAAGGAATTTTTTCCACTGCTGTAGCAAATTGGAGCATGCATTTCTGGGGTATTTTCACCTTCCTCTGGATCAACTGTGGGTGAAGATTTGTATATATGGGATTGTATATGTATATAATTTTTATTTTTTTGGGTTGAACTAGATGGACTTTTTTCAACCTGACTAACTATGTAACTTGCTAGCACATTTGACAACTTCAAGACAGTCAATTCTCTAGCACAGCCCCCTCACATCATGCTCATTATGGTCTTCTATTCTGGGAATATCCAATTACTGTCTGTGCTAGCAGCTACTGCGCTCCTTCCTTCACCTCCCTACTGTAGCCCCAGTCCTCCACATTCTCACCTGCAGGACTGCATCAAAAACAAACACCTGGGCTCTGTGAAGGTGTTGCTGTCAATAACTTGCTTTCATCTGCTTGTTAAGGCTCAATTTGCACAGGTGTTTAGGTATCAGTGGCCATGGCTATTTGTGACTGTTCACACAGCCAGAGAGATTACCTGCATTGATCGTAGCTGGACACACACAAAGTGCCAAAAAGAATTCCTGACAGGATAAGGTTGCCAGTTCAGACACTCGTCTAGCCGAAGTGATAGTACCAATAAAAAATACTTTGTATGTCAGAGCAGAGATAGGGATATCTTTGATAAGTTCAAATTGAGGCTTCTGAAGCACCAAAAGGACCAGATTCAAATTCCAATGATGTAGAGGGGATTTAAAGCACATGGCAGACTCTTCACACAAAGGTCTTGACCAGAGAGTGGGCAGCCAACAGTCTCTTAAAAAGAACAGATGTGACACTTGATGGCACTAAGGGTAAAACTGCAGGAAAGAAAGGCCTAGTTCCACAGGGAAACTCCTGGGGTGAAAGCTTCTAGACTCACACCAAGCAAAGTATGCTTTCCACACCTGATTATAAACTCTAAGCAAACTGGTACTTAACCATAAGCTCTTCACTACTTGCAGTAGTAAAAGAGGAAAAGCAAGTGAAAGGGGAAATCTATTGGCCCCTGGGAAGGCATTATGTTACCAGACTCTTCACTTACTTCATGGCCTGCTATGTCCACAGTTGGGTATGTGAGGATATATTGAGCAGTAGTGAGCTTAGTGAATGAGTAGAGACTACATTCAGAGACCAACAATGCCACTGTACAGTGCACTCAGCAAGAAGTGCCCATTTCCTGTAGGTGTGCACTCAAAAAGGGACCCTCCGAAAATCGTACAAAGGAAAAAATGACTAAGAAGCTACTCCTTGTGTAAACATGGAAATAGCAGTAAACTCTGGAAATAGCAGGGGGAAAAAAACACAACATAACCCAGATAGAGTAACTTAAAAAGAAGTTAGAGAAAAAAATGCTCCAGTAATTCTCACAGCCTTCTCACCACTTCAGTGATTGATAGGTGACGCCTTGTTACTTCAAATGTGAATATTGCAGTAATTAACCAAATCTTGAGATGACATACAGTAGGTAGAGCAGAGGGGTCTCACAGTGCATAACTCAATCCAAGGTCCAGTATGAACACTAATTCCGGTAATAACTGCTGCATGACTGCCTGAATCTTAGTGTCCAGTAAGTCACAAAGGAACAGAGTGACTGTTGCAGTGAATTTCTTAAGCTGGGGTCCCCTATTACACAAACAATGACAGCTACTTGGGTGAGTATCTGGGATTTGCAGGTCCAGTATGACATTGTACAAAAAAATAGCAACCACCCCAACCTATAACTGGCGTTTGCTGCAAGGTGCAAATGGAAGGGCAATGAACATCACAAAGAAACAAAGCACACTTACCAGTCAGCATGGTTCGAGGTATGACACTGCCAGCAGCTGCTGATTGAAAACTGTTTTACCTTCAGAGTTTTGATCAAGCGGAGTTCCTCAGGACACCAAGGTAAACTAAACATATTCTGTACATGCAGTGGTATAGACCAGCGGTCTCCAAATTGTGGCCCTTTGCTTGCCTTTATCCGGCCCTTGGGGTACTAGTCCATCCACTAACACCAACAATGGGGTATAATTCCTGTCACTAACACCAATAATGGGGCATTATTCCTCCCAGTAACACCATCGAAAAGGCACAATTTCTCCCACAGATACCAACGATGGGGCACAATTCATCCGATTGACATCAAGGATGGGGCACTATTCCTTCCATTTATAACAATGATGGGCCACTATTCCTCCCACTGACACCCACAGTGGGGCACTATTCCTCCTACTGACACCCACAGTGGGTCACTATTCCTTCCACTGACACCAACAAAAGGGCACAATTCCTCCCACTGACATCAACAATGGGGCACTACTCCTTCCACTGACACCAATGATGGGGCACGGTTCCTCCACTGACACCAAAGATAGGGCATTGCTTACTCCCACTGAATGCCAGGACATTTTCTAATCCCACTGGCCCTAGTCCGGCCCTCCTAAAGTCTGAAGGACAGACTCCTGGTATAGACAATAAAATAGGATGTTTGTACTCGCTTTAAAAGAATTTTGTTAGCGTCCATTGTTAGAGTTTAAGGCTTTAACACGGGAAGCCTTAAACATTTAGGTCAAAAGCAGTCCAACTGAGGTGTGGCAACACAGCAAACAAACACAAGTGGGTCCAACAAAACAACGGCCTGCAGCTCAAAAAGCCACCTGAAGGACTTTACCTCTGAGGATGGAATCTGACCCAACCTCTATCTGATAGAATAATGCCGCGTACACACGAGCGGACTTTACGGCGGACTTTGCCCGGCGGACTTTTCGACGTACTTTCCGACGGACTTTCTGAATGAACGGACTTGCCTACACACAATCCACCAAAGTCCGTCGAATTCGTACGTGATGACGTACGACCGGACTTAAACAAGGAAGTTCATAGCCAGTAGCCAATAGCTGCCCTAGCGTGGCTTTTTGTCCGTCGAACTAGCATACAGACGGCGGACTTTTCGACCGGACTCGATTTCAACGGATAAATTTTAAACAAGTTTCAAATCTAAGTCCGTCCAACTTTTGAGAAAACAAAGTCCGCTGGAGCCCACACACATCGAATTGTCCGACGAAATCCAGTCCGCCGGGCAAAGTCCGCCGTAAAGTCCGCTCGTGTGTACGCGGCATTAGAGATCAAGTAAAATGAAGGTTAGGTCTTTCAAACCTGGTAAACAGTTGCTGTACCCTCATGGCAATATTCTAAAATGACAATAAGTGAATTAGTCATTCAAGTACCTACTGATCCTATTCCATTGGCTATGGGTCTTCCTGGGGGCTTTTCAGGGTTTTTATGGATCTTGGGGACTGAATATATGATGGGTACCCGACACGTTTTGTGGGATCAAGAAATCAGCTTCCTTTTCATCCAGGATTTTATTTTTTAAGCCTCTTCTGATCAGTTTCTCAAGGTCTTCTTTATATGTCTTTGTAAGGTTCTCTTTAAAGAGGAGTTCCAGTCTGTAAAAAAATAAAAAAAAAAGTCAGCAGCTACAAATACTGTAGCTGTTGACTTTTTTTTTTTTTTTCCAACAAAGTTTTTTATTGTGGATCAGAGTGCATACAAGTCATATTATTTGCACATACTTATACATGTATACATTGCAAGGTAATTGTTCGTAAAATAAAGATGGTTACATACATGAGTGGACTGTTGTGCGTTTCTTCTGACGTTCTCTATTAATATTATCATTTAATGTAGGATATGGTTATAATACTTTCATTGAGGAGAGGTATTTCTCTGGTGTAAAAGAAATTTACAGTGATCATGAGCAAGTCTCCGAGTCCTGTAGCCATCGATCCCATATTCTATTGTATTTGTCTGGGCACCCTCTATTGATGTAGATCACCCGTTTATACGGGAGTGTCCCATTTACCTCTGCTTTCCATTCTTTAGTCTCGGGTGGTAAGGGGCGCATCCATTTCCTAGCTATTATCTTTCTACATGAGAAAAGGGTCTCCTGCAGAAATACCTTGGTGTATTTTTCCAGTGGGTTTGGGAATACACCTAACAGGCATTGTTTGGGGTCCAGTGTCACAGGTGAGCCCATGTTGTCATGAAGGAAGGTCACTATCTGTTTCCATAGGCCCTGTATCTGTGGGCATGACCAGAGGAGATGATAGAATGAACACTCTGAGGACTTACACATTGGACACAAAGTTGAGTAATTGTGTTTGTATCTGGCCACCCTATGCGGGGTTAGGTATGTACGATGTATTATATATAAGTGTGTCAACCTGTCTGACAGTTTGGGAGATACTTCTTTACACGTGTCCAATGCTTCTTCCCATTCCTCATCTTCTAGGTTACCCAGATCCCTTTCCCAGCGGGATTTGAGACCGTATGCTATTTTTGTGGCTATTGGGATAGTGAGCATGTTGTAAAAACAGGAGATTAATTTTTTTGGGTCTATATCTTTTATGATTGCTATTAGAGGATTGGGAGCTGACTGTAATGGGAGTTGTGGAAATTGTGCCTGTATTGCGTGTCTCAATTGGAGGAATCTGAATACCATATTGCTGGTTAGATGGAATTCCTCTTTAAGGGTGTCAAAACTTTTAAGGGTTCCGTTTGACCAGATATGGTGTAAGTAGATTATACCCCTCTCCATCCAAGGTCCCGGGTCATGGATGCTGTGGAGCTCTGGTAAGTCTCTGTTACACCATAAGGGAGTGAAATCGTTATGTCTGGGTATATTGAGTTTGATGTTTGCGAGTTCCCAGATGCGTCTGTACTGGTACATCAGGGATGTTTTGTGTGTGTTACCTTCATTGGTCCTAGTGCCCATGGTGATAGCATATATGGAATCTGAGGTTCCTTGGGCCCATTGTGGGCAAAGTAGCATCCGGAATCTTTCACTGTCCACCTTATCTATATGGTAAAGTTGGGAGAGTTGGGACGCAATATAGTAGTGATTAAGGTCTGGGAGTGCAGTACCTCCCATGTCTGTTGGGTTTTTAGGGTTTGCCATGCAATCTTGTGTCTATTTTTCCCCCACACAAAGGGTTGGAGAAGGGACTCCATTATTTTAAAGTGTTTTAGAGGTATGTATGTTGGGGCATGCCAGAGTATATATAATATTTTAGGAAGTAGTATCATTTTTATAAGGTTGATGCGGCCCCATACTCCTAAGGGTAGTCTAGTCCACGATTGCGTTTTAGTTTTAATAAGGGAATATAGTGGTTTAATGTTGAGTGTTATATAGTCTGCTGAATTTTTGGAGGTATTTATTCCTAAGTATTTAATTGTGTCTACTCTTTGTAATGGTAGGGTGGCTTGGAATTCCGTGAGTGGGAAGGTGTCTATTGGTAAGACTTGGGATTTCCCCCAATTTATTTTGAGGCCCGAGAATTTCCCAAAACGTTCAATTGTTTGAAGAGCCCGGTGGAGGGAAGGACCTGGGTCCGCCAGATAAAGTAATGTGTCATCAGCGTACATGCTGATTTTTTCTGTAAGGGTTCCAGTTTTTAATCCTATGATCTCTGGGTCTGTCCGAATAGAAATAGCCAGTGGTTCCGCAGCCAGAGCATACAGTAGTGGGGACAATGGGCAGCCCTGTCTCGTGCCTCTATGGAGGTCGAACTTCTGAGACGGCCACCCATTTGCCACCACTCTGGCCGTGGGGTTCTGGTATAGTAATTGTACCCATTGAATGAAGTTTGGACCAAAGCCATATCGTTCGAGACAGCACCAGAGGTATCCCCACTCAACCGAGTCGAAAGTCTTGGCTGTATCAAGGGTGACTATCACTCTTGTGCCTACATTCTCATGTGTAGCCTGCAGGTTTATAAATAGTTTCCGTAGGTTAAAGGAAGTGTTACGTCCAGGCATAAAACCTGCCTGGTCAGCATGTATAAGGTTGAGTATCACTTGATTGAGTCGCATGGCTAGAATTTTGGCCAGAATCTTGATATCAGCCTGTAGTAATGAGATAGGGCGGTAGGATTCCGGGTGACCCAGGTCCTTGCCCGGTTTAGGTATTAAGACTATTGTGGCTTCACCCATAGAGGTTGGGAGGGTGAATCGTTTAAACATGACATTGTAGAGGGTAAGTAATTTGGGGGTGATTATTTCATTGTAATGTGAGTAAAATTCTATGGGTAACCCATCTGAGCCAGGGGATTTAGATTTGGCAAAACTCGCTATTGCGGTGTCTATTTCTTCTTTAGTGAGAGGGGCCTCTAGAAGCTCCCTTTGTTCAATCGTAAGTTGAGGGAATGCTACTCCTTCCAGAAAGGGAGTCATATCGTCTGGTCCCTCTTGGGTCCTAGAGTTATATAAGTCCATAAAGAACTCCCTGAACTTAGATGATACAACAGGAGGATCTGTGATTTTTTGCCCCTCTGGGCCCTGAAGTGCAATTACCACTGGGGGCTTATCCTCATTTCGAACTAGAAACGCCAGAAGTTTTCCAGCTCTCTCTCCCTGCTCAAAATACTTCTGTTTGGCAAAAAATAATTTCTGTCTTGCTTTTTCGTATTGGAGTTGGTTCATGATCCTGGATTGTAGTTTTAAGTGGGAGGCGTTAGCCTGGGATGGGTCAGTTTGATATGTGTGTTCTGTGCGTGAGAATTCGGCCTCCGCCTTCTCATGTATTTCTGATGAGTTTGTTTTGATCCTATTAATGCGAGTTATTAGGGTGGCCCTGGCGTGTATTTTAAAAGTTTCCCATACTATCAGGAAAGAGGCAGAGTTTGTGTTTTCTCGGAAGAAGGTCTCCCATTCGGCTGACAAGTCGTCATCTTCTGGCAACAGCGTCAGCCAGAATGGATTAAGGCGCCATGAAGTTGGCGGTTTGTCTATGTGGAAGGTGAGGGTGATCCAGTATGGAGCATGATCCGAGAGCAGTCTAGGACCAAATTCTTTCTCAAGGAGACGTGCTAACAGATTTTGAGATATAAAGATAAAGTCAATTCTTGACATAGTATTGTGTGTTGCTGAGAAGCATGAGTATTTACGCGTGTGCGGGTGTTTATGCCTCCAGGTGTCTATCAAGTGAAAGGGTGAGAGAAGCCTGGCAAGTTTAGTATCCTTGGGAAGGTTTGTAGCAAGTGGGGTTGGTCTCAGTCTGTCTAGTTCTTCATTAAGTGTACTATTAAAATCTCCCATCCATACTGTTTGAGCTGTTGGGTATTTTGCTATAAAGGAAATTCCCTCCAATAGTATGGAGGTGGAAAATGGGGGAGGGACGTAGACAGCCAGAATCAAAAAGGGTTCCCCGTGTAGTTTAGAGGATATAAATATATATCTACCTTGTGGGTCAGTGTGCAGCTCGCATAATTCAAAGTGCACTGTTTTTGCGATAAGTACCGAGACACCTCTTGAGTGTGTTGTGTGGGTCGAGTGAAACGCCCAACCCACCCACGGGCGACGGAGTGTCATCTGAAGTCTACCCTCTATGTGAGTCTCAACCAGGGCCACCACATCCGCTCTTTGCTTTTTAAGAAATGCGAGAGCTGCCGCCCGTTTAATTTTGTCGCGCATTCCCCTCACATTCCATGTAAGGAATTTCAATGACAATCTGGGCATTGTTGTTTGTGACTATATATTAGTATACTATTGTAGCCTTTAGCCCCGTTGTGGCGGGCGGTGTAGAATGGTTAAACAAAAGGGATGGGTGATATGTCATATTGCATTTGTCCAGTAGACACCTGATAGGTCCAAGACGTGTTAGTGTTGCAGACATAGAAGTTAAAGTGCGCACAATTAAGTTCAATTTTTCAGCTTCCCTTCCCCGCTCCCCCCTCCCAGCAGTGTCCCCCACCCAGCCAATGCTAGCCTGCATCAGTAACAGAGTTTTCTTTATGCTATTGGATCTAGCAGCATAATAAAAGAAGGAATAATAAGAGGGCAATAAATAAAATGGGATGGGCTTCTGTGCACCCAGCCTGAGGCTCCCTTTCCTTAAAAGGAACAAAACAGAAAGTATCAGGCTCCCATTACATCCGCAATATAACATGCTATGGGTAGCAAATGAACACCAGATAAACATAGGATATAGCATTGTCATACACATGTAAACCAAAGCACGTGTAGTTGAATCCAGCTTTTTAGTTTCCCCTCCCCCCTCCCCGGAACGTATTCTCTCCAATTGGTCTCGGTGTGCATGCATGACAATACTTTCCCTGTGGACCCGGACTTGACACTGTATTGAAGGGTAACATATTGATATAGAAACGGAAATTGTACTATAATATGTTTTTGTGGTCTCAATCTACACCCCTCTTTCCTTAATAGGAAAAAAATAAAAAGGGTTAGATTCTTTCTGGTCATGTGATGTAACTCACTGCATACGACACTTGAACACCAGTGAAACGTAAGGTATGCCAATGCTGTATGCTTGAACATTAAAATGCGTACATTGAAATTCAACTTGTAAGTTTCCCCTCCCCCCTCCCCCCTCCCTGCTTTGCATCTTCCCCAACTGATGCTAGCATTCACCCATAACAAAACTTTCTTTGCAGTCTCGGCCCTGACGGCATATTGAGAGAAAAAATAATGAAAGTAAAGTATTTGAAGTAGGGTGATTATCTGTGCACCTCTAAACCTCTCTTTCCATAAAAGAAAAAACACAGAGAGGGCTATCCTCTCTTCACTCAGGTGTGTATCTGAAGTTTGCACATTATCAAGGTTGGTGCTGTTGTGGCAGTTTCTTCTTAGGCCGTCAATTCCAGACTTGCATGGGGGCAGATTACGCTGCACTCTACTTGTGGATTGTAGGACTGTATTAGTCCAAAGCTCCTTTGAGGTGTAAAAAGTATTGGGTGTAGTTTGATCACTTAAGGAGTTGTCCCAGGAAAGTTCCAGCATTGTGTATCAGCAATGATCCGCAAAATATAAACTGGATTGAAGCCCACAACAGGGGAGTACATGTAGATATTTGTGTAGACACTGTGTCCCTCTACCCCTTAGGCTATCTTCACAATGGTAACAACTGGTGAAGTAGATGAGGGTGAATGTTCAGTGTGGGAGAGTGGTATTGGGTTGCTGTTGCATCTATTGCAGGGGTGTGCATGTGGAAGATTAACGTATGATTACATACTCACAGACACCTTAATCCGCCTTTTCCAAGTTGTTTCTGCGTTCCATCCAGGCCATCAGCTCAGCGGGATCTTCAAAAAAAGAAGCACGGCTGTCGTGTTCCACTCGGAGACGCGCTGGAAACAGCATGGCATATTTCATGTTGAGGTTTCTAAGCTTGCGCTTGGCTTCCATGAAATTTTGTCTGCGTCGCTGCACCTCCGCCGAAAAGTCAGGGAACACCGCTATTTTTACGTTGCCTAGGGGGATGTTACCCCTTTCCCTTGCAAGTCGCAGGGCAGCGTCTCTATCTCTGTAGTTGAGCATTTTGGCTATAAAGGTACGCGGTGGGGCTCCCTGTGGTGGCGGTCTGGCGGGCATGCGGTGAGCTCTTTCAACTGCCAGCATGGGGGAGAAGGCCTCTCTACCATAAGTCTTAATGAGCAATTGCTCCAGGAAAAGTGTGGGGTCCTTACCTTCAGCCCCCTCTGGCAGGCCAATGAGGCGGAGGTTACATCTCCTGCTTCTGTTCTCGAGGTCTTCTTGCTTGGAGAATAGTTGTTGGATTTGCTGCTTCATGTGGTGCACCTCCGTTCTCATTGGGGGGATGGTGTCCTCCATGTCACTGATGCGGGTTTCAGTTTCTTTAACTCGGTCCCGGAGTTTGTGGAAGTCTTGTCTGATCAAGGATATGTCTACCTTGACTTCTTCTATCTGTGAGGCAAGCGATGTTCTGCAGAGGGTTATTGCTTCCAGCAGCTTGTCTGTGTCTCCCGCTGTGCGCTCCTCACCATTTTCCGCCTGGTCCTCCTTGTCTTGTCGGCGGTATTGATCCAACTTAGACGTGGCGGCTTTCTGAGATTTCGATGGCGACATGATGTCCAGATGCTGGGGTATCTAGGGAGACGGTTGCGGCAAGGAAATATCGCCTGGGGAATGCAGGATGCCTCGGATATCGGGATGAAAGCACGGAGCTGCTTGGAACACGTCCTACTCCATGTAGCTTCAGGCCACGCCCCCGTAGCTGTTGACTTTTAATATAAGAACACTTACCTGTCCAGGGATCCCCCGATGTCTGCACCCCTAGCCGATTCGTCACTCGGTTTCGGGTGCAGGTGCCAGCATCCGTAGTAAGGGAAACTTTTGGCTTCACAGCCTGTTTCCTACTGCGCTTATGTAAGTCACGTTGCGCTTTCTAAATGGTCCCGCCGTCTTCTGAGACCTGTGTGTCCCAGAAGGCAGCGGGGGGGGGGGGGAGGAGGGTCCAGAAATGTTGTAGATCGCAGTGTGGCGAGTTTACCAGGAAGTGGGAACCTGACAAAAACAGGTACCCGCTCCCCTGCAAAAAGTTACAAATGTGGCATTGGAGGGGGGGAGGGTGCAAAAAAGCGGAGCTTACCCTTTTAGGTGGAGCTGTGCTTTAATTACTGTATATGTGCATTCATCATCAAGTAACCTCTCCATTTCCTTTTTGTAATCTGCCTTGGAAATAACTACTATCCATCCTCCCTTGTCCCTCTACTGAACAACTATATCTCTCATATTTTTTTTTTCTAACTCCTGTATCCCCTTAGAGATTTACATGGATGACATGGATGAGCGAGTCTGGGATAAAGGAACTTGACTGGCCTGCACCTCAACCCAATAGAACACTTTTGGGATGAATTAAAGCAGAGACTGTGAGCCAGGCCTTCTCCTCCACATCAGTGCCTGACCTCACAAATGCGCTTCTGGAAGAATGGTCAAATATTCCCATAGACACACTACTAAACTTTGGAAACAGCCTTCCTAGAAGAGTTGAAGCTGGTAGAGCTGCAAAGGGTGGGTCAATTCAATATTGAACCCTACAGACTAAGACTGGGATGCAATTAAATGTGCATGTAAAGGAAGGCTTCCCAATACTTTTGGTAATATAGTGTACATCGGGTCTCTATGCTCTTTTATCTTTATTTCTTCCAGATCTTACAGGACTATTCTTTTGAACACATCTACAAATGTATTCTCCTTTATCTGTGGATTGTGGATCCATAAAAACCTTGAAAAGCCCCCTGGAAGACCCACAGTCAATGGAATAGGATCACTAGGTGCTTGAATGGGACAATAAATTGATAGGTACTTACAACCCTTAGTCCAAAAAACAAGGGCATACCTTAGAGATACTAAGCACCTTCTTAAAATTATTGGAACAAACATAGGTGACAGAGCAGAGTATATTAGTGACTACAGATGTCAGTTCACTATATACCATCATAAAATCAGGTAGAAGCACAAAAGACAGTAACGTGGGCATTGGATAAAGTTGATCAACAAGAAATATCTCAAGATGGGTAAAAGCAAAGTGTTCTCTCAAGACCTTCACAACCATGTTGCAAAACATGCTGATAGCATTGGTTACAGAAGGATTTCTAAACTTCTGAATGTTCCAGTGAGCACTGTTGGGGCCATCATCTGGAAGTGGAAAGAACATAATTTCGCCATAAACCAGTCATGATCAGGCGCTCTGCACAAGATTTCTGACAGAGAAGTGAAAATAATTATCAGAAAAGTTGTCCAAGAGCCAAGGACCACTTGTGGAGAGCTTCAGAAAGACCTAGAATTAGCAGATACAATTGTTTCAACGAAAACAATAAGAATCCACTGGAAATCCTCAACGGCCCTCACAATCAGGGAATGGCTTTTGAGGGTGCAAGATATTATGGAGACTGAGAAGTGGAGATATTGATGCAATAACTGTCCCAAATTCTATAAACATTGGGCCTTGTGGATAGACTTTCAATCCTCTGACTTGTATAAACAGATAACTATGTAATTTTGATGGATTGTTTAGCTATGCTTTGTTATTTACACTTATATTGGGGCTGGCTAACCGGGAAATGCTATCTATGCACGTTATATGTGGAATTTGATGTACAGGTTTTTTTTTTCCTTCTTCCTCTATTTTCCCCTGGACTCTGAGGCCTTTTTTCCAGCCTGTAGCCACTTTATAGTGGAGTCTTGTTATGTTATATCCCTTATTTTGTTGTCCCATCTCCCCCCCCACACCTCTTTTTTTTTTTTTTTTAAATCTTTATTTAAGTTTTGAATATCCATACAAAAGGAAAAAAAAAACATACAATAACCCACACATCCTATCTCTAAAACCTCCCCTCATCCCGCCCTCCTCTAACCCTACCCCCCCCCCACTTCCTCCCGCAGACCCCAATACTGTTTTTCCCACTAGGGTAGAATACCTATTACCCCCCTTGGGGGTCGGATTAACTCAGCATCATTTCAGCGTATTTGGGAGATTTCCTGAATGCCGCCCACACTGCCCATCTTCCTCCCCCCTCGCTTCCTCTTTCGATAACCAGTCTTTCTCCCTTTTCTCTAGTATATATGTTTCCTGTATTTTTAGAAACCAATCCCTAATCTTGGGGCCTTCAGCATTCTGCCAATTCCTGGGAATTTCACTTTTTGCTGTGTTTAATAATACTGGAATTATGGACGTGTTGTAATCCCGATTACCTCCCTCCGAGCTATGAAACAAACATATCCAGGGGTCATATGGTATTAATTTGCCCGTTATCGTCTCAATTATTTGAATTACCTCCTCCCAGAACTTTTTGACCATTGGACAGCTCCACCATATGTGAGCCATAGTCCTGGGCATCCCACACCCCCTCCAACAGTTTGACGACCTATCTGGTTGGTATTTATTGATTTTTACAGGCGTTGCATACCATCTGGATAGGCACTTATAGTTTGACTCTGTCATTTTTGTGTCATTTGCCGTGCTGTGTGTTGCCTTTAATATATTACCCATTGCATTTTCTTCTAGTGATACCCCCAAATCCTTCTCCCATTTCTTAATGAATGGCGGCATCTCCATCTCCCCACTGTTTAACAGCATTTTGTATATGGCGGACGTATACCCTTTGGTCTTATTGCTGTTAAATATTTTCTCTATAGGTAAGAGGCTATTTTCCTCTCTTATAGGCGCCGGTAGACTTTTGACAAAGTGCGAGAGTTGGGCATATCGCCATCCATTCAGTCTCATTAAGTCTCTACGTGTATCTAAGTGCTCATAAGTGCCTATTTTCCCTTTCTTCACTATGTCTTTTAATTGTGTTTTATTGCTTAAGATCCAGTTACCCCCAACTTCCTCCATCCCCGGGGGAAATAGCTCATTGTTTTTTAAGTAAATCAGTGGTGAATTATACTCCCACCTATTTAGTGTGTGCATCCAGTCCCAAATTTTAAAAGTATGTTGTGTAATGATATGTGTATTTGGTCCTAGCTTTCTACAACGTGGGGGATTCCATAACAAAAAATTCAAACGTGCGCTACTTAAGCCTATTTCCAAACTGACCCATCTTTTGTCGGTCCCTCCCTTTACCCAGTCTACAGCCCGTGCTATTACTATTGCGTTATAATATTTTTTAAAGTCGGGGAGGGCCAACCCCCCTTGTGCTTTCCCTCTACATAATTCTTTATGTGCAACTCTGGGTTTCTTATTATTCCAAACAAACCCCTTTAATATTTGTGTCAACTTTTTAAAGTAAATTTGAGGCAATGGGATAGGCAGCATTTGCATCTTATAGAACACTTTTGGGGCCAGCACCATTTTGACTGAATTGATTCGTCCTATCCATGAGATCGGGCAGTGACTCATCCTTTTTGCTTCTGCTCGGATTTCGTCCAGAAGAGACATAAAGTTCAAGGCATATATCTTCTGCACGGAGTTCGAAAGTTTAACCCCTAAATATTGAATATTGTCTCTCACTGGGAAGTGGAAAGTTTCCTTAATCCATACCTCTTCCTTCTTTTCCATATTGATATTTAAGGCTTCGGATTTTCCCAAATTGATCTTATAATTTGATAGCTCACTGTATTTCTTCACAACCGATAGTAAATTAGGGATCGAGATCCTCGGGTTTGTGATATACAAGAGGACATCGTCGGCGTATGCGGCCAATTTGTGTTCCTCCTTCCCTACTGTACACCCACTTATATCCGGATTCTTTCGTATGGTGGTTAGCAACGGCTCTAAAGTCAACACAAACAAGAGCGGGGATAGCGGACAGCCCTGTCTAGTTCCGTTTTTCATTTCGAACTGCGCTGAGGGGATGTTGTTAACTTTGACAAAGGCAGAGGGGTGGTCATATAAAATTTTAATCCACTTTATCATTTTTTCTCCCACCCCCATAGCTTCCAACGTTTTGATCATGAAACCCCAGTCTACTCTGTCAAAGGCCTTTTCGGCATCAATTGACAGAAATAGACCTGGGGTTCCATTGCTCTTAAAGGCCTCTGCTATGAGCAAGGACCGCACCCCATTATCTCTGCTCTCTCTCCCAGGGACAAAGCCCACCTGGTCCGGGTGGACCAGATGCGCCATTCTCTCCTTAAATCTAGAAGCAAGCACCTTCGCGTATAATTTAATGTCTGCGTTTATAAGTGCTATAGGTCTATAACTTGAGCAGAGGGTGCGGTCCTTGCCCTCCTTGGGGATTAAGGTCACAGCTGCTAGCAGAGCACCTTCGCTCAGCTCGCCCTGCGACCCGAGCTCGTTCCAAAGCCTGCACATCTTCGGGATCAGCGTTTCTCCAAATGTTTTGTAAAAAACAGCTGTAAAGCCATCTGGGCCTGGGCTTCTCCCAGAGGGAGAGGATCTCAAAGCGAGACGAATTTCTTCCTCTGTAATGGGATTGTCGAGATCTTTTACGTCCTTTTCGGACAATTTATTAAGCCCTGCCTCTGTAAGGAAGGCCTCAGCCCTTTCTTTATTCCCTCTGCTACACCCGTTCTTACTAACTGAGTACAGGGATGAGAAATATTGTCTAAATTCTTCACCGACTTCTCCTGACGAATACTTCAGTACCCCATTTTTGTTTTGGATCCTGTCTATGAAATTTATGTCCCGTTTTTTCCTCAAAGTATTTGCCAGGTGTTTACCTACTTTATTACCCCACTTAAATTTTTCTCTTATGTGTCTATTCATTATATGTTGAGTCTCCTCTTCCATTAAGTCTTTTAGTTCGTCTCTCTTGATGGTTAGCTGTTTCAGTAGTGTCTTATCTGGACCTCTATGGGCTTTGTGTGTTTGCTCTAATCTAAAAATTTCCGTAATAAGAGCTTCCTTTCTTTTTTTTCTTTCTTTTTTCTGCCCAGCTCCCACCGAGATCAGGATCCCTCTAATATACGCCTTAAAGGCTTCCCAAACCATCGCCCCCTGCGTTTCGCCCGTATCGTTGGTTAGGAAGAAGTAATCTATTTCCTGTTGGATTCTTTCTACGCTTTTGGGGTCTTTAATTAGGTTCTCATTTAGGCGCCAAGTAAACGGGGGTTTTTGCACTTCTTTTAGTTTTATTTTCATCGTGACAGGGGCATGGTCTGACAATGATCTGATCCCAATCTTAGTTTCTACCACTGACTCCACCAACCGATGATCCACCAGGACATAGTCCAATCTGGAATATGTACCATGCACGGGGGAGGAAAAGGTATAATCTCTGACCCCAGCATGCTGGATCCTCCACATGTCTAACAACTGACATTCGTGTAGCTTTTTCCCCACTCTTCGCAGGGTGTCTTTACTCATCCCCCCTGCATTTGATGAGCTATCAAGTGGTGGGTCAATACAAAGATTGAAGTCCCCTGCTACTATCATCTCCCCTTCCCTGAATTCCAATAACTCATTTAGGACCCTCACAAGAAATTTTGACGGGTCTCTGTTCGGGCAATAGACATTGGCCATGGTGAGGGTTCTCTCTCCTATCCTAATTTTCAAAAATAGGAATCGCCCCTCGGGATCTATTTTCCTGTCTTTTAAGAGGAAATTGACATTCTTCGAGAAGCCAATTGCCACCCCCTTTGCCCGTTTTGTTGGGGAGTCACTGTAATACCACTTTGGAAGGTGTTTAGAATAGAGTTTTATATTTGTCTCCCATGCAAAATGGGTTTCCTGCAAGAAAACTACATCTGCTCCGTAGTGGTGCAGCTCTCTAAGTAGTTTGTGCCTCTTGTTGGGGGAATTTAGACCCTTAACATTATATGTCAGACATGTGAAGTCCATTTGACCAAAACCTTGTGCCTTGTTTGTAACCCAATGGAAATATAGGGAACTCTATGTTGCGTGTGTCTGCACGGGGGAAAACCCCACCTATCCCCCCCCTCCTCTCCCCAACCCACCCATCCCATCCCCACCTCCCCCCCTTTTCCATATCTCCCCCCCTCCCTCTCCCCCCCCCGCCACTAACAGGCAATTGGATCGCAGGGCGGCTATTGTTGTGCTCCTGCTCTGCGTCCGTTGTGCCCTGGGGTGGGTCCCGGTGATGGACAGCAGCGGAGTCTTCTCAAGGCTCTACTATTTGTGCTTGTTTGTTTCCCCCCTCTCCTACCCCTCTCCCCCCTCCGCCCCCCCTCCCCCCAGCCCACCCCCCCGTGTCTCCCCCCCCTCCTAAATACGCAATGTAATTCTCAGACCCCTTCGCTACGGGAATACACTTTCAGGAATATTAGGGACCACAATTTCTAGTTTCCCGCAAAAGTCCTGCAAGTCCTCCATTTGTCTCAGTTTAAAAGTCCTGCCCTCTTTTGTCACGCTCAAGGACAACGGGAACCCCCAGCTGTACTTTAGGTTTGCACCCCTTAGTAAGTCCAGCAATGGCTTCAACTGTCTTCTCCTTGCTAAAGTACCGGCGGATAGGTCCGAGAATATCTGTAACTCTTGATTGTTGAATTTTACCGGCGGAGCCCCTCTTAATTTGCTCCAGATTTTGGCTTTGTCCTCAAATTGATGAAATTTCACAATGACATCTCTGGGTGCATCTTCTCTTAGATTTTGAGGTTTCCTAATCCTATGGACTCGATCGATTTTCAGTTCGCTATCCGGGTTTCTTCCCAAGAGGGGGTTGAAAATCTTTTTGCTAACTAAAAACAGATCTTCATCTCTCTGCTCTGGCAGAGATCTTATTCTTAAATTTTGTCGTCTGTTTTGGTTTTCTTGTTCTTCCATCTTGTATAGCAGCTCTCTGTGTCCCCTCTGTAGTGTTTTTACTTGTTTTTTTAACATGGCGATTTCTCCACCTTGTTGTTCCATCCCCTTCTCCACTTCTTCCACTCTTGTTAGGAGGTGTCCCATGTCAGTTCTTACACTGAGGATTTCTGCTTTAATTACCTTTTCCAGTTTTTCAAACATGTCTTGAATCTCCATTTTTGTGGGGAGCGCTTCTCTTGCCAGATCTGCCTCCATATTTAAAGCTGGATCTCCTTCAGAAAGTGCCCCTGTGGTAGCTGCTCCCCCCTGGGCCCCTTTGTTTTTTGTGGCAGCCTTTTTTTTAATCCTTTGATTCTTTTGACTCTTGTTGTTTGTTGTCCGTGCCTGGGCTCTTCAAGAACTTTTGGATAGTACTGGAGTTCAGACTGTCTCTAGTTTTGTTGGGGTCTGCAGATTTTTGGGGGCGCCCTCTCATGTTCATCCCCACTCCCCTCCACCGCCTGAGCCTTGTTTGACCTGATTAAATACCAACTCCAGTTGTTGCGGTCTAGTTCAAGACCCCGCTTATACCTGTAAAGAAGCTTTTTCACAGGGATAGGAACTAGTCTCTATGTCCTTCACTTTTGGGGAAGACACAACAGCGCACCCAGCAAACTTGCAGCAGAATAGGTAGTCTCAACTATTAGGTAGCTATGGCCAGGTCCCAGCTCGCGCTTAGTAGTTGGAAGATCGTCTCAGAGACACTCACACTGTCTGACCACTAGGAAAGCAAACAAAAAAGAAAACAGGGGGAGACCCCTTTAAAATCTTCCGGGTTGTTGGTCAGGTAACCCCTGTCTTTTTTTTTTTTCCAGGTCCCCCTGTCACGCGCGGGTTTCACAGGTGTTCAGTTTAGCCTAGTTGCTCTGACCCGGCTCTTTACATTGCTCTTCATTAGGGAAAAAGCCCACACACCCCAGGAGGCGGTCCCGCCTTAGACCCGACTTGAGCCCAGCCTTAAGCAAAGTGATAGAATGATGTATCCTTGGGCAGTGCCTATAGTGAGTTGTCAGAGGTCTATTTGAGCTGGCAATGCACATGTAAGAAATATCAAGTGTTAGATATCTCACCACTTTTAATTAAGTATTGTCCACTCTATCCGCAGCAATGATATATTGTATTAACATCCACTAGCAACTTTCACTTGGCTTAAATTGGATTTTCTTCCACAGGTAGTTTTAATTAGCATTTGGAACAGTTCATATGGTATTGGTGTCAGCCAGGCTGATCCTACCTGGATCCAGGGGACCTCTTGCGGGGAAGTCTTCCACGTTCAAAGAAGGTATCTCAGCCAGCGCCTGTATTGCGCTTAGAAAAGGAGCGAGGGAGGAGAGGGGGGGGGGGTCCACACCCCGCACAGATCACTGCGTTGTCAGTCTGCCAGGATGTCCTGTTGTAGTAGGACCCGATTCCGCCGTTTCAGGCTGTCCCAGCGCGAGAGTTAGGGTGCGGGGGAGCAGTGCCGGGGAGACCCGGAGCGGTAGCCGCACAGGGGAGAGGAGGGGGGGGGCGGGAGATGTTGTACGCTGCTGTAGTGTGCCTCTGTTCCGTCTGCTCTCCCAGCCGCTCAGAATGAGGCGCCAGTCCGCAGCGCTCGTGATGCGGCCTCTCCTGCTCACTAAATCCAGCTGACAAGTGAGCCCGCCTGTAGCTGCAGGGGAAGGGGACAAACGTTCGTCGGCCACGGTCTCTCACCCCGGGTTTTTAGAACGCTGACATCTAGCAGCGTGCTGCTCTCACCGCTCTCACCGCTCTCGCCGCCCCCATCACCGAGCCCCGCCGCCAGACCTCGGCACGTCACGTCATGCCTCCTCCCTGTCCAGGCACCTCCCCCTACACCACCTGATACTCATTATTGGGTTCCCAATAATTACTCCCGCTCCCAGTTTGATGGTGTTGATCATACAGAATATCTAGTGTGTAGAACCCTGTTGGTGTTTCCTTAAGGAAAACTTTGTAACGTCTTTGGGAGGTTTGTGTCTGTATTATCTCTTTATTGCTTAAAAATTTAAATTAAGGATTGAAAAAAAAAATAATAAAAAAAAAAAAAACAAGTAATGCACTTAGCTGCCTTGGTCTGTATGCACGCTCACCACGCAAGACACCATTGCTGAATAAAAAGCATGCTGAAGAGGGAGGGCGCATGCACAGCAGCTCGGTGTATGGCAGCCTGATCCCTGAGCTCCGCACTGCTCCGGCCGCTTAACACACACAGTGCCGCACACAGCCCCGATCCCCGGCCCCAAACAGCCGAGGGCAGGGGAAGTGATAAATAACCTCTGGATGGCGGATGGTTTGGCAAGGAGAGACCTGTCCCGAGTTCTGGACACCGGACCGGGACCCGCGGCCTCAGCCAAGATGGCGCCGAACGCTGCAATACATGGAGGCACACAGGAGACGGAGGACTCTATAGCTGATCAGGTTACCTGCTCAACAGGGCCAGCAGGCTCCACAGTGAGTACTTACTCCCTGGAATGCTTGTCTCCCACCTCCACAGAATCTCTAATCAGCAGGACCCTAGAGGATATGCCTCTCTCCCCCATGGGAGATCCCACAGCCAGCCCTGGAGGTGGTGAGGCCTGCCTACGAGGCATCCCCTCCTCCCCTCAGGACTTTTCCTCCATGATATCCATAGGTCTTTCACAGACTGCCACTCAAATTACTACTGCCATCCAGGCTGAGCTTCAGCATTTAAGGACTAGAATTGAAATAATTGAAAACAAATCGGACCAAACAATTACCAGAGTGAACCAGAACACTGCCCGTATCCAAGACTTGCAGAAACAGCTCGAGACTGCCCTTTCTAAAATCGACGATCTCGAAAATCGTTCGAGGAGATATAAATTTCCGCCTGAGAGGGGTACCGGAATCGTTCAAGGACACTGATCACATCGTTAAAACATTTATTAAGAAACGAATCCCCGACATCCCAGCTCACTGCCTAGAGATGGACCGCGCTCACAGAGCACTACAGCCTCCCCGCCAAGATGGCCTACCATGGGACACTATTGTCAAACCGCACTTCTACAAAGTTAAGGAGGAAGTGATGCAGCGGTCACGCACAGAAGGACCATCTGTTATCTACTAGGACCCCCAGATCTTCCTCCATCCTTGATTCCCCCAGCAGTTCTCCCCCTAGTGAGTAATTTGCATTTATGTTTTTTGACCCCAAGTGTATTACCTTACATTTTTCCACATTAAACCTCATTTGCCATGTATTTGCCCATTCCATTATTTTGTTCAGGTCTTTCTGTAAAATTTCTATATCCTTGTGTAGTTATTGCCCTGCTTAATTTTGCGTCGTCCCCGAAATAACTGAGATTAAGCGATTTATCCCATCCTCTATATCATTTAAGAATAAATTGAATAGAATTGGTCCCAGGACAGAACCCTGGTGCACCCCACTTACCACTCCACACATTATTTATCACCACCCTTTCGACACACCCCTGTAACCAGTTTCTGGCTTCAGATTCTCCCTTGCAATCGTAAGACCATAACTGGCTTCTGATCTCTTTGCTTCCAGATTCTGACCTTGTCTCTCTGTTTAAACATTTGTTATGTCTGGCTACTTGTTCCTTTGGGTTATATTCTGGCCTACATTGAACATCATCTCTGCTTGATTCTTTGGTATAAAGAGTAGCTTCTTTATTTACTTAGCTCCCTACTTGTTTTTGTTAAAATAACCCAAGGGAGCTGTAGCCTTGGAACAACCTGTTGCCAAAAACATTCTCTCAGAGGGTAAAGGGGATGACCAGGTCAGGTCTACTACCAGTAGCACTGGGTATCACATACCTGCTAGAGATCAAGCTGGACAGGGAGCTTCTCTTGCACCTCGTGTCCAATACCACTAGTAGTGGTGACAGGTGGTGTGAGGACACAGAGTGGCACAAGGGCCAATGTAGCAGGAAGTGCCAGCTGTTGGTTGCATAATAAGAATCACCAGACAGGGACCACAGACTGGAACATGATGACACTTGATCGGCAACCAGGCAGCAAGGTGCAGGAACATCAGAGGGAGGCAAAGTCAGGATACAAGTCAGGATTAGTTCACAGCTGGGCACAGGAACACAAGGCAGAAGCGGAGTCAGTGTACGAGCTGAGATCACAACAGGTAGACAGGAACCCATAGATAGGTCAGGGGCAAGCTGGATCAAGCAAGGGAAGGCAAATATAGCAGATCAGGGCAGAAATAAATCAGAAACGAGCTGATGTGGCAATCTGTTCATGTCACAATTCAGCTTATACAGGCCGTTTGGCACCAATGCCAAGTGTTCACCCGTACATGCGCATGTGCAACTTAGTGTACACGCTAATACTTTGCATGTGCATTCTAATACATGGCTTGCAGTGAACCTTTGCTCTTGTTCTGATACCTACTGGCTTTTCTTACACTCAGTCCTATTCTGTACCTTCTGTCTACTAGTCTTAGATGCCAAACACAGTGTCTTCAACCCAACTTCATCTCTGTAATTGTTCTCCTGCTTTCAATTGTGTAGAACAATCAGCTCTTTTTATGTACAGATGACATGCAGAGTTACTCATTCTTTGAAAGGAAATTTTCACTTTTGTCAATTTGACAAAATTATGTAATGGCTACACAAGTGAGTTTATACATAATGAAATAAAAAACATTTATGATAATATTCAATATTCAGCCAGCCACGAATGTCAAACTACCAAAAAAAAAAATTTGTCCATAATTTTTTTGAAACGATCGGAACAAATTTCTAAGGGATCTCTACACAATCCGTCGGACAATTCGAGCGTGTGTGGGCTTCATCGGACCTTTTCTGTCAGACTTTAGATATAGAACATGTTCCAAATCTTATAGTCCGATCGAAAAATCCATTTGTCTGTATGCTAGTCCGACGGACAAAAAAGGACAGAACGGCAGCTATTGGCTACTGGCTATGAACTTCCTTATTCTAGTCTGGTCGTACGTCATCACGTTCAAAATGATCGGACTTTGGTGTGATCGTGTGTAGGCAAGTCCGTTTCGTTGGAACTCCGCCGAAAAGTCCTTCGGAGTTCAGTCCGACGAAAAGTCCAGTCATGTGTACACAGCATTAGTGCTCCGTGAGATATAACAAACAAGTGAAGAGAAAACTGTGATGCTGGACCAGATCTGCAGCCAGAAAAGATCATGCTCCACATCCAAGGTGAGTATTCAAGCTGCTTACCAGATATATATGACCACTGAATTACAGATGGTCAAGCACGGCAAGAGGAAATAGGTCTCCCTCAAACCATATGTGGCCCACCCTGCTCCAGCAATACTCGAAGACAAAAGCAAGAGAGGCACTTCGCTTCTATAGTGTAGTACGAAAAGACCATTTTTTAAGTAAAGATAAAAGTTGCACTTACAAGAATCCGTTGTAAAACCAGCTCGAAAAAGCAATCAAGCATATGTAAAAATTTTCAGCGTTCCTACGTGCTTCGCTCCGAGCACGAACGTACAACAACCAATCAGGGATAGATCACGGGATGACGTCACCATTGTAGGGCCTAAGGATTTACTTAAAGGTTTTGTGATGTATGTGTACTCATTTATTCATACATATTTTTATTCATTAGCAGGATCATATGGTGAAGGTGTCATCCTAACCATTTGATCGGTTGTCATTCTATTAATTTCTATTTAAGTTATTTATTTAAAGTGTGTATCCTGGCTTTTCATGTTGGCCGTTTTTTTTTCCTCAAGCGCAGGGTTTTTTCAGTGTTTTTTTTTTTGTTATATTTTTAAATAAAACTGGAGTTTGCATTGAAAATTTCAAATGACAATTTCTGTACCTGTAGTTCTTCCCACAAATGCTTTCTAAGTGCATTGCTCTGGGCTACAACCTCTTTCTCCTTTGCAATCTTTTTAAGCAAGATTTCATCTAGAGCCTTCATTCTCTTTATGGCTTTTTCCAGTCTGAGGTCAATGTTAGGTTCTGCAGCAACAGGAATCTCAGAAGAATCTGTTTAAACAAAAATTTAAAGACAAACGCAAGTCAGCCATTCATGTAAATACATCAAGAACCATTCACACATGCCAGTCAACCAGTCACACAAACTGCAGCACAAACTGCCGTAAACCCATCTCTGGGCAAAAACTAAATCACCCATTTAGCATACAATTTCTTTTTTTAGTACCTTGTAAAGCTAATTTTACTCACCTAATACTACCATCTGGGTCCCTCACTGTCACTATTTGTGGGTGCGAGGCACAGGTAATCCAGCACTGCAGATTTACCTGCACCAGCTGGTCCCTGACGTTCCCTTGTGCTAACAAACACATTGCCATTGGCAGTGTCCTTCTCTTCATTGACATCTTAACTGTAAACCTGTTACATATCTGAACAATTAGTTATGCATATGATGAAAAAATTGCTGAGCATAAATTATTTTAAACAAAAACCACAGTTCAAATGAACTACTGTATTTATTGGCATATAACACGCACCTTTTCACCCTGAAAATCGGGTGCAAATAGTGTGTGTGTGTTATATGCTGATACTGCAATTTGGGCTGCCTAGGATGGAACCAGGAGGGGAGCGGGATGAGCGTCGTCAGATTACATACAGTGAGAATCTCCTGTTTACTTAGCGGTCTCTGTAGTAGGAAGCCCCGTCTCCTGGGCCGGCATTGGACCAGTGTTCTGTCTATCATAGAACTTTGTATTCAAGAGGCCGCCGAGTAAACAGGAGATTCTCACTGTATGTAATCTGATGGCACTCGTCCCACCCCCCTTCCTGTCCCCTCCAAGGCAACAGTAATCTGAGGTGAGGCTGCAGATGGGCACTGATCAGGCTGCATTCATGGCAATGGTGAGGCTGCATATGGGCACTGATCAAGCTGCAATGATGGGCATTGATCAAGCTGCATTGAAGGGCAATTGTGAGGCTGTAGATGGGCATTGATCAGGCTGCATTGATGGGCAATTGTGAGGCTGCAGATGGCATTGATCAGGCTGCAGATGGGCAATGGTGAGGCTACAGATGGGCAATGGTGTGGGTGCATTGATGGGCACTGACCCTTATATTGCTTCAAAGTTCTTTACCTAAAATGTAAGTTTTTTTCCTGAAACTTCCCTCATAAAATGAAGGTGCGCGTTATATGCCTGTGCGTGTTATATGCCGATAAATACGGTACATCCAGAGATATGGGTAGAAGGAAACTACTGATTACTATATATAAATATTTCTATATATTATTGTTCTATTTTATTAGTTTTCTACTATGATTAGTTTGAATTGCCCAAGTTTGTGCCAGGTTTAAAGCGACCTTGTCGCTAGGATGAAAACAATGAAACAGAGCCACCCTGTAAAAAAAGATGCTAAATACTTGTCTGGCAAGTCAAATCATTCAAGTTTCATGAGCCCTAAACATAGTGACAATAACTGCCCCAAAGAGAACACATTTTTGCAAAGCCTGAGCTTCAACAGCCAGCTGTTAAAGCAGGGGGACAGGACATAGGGTCGGGCCTTGAGACAGGAGATCAGAGCGAGCTGGAGGCGGCCATGGAACATCTGCAACCAGAGGCATTGAGTGGAGGTACCAGAATTTTTTTAGCCAATGTGAAAGTTTCAGAATGGTGGATATTCTTTCTAGTTGAATCTCCTGCAGGAGCCATTTTAGTAGTGGAAAAACATATATCTGGAAGTACTGCATTCATGGTGCAACCAGGGCATTCACTGGACTCCCAGGTAACAAACCAGTAAATCATGCAATTGTAACAGGACAACATCTTATCCATGCACTCCAGCATTCAGAGACCTGATTAAAAATAACTCCTAATTTGTACATGGCAAAATAGGAGGAGGAGGTTGTTTTGTATAATTTGGATTCAAGAATTTTACTTTACAGGCATTTCATTGATGATATATTGATAATATGGAAGGGGTCCAAGGCAGATTTGGAAGGTTTTTTGCAGAATATGAATGACAACGAGTGTAATATAATGTTGTCATGGGACATTGGTAGTGAAGTCATACACTTTCTTGATCTAGAGATTAAAAGCACACCCCAAGGTCTAGAAACGAAAACATATCCTGTCCCTTCCTAGAGCTCCATGGCACCTAAAGCGCTGGGATTGGACAGAACACGGTTGATTTCTTTGAGGATAACTTATAACCTACTGAAGTGGGACACTTTTAAATGCTATATACGTGGAGTCTTAATATCCGCCGTTAATAATATGAAGACAGAATCTAAAAAGCACAAAAAACTTCTCACACAACATGTCCAGGAAAGGGAGAGGGTGTATATTTCACAACCCTCAGACAAGGCATGGTTAGCTTGGCTCGCTGTACAGGATGCCCTGACACAACTGATTAACTCCAAAGCTGAAAAAAATAGTTTTTTTCCAAGTTAACCTTTTATGAATAGGGGGAACAGACTGGTCGTCTGCTTGCAAAAATAGTTAATGTACACCCAGCGGCTCCGGTGATTGCTGCCCTAAAGCTTCCGACAGGGGGCTATGACAAGTCCCCAGAAACGGTTATGGCAGAACTAGTGAAATTCTGCTCGGATCTCTATGCCTTTAAGGTATCCTATACCCCAGAGGCCCTATCAAGTTATTTACAGTGTATCAACATACCTGAGCTGGTCGGTAAGTAAGCTTTGTCTTTTTCCCTTGGATTTATCCTTGGCCTTGTTTTTACCTTATGTCGCTCCCCAATGCTGCTTACTGCGATGGCCAGTTATAGATGGGGGGCAGTGGTGCCTGTTTTTTGTATCAATATACCCACCCTATCAGACACTCACTGAGCAAGTCTGGATGTTCCTCTTACGTTAGAGGAGATCCAGGAGGCGACAAGTTCTTTTTCCAACTCCAAAGCACCTGGGGATGATGGGTTGGCAATGGAGGTATTCCAACAATATGCTAAAAACCCTTTACCTAAGCTGTTGAAAGTATTCATCGAGGCCCATTTGCATGGACAGTTACCGCCTTCCATGAACAGGGCTAGTATTATTTTGCTTTTAAAGCCTGATAAGCCAGCTACAGAGCCTAATTCCTATAGACCTATTTCCTTGTTACAAGCTGACATAAAAATTTTGTCTAAAGTGCTGGCTCAGAGGCTTAACAGAGTACTACAGCAATAAGGTTTAATAAAGTCCAAAAAGTGATGAATAAATGAAAAAATGAATTAATATATTGATCTAGGGACACTCGGAATAGATAGTAATACTAATAAAATGATAATAATAATAATAATAATGATAAAGAAGTCCATGTAGTGTAAGAAAATCCTCTTCTAATCAGGCATCTTTCTAATTAATGGTTTTTCTGCTCTTTGGGAGTGTGAGATCATATGAAGATATGGATTTAGAACATCCACATAGATGCAACATATGCTGGAACGGAGGACCCCTTGATGGTCACTGTGGGAATAGCGGAAAGAATCCTTTAATAGAGATACATGCTGATGATCCAAGGAATTGAGGTGAGAGTTTTGTGAGCTCGTTTTCTGGATTGTATATATCTCTTACTCATAAGGATTTGCAGATAACCCAGCCTATTTGTGAGAGCATTTTGGAAAAACCGTTAATTAGAAAGATGCCTGATTAGAAGAGGATTTTCTTACACTACATGGACTTCTTTATCATTATTGTCATTTTATTAGTATTACTATCTATTCCGAGTGTCCCTAGATTAATATATTAATTCATTTTTTCATTTATTCATCACTTTTTGGACTTATAAAACCTTATTGCTGTAGCGCGGGATCACTACTGATTTTATTTACTTTGTTTGTGTGAAGTGAACACTACTAGATCCTGCTGCAGACAGATTTCATTGCACCTTAATTGCACATCATTGCACTTTGATTGTTCACCACAATTTTGCGGTGGTTTTATTTGAATATATTTGCATATAATATTGTATGGTATTTCCTTTTTATTTTATCAGTTATTTTTGAACACATCACAGTAGCGTGAAGGCTTTTTATTCAATTAAAATTAGGACCAGCTCTCTGGTTGAGGGTTTTAAATATGGTGCACACCATGAAAAGATCATGTTGTATGCAGATGACATGCTGCTTTTGATGGGAAACACATGCCCCTCTTTGCAGGCGGGTAATGGACATAATCACTGAATTTGGCACTTATTCAGGCTTGACTATTAACTGGACCAAGTCAGCCCTGTTATTGTTGGATGGAGCTCTTGACTCCCAGTTATCTTCTTTCTGCCCAGTGCCTATAGTGGGGCAGTTCAGATATTTGGGGATCATAATCTTGGCTGAGTTTGTGGACTATTGCCGTTTGAACATATTTCCCCTGCTGTCACGGTTTAGGGATAAGGTGAAATTGTGGTCTAAACTGCTGCTGTCAGTGGCGGGTAGAGCTAATTTAGCAAAAATGATCTTAATGCCCCAAGCTGCTCTATTATCTCCACAATACACCTGTGGTTATACCCCTTAAAATATTTTAAGTGGTAAATTCCATATTTCGCTCGCTACTATGGAAAGGGGGCCCTGCTAGCGTCAGGTTGAAACAACTCCAGAGGTCCAATGATAATGAGGGCCTAGCTTTCCCGAACCCCTGGCTGTACTACCCGGCAGCTCAGCTGCAGCAGCTGATGAACGTATTGGCCAAGAGGGAAATACACATTGATTCCACATTAGCTGTGGCGTTACACTGTGTAGAGGCTCAGACTCTCCCGGAGGCCCAGCTCTTCTTAAAGTCCAACAAAAGGTAACCCACGTATAGGTTACTACATAAGATTTGGTTCAAAGCAAAACAACTACTAAGAGTGTCAGGATTTACTAGTCACAGCCCCATCTGGAATAACAATACTTACCCGAAACTGGCAAAGCTGCAGTGTGTAGCCCGGTGGCGACCATATGGTGTTACTCACCTCCGTCACATTTTAAGTAATGGCAGCTTGCTCCCATTCGCCCAGATGCAAGCCAGATATGGTTTGTCAAACAAAATGTACTTCCCCTACCTTCAATTGCAGCACACCATTAAAGCGCAAGCATCCTTAGAGAAGGCGGTGCTATCTTCCACTCCTCTTTTCAATATGATGCAGCAATCCACATCCACTAAAGGGTTTATCTGCAGGTTCTATGTGATGCTGCTGCCAGAGAACCCCGAGAATTTTCCCAACACGGCATGGAAAAATGGGTGGAGGATGTGGGTGATATAGACGGGGATCAGTGGTCGGAGGCCCTGAAATCGGTCCACACTTCAATACAGGACATTTTCACCCCCTTCCTGCCCAGGCCAATTTTCAGTTTTCAACGCTGTAACACTTTGAATGACAATTGCGCGGTCATGCAACACTGTACCCAAATTGAATTTTTATTTTTTCCCCACAAATAGAGCTTTCCTTTGGGTGGCATTTGATCACCTCTGCGGTTTTTATTTTTTGCGCTATGAACAAAAAAAGAGCGACAAGTTTGAGAAAAAAAAAAACACAATATTTTTTACTTTTTACTTTACTATTTTAATAAATATCCCAATTTTTTTTAAAAAACTAATTTTTTCCTCAGTTTAGGCCGATATGTATTCTTCTACATATTTTTGGTAAAAAAAAAAAAAAAAAAAATCGCAATAAGCGTATATTGATTGGTTTGCGCAAAAGTTATAGCATCTACAAAATAGGGGATAGTTTTATGGCATTTTTTTTTTTTTTTTACTAGTAATGGCGGCGATCTGCGATTTTTATCGTGACTGTGACATTGCGGCAGACATATCAGACACTTTTGACACCATTCACATTTATACAGCGATCAGTGCTATAAAAATGCACTGATTACTGTATAAATGTCACTGGCAGGTAAGAGGTTAACACTAGGGGGCGATCAATTGGTTAATTGTGTTACCTAGGGAGTTATTCTAACTGTAGGGGGAGGGGATTCACAAGGGGAGGAGACCAATCGGTGTTCCTCTGTACTGGGAACACATCATCGGTCTCCTCTCACCTTACAGGGCATGGATCTGTATGTTTACACATACAGATCCACAGTCCTGCTCTGTTATCAGGCAATCGAGGGTGCCCGGCGGACATCGCGGCCGCCGGGCACGCGCATCGGCTCCTGAGTGAGGCGGCTGGCGCACGCGTGTCCCCTAGATGGCTGGGAAGCCGAGGTCGTTATATGACCCCGCCCAGGATGGGAGATCCCTCCTGAAGACGTCATTTGACTATGGCTTGGATCTGAAATGGTTAAATGTAACCCAAACATGTCCCAACTATATATATTATTGCGGGTTCATTGTACCCCACTTAAATTGTTTGCTCTTGGACTCCGCCCAGACCCATTGTGTGCGAGACGTAAGGGAGCTAATGGGGACTTGATACATGTCTTTTGTCGATGCCGAAAGTTGCACCGCTTTTGGACTGGCATAGTAAACACCATCAACATTACTTTTCAAGTGATCGTCTCTCTTGACCCTAAACTGTGCTTATTGGGTATACTGGATGAAGCTATAACAGACAAATATGTCAGAGAGGCGGTGGCCAGAGCACTGTTCCAAGCTCGAAAGCTGATCTTGCAACATTGGACCTCTCAAACCTCTCCAACTTTAGAGATGTGGTTAGCTAACATGGGATTAACTTTGAGATATGAGTGCTTGATATATCAGCATAGAAGCAGTCCGAACCGGTTCAATAAGATCTGGACATGCTGGCTAGCTACCCCTGGCTTGGCTCCATTAGACCCAATTCATGATAGGCTCTTGACTTAACATGGGAACTCAACCACTCAGTGTGACCCTTGGAGTGAGTTTAATTTAAAGTACTGGGGAAGAGATATGATGAGAATGTCTTTCTAAACCATATCCAGGGATGCATACACTGTAAGATATAATGACTAATGACATCTCATGTTCATCTGTTTTATAAATCTGCTTTGGGTAAGTACAAGAATATTATTCTACTTTGCATTCTGTGAAGGTATTGTATAAATGTAATACTTCGGAATGTGCATTGTTTATTGTACTGTTAAAAGTTGTTAATAAACTTTTTTTTTTTTTTTTTTTTTTTTTTTGAATCAGAATAGACTCCTGATGAGGGTGAATAAATCACCTGGACCAAACGGACCCACATGTTCTAAAGAGCTGAGCTCTGTTGTTTCCAAGCCATTGTTTCTAATTTTTAGCGACTCTTTAGTGACTGATGTCGTACCACTGGACTGGCACAAGGCCAATGTGGTGCCTATATTTAAAAAGGGATCAAAGTCTTTACCAAATTACTACATACCAGTTAGTTTAACTTCTGTAGTTGGGAAGATACTCTAGAGTTAAATAAAATACCACAATATTTTAGGCAATAGACAGCATGGATTCATCAAAGACCTAAATTGTCAAACAAATCTAATTTCTTTTTCTGAGGAGGTAAGCAAAAACTTACACAGGAAAGGAAAGGAATGACTGAATATATAGTAATTATAAAGTGTTCTTAAGGGTTGTCCAGGAGGCATGTCTTTAAAGTAGTTGTAAACCTTTACATATAACCAGTGAAGTGACTGGCTTTAGGTGAAACAAATCCTCCAACTTAAGTTGTACCTGTTTTTTCTGCAGTCTTCTCTTCTCTACATTTGTACAAAGTGCTTAATTTATAAAGATCATCTGAGCTGTCAGAAAAAAGAGGGAGCAGAGCTGAAATGACACTTTGCAGAGCTCTGTGAGGACAGCTGTGAGAGCAGATTGGAGAGAACGGAGACACCCCTTCACACAGCACACAGGAACAGAGCTGAGGCTGTCAATGAGCTGTCAATGAGCTAGAGATGCCTCCACTATCCACTATTTATGAAATAAATGCAGCCACCGCATCTAAGAATTAGAAAACTACAATATACCGGTAATACATTTTTTGGGGGTTTAATACTGCTTCATCCTTTAATAAAATCAACTTTTGGACGTTACAAAAGTGTCTGGTGTTTTCTCATCAACCATACTAAGCAAACATTCAGTAATAGCATTAAATCTCAGATGAGCCTTGTGTAGTTGTTTGGCTGGTTTTATTTCATTTTATGATAATACAAAATGTTAAAATATGTCTGAAAGTAGAATTCCAGCTTAACCTTAACTACTTTTAAAACTGTTCCTCCCTACTCCTAACACCTATGCCAGGCATCACTAAATAGCGGACCGCAGACTGGATCCGGACCAGGCCACTGTCCCATCCAAACACGCAGTTGTGCCATTTAGGAGCCGCTTACTTACCCCTGGCCTCCGCCACTGTCAGTCATTCTCAAGGCAGAGCGGAGAGCGGGAGGCAGGATAGCAATGAACAGGGAGTGGGAAGCACAGCTGTACTGGATGAAGGACAGGAGCGGGATCTGCATGAGGTAAAGTGGGAGTAAACCCCCCCCCATGTATAATTTTCACCTATAGGTACAGTAAATATCTCCTAAACGTGCACCATTTAGGAGATGTCACCGGCGCATGCGCTCAGAAGGAATGGCATCCCTGTGCCTTTCCTTCAGAGCCATGTCGTAAACAGCGACTCCAGCGTGCATGCGCTGGAGTGATGTCATTGCCGGCTCAGCCATTCATATCGCGAAAGTCCGCAAACCCGGAAAGAAGAACAAATGAAGATGGTGACAGCGTGCCGCTGGAAGGTCTAGTTTCCAGGTAAGTCTGTCATAATGTGCTAGTATGCGATGCAGGTTTACTACCACTTAAACTTTCCAGCAACCAATCACCAGCCTGTTAGAATGAAAAAATAACCCCAGCAGCTCCCGCCTTCCATTCAATGCGGCTGTGCCTTCAGCTCTTCACTATGTGTAAGGTAGGAGAGCACAGGCAAAAGGACATGGCTGTGAATGTGGGGGGGGGGGGGGGGTGATGTGAAGGGGGCAGTACTGTGTGTGTGTGTGTATCTTTCATACCCAGTAAGTAAGCATAGGTGTTGAGAGGGGAAAGGGGAAAGGTTTAAGAGCAGTTGGGCTTAAGCTGGAATTTAATTTTTAACTCTGTGATTGATTTTTACTTATTTGCCTAAATTATTTATCTTTCCTTTTTATCATTTTTAAATAACCAAGTGCAATATGATCTATCACAAGAATGTAAAAGGTCCGAGGGGATCAGTGTATGTGTAAGTGGGATCTGAGATGATCACAGATATCACTACCCCTGTCCCCTGCTAAATAATGTTCTTTAAACCTGGAGAAAAATGTTTTCAAGACCACACATTACCTACCTGACTGCTCTGCCGCTGTTGATTTCAGATTTTCATTAATTGTCTCTTCCTCACTGTTTAATGTGATCACTGTAGGGCTCTGTGACCTCTGACCTTTAAGACTGTTTTCCGGACTTTGGGCTTTAAGAGTTTCTGGTTCATCATATGAAGTACAATTCTGCAGCTTCAAAACACAGAGGTTTAAACAGGTTTTACATGACATATTGTAATATTTCATATGTACAGTTTATGAATCACCAAGGTTTATTTTCACATTAAACTATTAAACATACTAATGCATACCATTATTATACCCATGCATGACTACTGTTACTCTATATGGTATGTCAGCCAAGGGTCTGGTACCACTCAAATCAAAACTTCTGCTGTCCAAATCACTGCTAAAAGGTAATAACAGAAAACCTTTGCTGGTGAAAACTGTCTGATACACCACATTGTACCATTCTGTACATGCTCCCAAGGGTGTCCCTGGTAATCCAGAAGTCAGTCCCAATACCTAAACAAGAGCTGATATGTAAGATTAATACTTTTAGGCCCCTTTCACATGAGGCGGACTCCGTGGCCTCTGTCCGCCGGCTCAGAAGGAGATCAGTCCGTTGATCTCCGCTGAGCCAGCGGATGACAGGTCCCTCTCTGCTCACTGAGCGGGGAGGGGCTTGTCAGGCGCCGCTGCCGCCTATGGAGGGATCGGATGAAAACGGACAGCATGTCCGTTTTCATCAGATCTCACCTGATCCAATAGCGACGGACCTGGACGTAGGGCCATCCGTCTGCTTTTAGCGGATCGGACCGGGTCGGATGTCAGCGGACATGTCTCCGCTGACATTCGTCGCTCCATAGACTAAAATGGAGCGCCCGTTCAGATCCGCCGTCAAAACTGACAGGCGGACCTGAACGGTCCGATCGTGTGAAAGGGGCCTTATGATCAGCAACTGAAACTATTACATGCTTTACACAATTTAAATCAGACAATATGTCTGAGCCTTCTGACACAGTAAAGCTGAACTCCAGGTACAGTTTTATTGCGTAGTTACATTGGTCCAGTTTGGCATTCTGTAAATGGCAGCTGTGCCAAGCGAGAGACCCCCTGTGTTGACTATGCAGAAAGTTAGCTGCTCAGTACAGGACCCAGAGGACCGTGGCGATCACTGTAGTAACAATGACGACTGCAGTAACTCTCCAGTTTCACAGGCATCGAACATGTATACAGTGGAACCTTGGATTACGAGCATAATTCATTCCAGAAGAATGCTTTTAATCCAAAGCACTCCTATATCAAAGCGAGTTTCCCCATAGAAATCAATGGAATCTCAGATAATTCGTTCCACAGTGACTTCTATGATATGCAGTACCGCATGTGGCCAGAGGTGGGGGGCGCCGGAGACACTTGGAGCTGCTCGGATGCACGCCGAAACACTCGGAAAGGCTCGGAAACGGAGTGTTTCCAAGTGGCTCCGAGTGCATCTGAATGCACCCAAGCGGCTCCACATGTCACCGGATACCCCGCACCTCTGGCCAAATGCGGTACTGCACACTGCAGAGGCTTGAATGCTGCTCGTTTTGTGAAACCGAGCCAGGATTTTAAAAAATAATAGCTCGTATTACGAAACGCTTGTTAATCGCATTACTCGCAATCCGAGGTATTACTGTCCTTACATTCCTTCAAAAATGCACAATAAAAACCAATTGTGTATGTGATTCCGCGCAATACCTCTAAATGTGTGGTTGCAATGAATAAACAATAAATATATAAATGCACAAATAAAAACTTTTTTAAAATTAAGTGTGATAAAATTCTATCTTTAAAATAATATGTGTGTATCACACAGCTGATAAATAAATTGGTAATTGTCCATACGTTTATTAAAACGTGACTGAAGTGCTAATACATCAAATAATTTACATAAAAAAGTGACTGGTATTAGTGAGCATGCGTTGATAGAAGATCTGGTGACTTTCGTGATGTTACATCCCCACTAAGGGCTCCCAGAACTCTCACCTTGATGACACAATAAATGTGCCTGTATGAATCCTTTGGGGATGTGATCCTTTTGGTCCGGTTGGTGATGGCGATCCGTTCCGTTTATGGGAAGAGATCCCTCCCTACGGTTGGTGGATTCCACATAGAAGGTAATCAAAAAAGGGGGCTCCAATAGGGTAATAACGTTTTGCCAAAGAATTTTATTTAAAATTATCCGCTTACATTAAAGTAAAAGTTGTTGCGCCAAACAACAGTAGAAAAACAGTGTGGAAACGATCCCCGCTACGTCACTTCCGGTCTGCGCTGTGTATTTGCGGTTACGTCATATCACATGACTTCCTCAGGGCACCGGATTGGTTATTACCTTTGTTTATTTATATGGTTGGGACAGGAAGTGTAAAAATCGCCATTTTGTTGTAGACCAAGTATGTATCAATACGGCGGCCATCATATAGAAGATGGTCGCAATGAATCTTTATGAATAAAGTTTCCTCACGTTCAAACAAAAAAGTAAAAAAAGGTCAAAAGAAATGTTAATCTTTGAGTGACATTTATATTAGTGCTTATGCTATACATCAAGTCAATGACCGCTCAGCGTGCGATCGTGCTTTCTAGTTCTTTTAAATATTCCAATACATAGTATAGCTCAGTTTAATCTCAAGGAGATTTTATTAACGCTGTGCTGATCACCCGATGTGTATAATAGTGGACAAATTTATTCGCAATAAATACTGAGGTTTAGTTAAAATCTAAAATGGCTAAACATGCATTAAAATCAGTTAAAATATGTGAATTAAAAATGAATAAAAATCAATAATAATAATGAATCCCAATGGAGGTATAAAAATGCTAACGACGTTCCGCACACCGGAAATGAGATAATGGGTTTACATTGATGGACATATAAAATACTTTAAAAATCACTTATAAAACAGTTTAAATACAATTCTATATTTAACCCCTCAGGTGCTAATGTCCTAATTTTGTGTATCCACTTAGATTCTTTCTGACTGAGGGTCCTGATTTTGTGATCTCCTCTCCATGATCTATTATATTTTTCTATGCCCCAAAATAATAATCCCGTGGGGTCTTTATTGTGTACTAGCGAAAAATGCTTGGATACATTGTGTTTCGGACAGCCTTTTATAATATTTTCAATGTGCTCTTTAATTCTAGTTTTCAGTGCGCTCTTGGTCCTCCCTACATACTGTAAGTTACAGGAACATTGTAAAATGTACACTACCCCTTCTGTATAACAGTTGATAAAATCTTTAATTTGGTAAATGTTTCCTGTACTAGTTGCCTTAAACTCATGTTTCTTGCCTTGGCCTTTTTTTGCATGTGTACATGCATAGCAGTATTTGCAGGGATAGAACCCTTTGCCATTGAAGAAGGAAAATTTATTTTTAGGAGGTGGTTCAACTACATTTTTCACAATTATGTCCCTCAACGTGGGGGCTCTTTTATAAATAATAAGTGGTTTCTCAGGTAAGATTTTCTGTAGATGTTTGTCTTCCTTTAAGATGTACCAGTGTCTCCGAATAATTTTTTCTATGTCCTTAAATTGGACATTAAAATCTAGGATTAAACTTGGTACTTCTGAATATGGTTGTGCTTTCTTAGGTGCATGTATCATTTGTTTCCTGTCCATTGTTTGGATCGATTGGATGTCTCTTCTGATTTGTGCTTCTTCATAGCCTTTAGTAACAAATCTTTGTCCAATCAGATTAGCCTGGGTGTTGAAATCTGCATCTTTAGTACAGTTGTGCCTGATTCTTACCAGCTGTCCTTTCGGGATATTGTATAACCAGGGTTTATGATGACAGCTTGTTATAGGTAGGTAGCTGTTTCTTGATACTTCCTTAAAATGAGTTTTGGTTATTAATAAATCTTCTTCAATAATTATTTCTAGATCTAAAAATTCTATCTTTTTTTCATCAATATTCCAGGTCAACTGTATGTTCCTATCATTATTGTTTAAGTTACATAAGAATTGTTCCAACGATTCTCTACTCCCATTCCATATGATTATGATGTCATCGATGAATCTTTTAAACAGTCCTAGTTCACAAGGTGGATGTTTGTGTACAGATTCCTCCTCCCATTGTGCCATGAAGGCGTTAGCCACACTCGGCGCAAATTTGGCACCCATGGCTATGCCGGTTATTTGCTTGTAGTAAGTTTGGTCATGCCAAAAATAATTGTTTTTTAATGAAAACTCCAGGCATTTATGATTAGGAACTTTCTTTGTGTACATTTTAATGTACTGTATTTTGTCAGAGCCCATTTGGTCGCCTTACACGCTTGGTGATGTTGAATAATCGTGTAGAGGGATGAGACATCCACAGTAGCCATTATAGTTCTTCCTTCAAGGACTGGTATATCTTCTAATAATTGTAGGACATGTTTTGTATCTCTTATATAGGATGCTGTTTGTTGGATGGCAGGTTGGATGAAATAATCAATGTATTGGCCCATTCTTGCTGTTAGGGAATTGATCCCATTTACTATGGGTCTTCCCGGGGGGTTCTCTTGGTTCTTATGTATCTTGGGAACTGTGTATATCACTGGGTTCCTATGTGAGTCAGGTACTAGATATCTTGCTTCTTTCGCATCTAGTATGTCTTTTTTTATTCCTAAGTGCACAACTTTTTCTAGTTCTCTTTTGCATTTAGTAGAAGGATTGCTTAGCAATCTTTGGTATGTGGTTGTATCTTCCAGTTGACGTTTAATTTCTGCTTGATAATCCGTTTTATTTTGAATGACCACTCCTCCTCCTTTATCTGCTGGCCTTATTACCAGATCTTTCCTGTTAATCAAGGATCGTATACCTTTTTTAATATGTATGGGATCGTTTACTTTCTTAATCTTCAATTGGTCCAGATCCTTTAATACTAGGTTTTTAAATACTTCAATGTGCTGATTGTCGTGTATTTGAGGGTTAAAAAGAGACTTATTTCGTAGTCCGCTATGTTCCATTCACTGTAGATCATGTGGGGTTGTCGTTCGCCCTGTTTGTGGGTTACTTAAAATTGCCTTTTTGATGTTTATTTTTCTTACGTATTTCCTTATTCCTATGTACGTTGCAAATTTATCCAAGTTTTTTGTAGGGGCGTATTTAACCCTTTTTAACCCTCAAATACACGACAATCAGCACATTGAAGTATTTAAAAACCTAGTATTAAAGGATCTGGACCAATTGAAGATTAAGAAAGTAAACGATCCCATACATATTAAAAAAGGTATACGATCCTTGATTAACAGGAAAGATCTGGTAATAAGGCCAGCAGATAAAGGAGGAGGAGTGGTCATTCAAAATAAAACGGATTATCAAGCAGAAATTAAACGTCAACTGGAAGATACAACCACATACCAAAGATTGCTAAGCAATCCTTCTAAATGCAAAAGAGAACTAGAAAACGTTGTGCACTT
Organism: Lithobates septentrionalis; assembly: GCA_037952835.1. Classification (NCBI taxonomy): domain Eukaryota; kingdom Metazoa; phylum Chordata; class Amphibia; order Anura; family Ranidae; genus Lithobates; species Lithobates septentrionalis. The sequence continues at coordinate 6,102,962 of JBBDGP010000188.1, forward strand.
AGGAATAAAAAAAGACATACTAGATGCGAAAGAAGCAAGATATCTAGTACCTGACTCACATAGGATCCCAGTGATATACATAGTTCCCAAGATACATAAGAACCAAGAGAACCCCCCGGGAAGACCTATAGTAAATGGGATCAATTCCCTAACAGCAAGAATGGGCCAATACATTGATTATTTCATCCAAGCTGCCATCCAACAAACAGCATCTTATATAAGAGATACAAAACATGTCCTACAATTATTAGAAGATATACCACTCCTTGAAGGAAGAACTATAATGGCTACTGTGGATGTCTCATCCCTCTATACGATTATCAAACATCACCAAGCGTGTGAAGCGACCAAATGGGCTCTGAGAAAATACAGTACATTAAAATGTACACAAAGAAAGTTCCTAATCAAATGCCTGGAGTTTTCATTAAAAAACAATTATTTTTGGCATGACCAAACTTACTACAAGCAAATAACCGGCATAGCCATGGGTGCCAAATTTGCGCCGAGTGTGGCTAACGCCTTCATGGCACAATGGGAGGAGGAATCTGTACACAAACATCCACCTTGTGAACTAGGACTGTTTAAAAGATTCATCGATGACATCATAATCATATGGAATGGGAGTTGGAACAATTCTTATGTAACTTAAACAATAATGATAGGAACATACAGTTGACCTGGAATATTGATGCAAAAAACCAAAACTCATTTTAAGGAAGTATCAAGAAACAGCTACCTACCTATAACAAGCTGTCATCATAAACCCTGGTTATACAATATCCCGAAAGGACAGCTGGTAAGAATCAGGCGCAACTGTACTAAAGATGCAGATTTCAACACCCAGGCTAATCTGATTGGACAAAGATTTGTTACTAAAGGCTATGAAGAAGCACAAATCAGAAGAGACATCCAATCGATCCAAACAATGGACAGGAAACAAATGATACATGCACCTAAGAAAGCACAACCATATTCAGAAGTACCAAGTTTAATCCTAGATTTTAATGTCCAATTTAAGGACATAGAAAAAATTATTTGGAGACACTGGTACATCTTAAAGGAAGACAAACATCTACAGAAAATCTTACCTGAGAAACCACTTATTTATAAAAGAGCCCCCACGTTGAGGGACATAATTGTGAAAAATGTAGTTTAACCACCTCCTAAAAATAAATTTTCCTTCTTCAATGGCAAAGGGTTCTATCCCTGCAAATACTGCTATGCATGTACACATGCAAAAAAAGGCCAAGGCAAGAAACATGAGTTTAAGGCAACTAGTACAGGAAACATTTACCCAATTAAAGATTTTATCAACTGTTATACAGAAGGGGTAGTGTACATTTTACAATGTTCCTGTAACTTACAGTATGTAGGGAGGACCAAGAGAGCACTGAAAACTAGAATCAAAGAGCACATTGAAAATATTATAAAAGGCTGTCCGAAACACAATGTATCCAAGCATTTTTCGCTAGTACACAATAAAGACCCCACGGAATTATTATTTTGGGGCATAGAAAAATATAATAGATCATGGAGAGGAGATCACAAAATCAGGACCCTCAGTCAGAAAGAATCTAAGTGGATACACAAAATTAGGACATTAGCACCTGAGGGGTTAAATATAGAATTGTATTTAAACTGTTTTATAAGTGATTTTTAAAGTATTTTATATGTCCATCAATGTAAACCCATTATCTCATTTCCGGTGTGCGGAACGTCGTTAGCATTGTTATACCTCCATTGGGATTCATTATTATTATTGATTTTTATTCATTTTTAATTCACATATTTTAACTGATTTTAATGCATGTTTAGCCATTTTAGATTTTAACTAAACCTCAGTATTTATTGCGAATAAATTTGTCCACTATTATACACATCGGGTGATCAGCACAGCGTTAATAATATCTCCTTGAGATTAAACTGAGCTATACTATGTATTGGAATATTTAAAAGAACTAGAAAGCACGATCGCACGCTGAGCGGTCATTGACTTGATGTATAGCATAAGCACTAATATAAATGTCAATCAAAGATTAACATTTCTTTTGACCTTTTTTTACTTTTTTGTTTGAACGTGAGGAAACTTTATTCATAAAGATTCATTGCGACCATCTTCTATATGATGGCCGCCGTATTGATACATACTTGGTCTACAACAAAATGGCGATTTTTACACTTCCTGTCCCAACCATATAAATAAACAAAGGTAATAACCAATCCGGTGCCCTGAGGAAGTCATGTGATATGACGTAACGCGTAGGACGTAACCGGAAATACACAGCGCAGACCGGAAGTGACGTAGCGGGGATCGTTTCCACAATGTTTTTCTACTGTTGTTTGGCGCAACATCTTTTACTTTAATGTAAGCGGATAATTTTAAATAAAATTCTTTGGCAAAACGTTATTACCCTATTGGAGCCCCCTTTTTGATTACCTTCTATGTGGAGTCCACCAACCGTAGGGAGGGATCTCTTCCCATAAACGGAACGGATCACCATCACCAACTGGACCAAAAGGATCACATCCCCAAAGGATTCATACAGGCACATTTATTGCATCATCAAGGTGAGAGTTCTGGGAGCCCTTAGCGGGGATGTAACATCACGAAAGTCACCAGATCTTCTATCAACGCATGCTCACTAATACCAGTCACTTTTTTATGTAAATTATTTGATGTATTAGCACTTCAGTCACGTTTTAATACACGTATGGACAATTACCAATTTATTTATCAGCTGTGTGATACACACATATTATTTTGAAGATAGAATTTTATCACACTTAATTTTAAAAAAGTTTTTATTTGTGCATTTATATATTTATTGTTTATTCATTGCAACCACACATTTAGAGGTATTGCACAGAATCACATTCACAATTGGTTTTTATTGTGCATTTTTGAAGTTTTTTGTAGTGAGTAGTGTTCACTATTTTTGATTTTGCAGCATTATCCATAACTAGTTATTCATTATTTATACACGGTTTCAAGATAGTAGCGCAGAAGTCCATCCTAGGAACTGTCCTTACATTGACTCAAGCTGGGCCAATGTAACTATGCAGTAAAGCTGTACCTGGAGTACAGTAGCATTCGTAAAAAAAATAAAATAAAATATTGTTTTGGAGAAAGTGTCATGGCAGAATCTCACGGTGTTTCTGCCCCCCCCCCCCCCCCCACTCAGACTGGGGTCTCACTAAGCTATCCCTCATTACCATACAATGGTTCTAAATTGTTAACCCTTTGTTAGGACAGACAATGTTCAAATCTGCGAACCCTCCTAAAAACATTAAAATGCAACAATGGTATGTGTGTGATGGAAAAATCTGGACAGCCGCACTCCGGATTGGAAAATCCGTACATGGCTTTGTTGGGATGATGCAGCATAACCGCTAATGCGTTTCACGCTCCCATAGAGCGCTATGGGAGCGTGAAACGCGTTAGCGGTTATGCTGCATTATCCCAACAAAGCCATGTACGGATTTTAATCATGTTATTACTTTTTCAATAAAGAGGATTTTATTTTTCACTTTTCCAATCCGGAGTGCGGCTGTCCAGATTTTTCCATCACACACATACCATTGGAATAGCAATTGCCGGCACCTGGGGCTCTCACAATCATCCACACAGCGGAGGACGGGAAGCTTGAACCCGATCACCTAGAGCGGTGGTAACTATCCTGTTTATCTCAAATATCTGGACTTTGCTACATATTAAAATGCAACAAGCATTACAAAAAAAAGGTAACCAGCAATTTTTGTTTATTTATTTTTTTAGTTATGCTATGTCAATGACAACTTGTAACAAAATATAAAGTAGGTGTTATACCAGTTTGGCTGCAAAATGGGAAAAACTCTTTAAGATCTTAAAACAGTTTGGTAAAGTCTCTTGTCTTAATATCCATTAATAATATAAACCAATGAAGGAATCCACACATTGTTTAAAAGCAACATAAAAACCTGAGACATACTAGCCAGCCTACAACTTGTCTGAACCATTTTTATAACAGGAACAGAGGGGGAGAAACACGGCCTTCTCCAAACAGGAGCCGCAATAGGATACATTTATTTTTTAATATTTGACATTGTGCCTCACTGTATACATTTTTTGTGAATACGTTGCAAAGTTTCTGTTTTAGGGCAATCCTGCCAATAGCAGCACTTCTTCTTTCTGCAGGCTGACAATGCTAATCTACTGCCTTGCAATTAGCAGAAACATCGTTAGCCTTCCATGTGTGCTCCTTCAGCTGGACCGCTGGGCTGTTTGTTACGTCTTTCAGAAAGGCAGTCAAACTAGAATACTAGAACTCGCATGACCGGCAGACAATGCGGCTGCTAATTGTCAGGCAGTGGCACAAAGCTGTCAAAGAAAGCATTGAAGGGGATATATTGGGTTGAAGGCTATGTTCATAGGTTTGCTTCGAGCAAGCACAATTGTCAATATGCTATAACCCTGAACTAGTTATTTGTGTACTTGTTGTATGTTCTTAACAAAAAAAAAAAAACTGTAATCTATTAAAAAATATGGTTTAGTGACTTGTTAAGTATTAAAATCAATGAGCATAGCATACATACATAGCATACATACATAGCATAACAAGTAGGCAGCTAGAACTTTTTAGGGCGGTAAGCAATGGCAGCTCTAAATTTTCTTTTCAGGACAGGTTTACTTTGAATTTTTCTATGCTAACAGGAACTAGTGATGGTTGTCCAAGAAGATGGGTAAAGATAATCCGTCTGAATCTGATTGGTAGGTATTGTCAACAGAGTTTATTTTACATATAATAAATAAGGCACCATGCACACTGGACCTTAAAATAACTTTATAAAAACAGCAGTAGCTTTGCAGTGAGTCTTTCAACGATTTTTAACGTTTTTGCAATAGCGTTTATTAGCGGTGTTCAGCATTTTTCTGCGTTAGCGTTTTTTAGCGTTTTTTTTTTCAATGGATCAAAAATGTTAAAAACCGCTGGTGAGCCACGTTCTTGAGCGTTTATTGACGTTTATCAGCGTTTATGAGCGTTTGGCTGTTTTTGTGGTTAGAAAAACGACTCCTGAACGTGATTTTATGGCGTTCAGAAAACAGCCCAGAAACTCCACTGCTGATAAACATCCAAAAACGTCTATGTATGCATGGACACATAGGATAACATAGAGGGGAGTTTATGGGCTGTTAAAAAAAAACGCCCAAACTCCCAAAAATAGGATTTTTTATAACAGCTTACCTGTAAAATCCTTTTCTTTTGATGTACATCACGGGACACAGAGCCTCAATAATTACTGATGGGTTATGGGTATCACAAGGTGATTGGACACTAGTCACACCCTAGACAGGAAATTCAACCCCCTATATAACCCCTCCCCTTACTGGGGATACCTCAGTTTTGTAGCAAAGCAATATAAGTGTATTAGAAGAGGGGCAGGACCTCTGTGTCCCGTGATGTACATCAAAAGAAAAGGATTTTACAGGTAAGCTGTTATAAAAAATCCTATTTTCTTTCTCGTACATCACGGGACACAGAGCCTCAGTAATTACTGATGGGACGTCCCAGAGCAATGCTATTTGAGGGGAGGGGACCACACAAGTAGGGTGTAATCAGACCTGAGGACCTCGTACTGTTGCCTGCAGCACACTAAGCCCAAAGGCGATATCCCCATGCCTTCCAACATCCACCTGATAAAATCTGGTGAATGTATGGACTGAAGACCAGGTTGCGGCCTTGCAGATTTGAGCCATAGAGGCCCGGTGATGCACCGCCCAAGAGGCACTAATCGCCCTTGTGGAGTGTGCCCTGATTTGAAAAGGTGGAATTTTTTGTTTCAAACCGTAAGCCTGAATAATCATTTGTCAAATCCATTTCGAAAGGGTAGACTTTGACGCTGCCTGCCCTCTATTGGGACCTTCTGGTAGTATGAACAAAACATCAGTTTTGCGAACTTGAGCAGTTGCTTCCAGATAGGCCCTGACTGCCCTTACTACATCCAAAGAATGTAGTGACTTTTCTTCCGTGGAACAGGGATCTGGAAAAAAGGAAGGCAGAACAATATCTTGGTTTAGATGGAAATCTGAAACCACCTTTGGTAGAAAGCTAGGATGAGGGCGCAATACCACTCTATCTTTATGCATGATCAAATAAGGCTCTTTACAGGAAAGGGCTGCTAATTCTGATACTCTTCCAGCAGAAGAAATGGCTACCAGGAAAATTAACTTTCTTGTCAACAAGACCAAGGGAATCTGACGTATGAGTTCAAAAGGCTGTTTCTGTAAAACTGACAGAACCAAAATTCAAGTCCCAGGGGTTTAGGGGCGCCTTAACCGGAGGATTAAGACACGTCACCCCCTGCATTAAGCTTCGGACCAAAGAATGTGAAGCAAGTGGTCATTGAAATAATACTGATAAGGCCGAGACCTGGCCCTTGATGGTACTCAAGGCCAGCTTCATCTCTAATCCTATTTGTAGAAAGTCAAGAATTCTACCTATGACATATTTTCTGGGATGCCAACCCCTGGCTTCACACCAGGATACATAAGTCTTCCAAACTCTATGATAAATCATTCTGGAAGCTGGCTTCCTTGCATTGATTAAGGTAGAGATCACAGGACCTGAAAGCCCGCTACTCTTCAGAACGTGGGTTTCAACAGCCAAACCGTCAAATTTAGCATTTGTAAGGCAGGATGGAACACTGGACCTTGAGATAACAGGTCTGGACGTGACGGTAGGGTCCACGGGGAACCCACTGTCATTCTTACTATCTCTGCAAACCAAGCTCTTCTGGGCCACCAGAAGTACCGACTTCTACTGCCGGATCCTGAGAAGGAGCCGTGGTAGTAGCATAATAGGAGGAAACGCATAAATCAGTGAGAACTGATGCCACGGAATCACCAACGCATCTGTCCCGCATGCAAGAGGATCCCTTGTTCTTGCCACAAACTTGTCAACCTTTTTGTTGACCCTGGATGCAAAGAGATCTACATCTGGTATCCCCATCTTTGGCATATGGCCCAAAAGACATCGGGGTGAAGAGACCATTCCCCTGGGAATAACCACTGGCGACTCAAATAGTCCGCCTGCCAGTTCTCTATCCCTGGAATGAAAACTGCCGATATGCATGGCACATGCTTTTCTGCCCAGACTAAAATCTGGTTCACTTCTCTCTGAGCTGCAGGACTCCTGGTGCCTCCTTGATGATTGATATAAGCCACTGCTGTGGCATTGTCGGACTGGATCCTGACAGGGCAACCCTGTAGCCTGAGAGTCCAGGCCCTTAGGGCTAGATACGCCGCACGGATCTCCAGAATGTTGATGGGTAAGGTCTTCTCGATTTTGGACCATTCCCCCTGGACCGCAGACTGTTCCAGAACTGCTCCCTAACCCGAAAGACTGGCATCCGTTGTTACCACTGTCCAGGTAACCGTTTCCGGTAACCCTTTCTGCAGGCTTTCGGGTATTAACCACCAACTGAGGCTCTGACGCACTGTAGGAGACAGGTGCATCGGAAAATCTAATGCCTGTACCTTCTTGTTCCAAGCAGACAGGATACTGTGTTGCAGCAGTCTTGAATGAAACTGAGCATAGAGAACTGCTTCGAATGAAGCCACCATCTTTCCCAGCAGCCTCATACAAAGACGGACAGAAGGACCCTTTTTGGTCCTGACTACCTGAATCAGCTCTCTTAAGGCACTGATCTTTGCCTGAGGTAAAAATACCTTCTCTTGGCTTGTATCTATGACCAGGCCCAAATACTCTAGTCTTCTTACTGGTTTTAAGAAAGACTTTTCTAGGTTGAGAATCCAACCTAGGTATTCCAAGTATTCCAAGTAGTTCCTGCTCAAGCAGGCTACCGGCCGGCCTATCAAGAGCAGGTTGTCTAGGTATGCTATGATAGTTATACCTTGGGCCCTTAATCTGGCCAGAGGAGGAGCCAAGATCTTTGTAAATACCCGAGGTGCAGTGGCTAGCCCGAAAGGCAGGGCTACAAACTGAAAATGGCGTTTTTCTATTTCGAAGCGCAAGTACTTTTGATGAGCAGGGAAAATGGGTACATGCAGGTACGCATCCTTGATGTCTATTGATGCCAGAAATTCTCCTCCTTGTAGGATGGAGACTACTGACTGAATTGATTCCATGCGAAAAGATCGAATCTTTAGGAATCGATTTAGATCCTTTAGATCCAGGATGGGTCTGACATCTCCATTTGATTTTCAAACTGTGAAAAGGTTGGAATAAAATCCCAATCCCTGTTCTTCCGTGGGAACCACCACGATGCCCTTTTGCGACAATAGTCGCTCCTGCTAGAAGGAGCGACTGCTTTTTCTCTGGATCTCTGGGGACATTTGATCTGAGGAAACAAGGAGAGGGGAATTCTTGGAACTCCAGTTTGTAACCTAGAGTTACCGTGGAGATTACCCATCTGTCCTGGAAATTCTCCTGCCAGAGCTTTGAGAACTGTAGCAGTCTTCCCCCCACCCGAGCGAGCGGGGGCGCTCCTCCATAAAGAGGCTTTAGCGTCTTGTCTAGTAGGCTTCTTCCCCCAGGACTTCTTTTGTCCCTGGGGTCGACTCTATAATGTATTTCTTGAACCTGACGGAGGAGGCCTTCGCGGAGGCTGGATGCTCCTGGCACTGGGGAAAGAGCCCGTTTAAAAGAGGGACGCTTACTCCTTTTCTTAACAGGTAAGAGAGTGCTTTTCCCACTAGAGATCTTTTGGATATTACATAGTTACATAGTAGGTGAGGTTGAAAAAAGACACAAGTCCATCAAGTCCAACCTATGTGCGTGACCATGTGTCAGTATTACATTACATATCCCTGTATATTGCAGTCATTCAGGTGATTATCTAATAGTTTCTTGAAGCTATCAATGCTCCCCGCTGAAACCACCGCCTGTGGAAGGGAATTCCACATCCTTGCCGCTCTTACAGTAAAGAACCCTCTACGTAGTTTAAGGTTAAACCTCTTTTCTTCTAATTGTAATGAGTGGCCACGAGTCTTATTAAACTCTCTTCTGCGAAAAAGTTTTATCCCTATTGTGGGGTCACCAGTACAGTATTTGTAAATTGAAATCATATCCCCTCTCAAGCGTCTCTTCTCCAGAGAGAATAAGTTCAGTGCTCACAACCTTTCCTCATAACTAAGATCCTCCAGACCCTTTATTAGCTTTGTTGCCCTTCTTTGTACTCGCTCCATTTCCAGTACATCCCTCCTGAGGACTGGTGCCCAGAACTGGACAGCATACTCCAGGTGCGGGCGGACCAGAGTCTTGTAGAGCGGGAGAATTATCGTTTTAGCTCTGCAGTTGATCCCCCTTTTAATGCATGCCAATATTCTGTTTGCTTTATTAGCAGCAGCTTGGCATTGCATGCCATTGCTGAGCCTATCATCCACTAGGACCCCCAGGTCCTTTTCCATCCTAGATTCCCCCAGAGGTTCTCCCCCCAGTGTATAGATTGCATTCATATTTTTGCCACCCAAATGCATTATTTTACATTTTTCTACATTGAACCTCATTTGCCATGTAGTCGCCCACCCCATTAATTTGTTCAGGTCTTTTTGCAAGATTTCCACATCCTGCGGAGAAGTTATTGCCCTGCTTAGCTTAGTATCGTCTGCAAATACAGAGATTGAACTGTTTATCCCATCCTCCAGGTCGTTTATGAACAAATTAAATAGAATTGGTCCCAGCACAGAACCCTGGGGAACCCCACTACCCACCCCTGACCATTCTGAGTACTCCCCATTTATCACCACCCTCTGAACACGCCCTTGTAGCCAGTTTTCAATCCATGTACTCACCCTATGGTCCATGCCAACACACCTTATTTTGTACAGTAAACGTTTATGGGGAACTGTGTCAAATGCTTTTGCAAAATCCAGATACACCACGTCTACGGGCCTTCCTTTATCTAGATGGCAACTCACCTCCTCATAGAAGGTTAATAGATTGGTTTGGCAAGAACGATTCTTCATGAACCCATGCTGATTACTGCTAATGATATCATTCTTATTACTAAAATCTTGTATGTAGTCCCTTATCATCCCCTCCAAGAGTTTACATACTATTGATGTTAGGCTAACTGGTCTGTAATTCCCAGGGATGTTTTTTGGGCCCTTTTTAAATATTGGTGCTACATTGGCTTTTCTCCAATCAGCTGGTACCATTCCAGTCAATAGACTGTCTGTAAAAATTAGGAACAACGGTCTGGCAATCACCTGACTGAGTTCCCTAAGTACCCTCGGATGCAAGCCATCTGGTCCCGGTGATTTATTAATGTTAAGTTTCTCAAGTCTAATTTTAATTCCGTCCTCTGTTAACCATGTAGGTGCTTCCTGTGTTGTGTCATGAGGATAAACACTGCAGTTTTGGTTACTGAAGCCCCCCGATTCACTCGTGAAGACTGAGGAGAAGAATAAATTCAATACCTTTGCCATCTCCCCATCCTTTGTAACCAGATGTCCTTCCTCATTCTTTATGGGGCCAATATGGTCTGTCCTCCCTTTTTTACTGTTTACATACTTAAAGAATTTCTTGGGATTTTTTTTGCTCTCCTCCGCTATGTGTCTTTCATGTTCTATCTTAGCCATCCTAATTGCACCCTTACATTTCTTATTGCATTCTTTATAAATTCTGAATGCTGTGGATGATCCCTCAACCTTGTATTTTTTGAAGGCCTTCTCCTTTGCTTTTATATGCATTTTTACATTGGAGTTAAGCCATCCAGGATGTTTGTTCGCTCTTTTAAATTTATTACCCAATGGGATACATTGGCTAATGCCCTTATTTAATATGCTCTTAAAGCAAACCCATCTCTCCTCCGTATTCTTTGTTCCTAATATTTTATCCCAATTTATGCCTTTTAGCAAGGTTTGTAATTTAGGGAAGTTGGCTCTTTTGAAATTCAGTGTCTTTGTGTTCCCTTCATGTCTCCTATTTGTGTGATTTATACTGAAACTAATTGACCTGTGATCGCTGTTACCTAAATTGCCCCGTATTTCCACATCTGTTATCAGGTCTGTATTGTTGATAATCAGTAGATCTAGTAATGTTTTATTTCTAGTTGGTGCGTCTACCATCTGACCCATAAAATTGTCCTGCAAGACACTAAGGAACTGGCGAGCCTTAAATGAATGCGCGGTTCCCTCCGCCCAGTCTATGTCTGGATAATTAAAATCCCCCATTATGATAACACTTCCCATCCTTGCTGCTAATCCAATTTGTGATAGGAGATCCGTCTCCACTTCCTCCCTCAGGTTAGGGGGCCTATAGCATACTCCCAGTATTATTTTCCCCTTAGCTTCATCCCTTTGGAGCTCTACCCATAAAGATTCCACCTCCTCCCTAGCCCCCTCAGTGATGTCATCTCTCACATTCACTTGTACATTATTCTTGATATATAGGCATACCCCTCCCCCTTTTTTACCCTCTCTATCCTTGCGGTATAGGGTATACCCTTGAATGTTTGCCAGCCAATCATGAGAGCTGTTGAACCAGGTCTCTGAAATTCCCACAAAATCCAAATCCTCCTTGTACAACAGTATCTCTAGTTCACCCATCTTGTCCGCCAGGCTCCTGGCATTGGTGAACATGCCACATAGTTTAGACCGGTCGCATATTGTCCTCGTATTGGGTGTTTCAAGATTGCAACTTGGACTTGCTACTATACTCACCTTGTGTTTTTGTGCTTTGGTTAACCTACCACTAATGCCCCCAATACTACCCTCTGGAATATCTTCCGCGCTGGCTATCACTGTCTCTGGACCCTCCCCCCCATCGCCTAGTTTAAAAACCCCTCTAACTTTTTGGCCATCTTCATTCCCAGCAGATCTGCACCCTCCTCATTTAGGTGCAGTCCGTCCCTTCTATAGTACCGGTTACCGACTGAGAAGTCGGCCCAGTCCTCCAGGAACCCAAACCCCTCCTTACTACACCAGCTCTTCAGCCACTTGTTTACTTCCCTAATCTCCCTCTGCCTCTCTGGTGTGGCTCGATGTACCGGTAGTATTCCTGAGAACACTACCTTGGAGGTCCTTTTCCTCAATTTAGCTCCTAAGTCCCTAAAATCGTTCTTTAGGACACTCCATCTGCCTCTGACTTTGTCATTGGTGCCAACGTGCACCATGACAGCCGGGTCTTCCCCAGCCCCTCCCAGTAATCTGTCCACAAGATCCGTGATGTGCCGAACCCGAGCGCCCGGTAGACAACATACTGTTCGGCGCTTCAGGTCTTGGTTACAGATTGCCCTCTCTGTCCTTCTAAGAATTGAGTACCCTACCACCAGAATCTGTCTTTCCTTTCCCTTTGCTGCCCCCCCACTCTCACTGGAGGAGTTCTTCCCCTGGCAGCTAGGAGAGTCCCTCATCTCCAGCAGTGCTCGTCCCTGACTGGTTACACCAATGTCACTCAATGGAGCGTACTTATTGGGATGCTCCAGTCCTGGATCGGCCTCCCTGGCACTTCCCCCTCTACCCCTCCTGACTGTCACCCATCTACTCTTTGCTAGTGCCTGCACCTCTTTGTCTCCACCCACCTCTGTGCTGGCCCCTGCCGGCACCTGCCGTGTACGTTCCTGGCTCACCTTTAGTATGGAGGGACTTCTCAGTGCTGACAGTTGCTTCCCCAGATTCAGAACCTGGGCTTCCAGGGAAACAATGTGCCTCTCCACACCCGCCGGGCATCGTACCTATTAAATTTAGTGAGGATTTGGGGATTTTACCCTGTCCAAATTACCTAACAACTAGCTTCCTGGCACTAATACTCAAGACAATATACAGGTACACAATACACAAGTACTAACGATCCACACACACTACTCAGACAACACTCAGATACTCACACTACACAGGTACTATGACCCCTGTTATAACCTCCTGTTTTAAACTCTTGTTTTTAACTCCCACTTAATCCAGCTCCACTTACACCAAGCTCCACAGCTTCAAACTGAGCACGCTCACACTGAGTCCTACAACCAGTTAAATAGGGCACCTGTGAGCAATTAACCACACCCCTTAATTGATAGACTGATGAAACAAGAAAAAAAAAAAGCTATTTAAAAAGTGACAGCAAAAGGCAAATTAAAAACTAAAAGGAAAAGTCCCCAAAATGCAACCCAGCAAACACCAACAGACAGCAAACACACACCAACAGACAGCAAACACACACCAACAGACAGCAAACAAACACCAACAGACAGCAAACAAACACCAACAGACAGCAAGACTTGTATACTCTAACACTTGTTTTTAACTCCCACTTAATCCGGCTCCACTTACACCAAGCTCCACAGCTTCAAACTGAGCACCATATATATAGTTATATAGTTATATAGTTATATAGTTGTCCAAATCCCCTCCAAACAGCCTAGCACCACGAAATGGAAATCCAGCCAGAAGCTTCTTACATGGTGCTTCGGCTGACCAATTTTTATAAGATTCTACGCATATGCCCCAACCCAAGCGAAAGGCGAGAGGTTTGGATGATAGAATCTCTGATAGCGTAAACAGCAAAACATAAGGCCGCTGGAAGGTTGGCCAACCCCCGTGCCTGCTGTTCAGGTAGAACTTTGAGGACCTGTTTAACATGGTCTCTCAAGTATTGACAGACCCCGATCGCTGCCACTGCAGTTTGAGCTACTGAACCTGCTAAGGAAAAAATATTTTTTAACAGGGATTCCATCTTTTTATCAATTGGATCCCTGAGCATCTGAGCAATGTCGACAGGACAAGTCAGACTTTTATTTACGGAGGAAATGGCGGCGTCAACTGCCGGTATACCCCACATCTTTCTAACCTTTTTACTCCATAGGGTAAAGTGTTGAAAACTTTTTAGGCAGAAAAAAACGTTTATCTGGGTGATCCCACTCAGAATAAAATTAGCTTTTCTAGTAAATTATGAACAGGAAAAGCATATGTTTGAGGAGGCTTCAGTGAACCCAAAGAAGAGGAGGGTTCTTTAACTGACTCAGATACGGGCAACTTAAATGTGGAACGGACCAACCCAGCAAGGATCTGTACTAACACCTTCTCATCCTGAGAAGCTGAAGAGGGTCCCTCTCCACTTGATTCCTCAGAAGAGGAATCATCAGTCCCATCCCGATCCTCTGAAAGGGATTCCTCTCCTTTTTCCCAGAGTTCCTCTGCTTGAGGGTCCTGGGTAACAGAGGAAGACCTAGTGCGTTTTCTTCCACTGAGTGAAGATGCGATTAAGGCCATTAGTCTTTCCTCTAGTCCATTAATGGTTGAGGAAAAAACCTCCTGCGAAATATATACAGGGGCTGAAGTGCCAGAAGCAGATGCAGCCGCTGACCCAGACGGCTCACCCTGGCCAGCCATCCTAGGTCCTTCAGCGGGGGAAGGTGCTGCAGAAGGGGGGTCCTCAGAGCCTGAGGGAGATCCCCTAGAGCCTCTGGTTTTTGGGGTATTTGTACCTCTTCTACCCTTAGTGCAAAGCAAGAAGGTGGAGGTATCACACAAATGAAACACTGACTCCTAAGCGATGTAGTGCAGCAACTGCCGCTGCTACCAATGCCCAGTCTAGTGCTTCTAAGTAAATGCTGCCTGGGAGAATGCCTGTGTCCCACCTTACAGGCGACCGTCAGCTCTGTGTCCCTCCATAGGCTGTGTGCACCTGGAAAAGTGTGCTCTTTATAGCCTGTGCAGCCGGCGATGTGGGCGTCTAAGCACGCCGGATGTCGCGCTAATGCTCCGCCCCCACCTCCTCCGACCACCCCTCCCGCCCCCCTCCTCGGTTTTTTACAAAAACGTGCGCTTTCCCGCGTGAGCCGATCCTCCGGGACAAGCATGGAGGGGAGGCTGGGGTGGAGGAGGAAAAGAGAGAGGCCGGCAGATGAGGAACCTGCCAATAGTAGTGGCGGCAGCAGCGGTGGCGGTAGCGCAATATACTACCGCTTTTCAAGCCACCCCGGCGCTCTTAAACCTCAGGGGGAATATCCCTGAGGAAAGAGCCCCCCCATCCCATCCTACCTGGAGCTCGGCTGGAGGAGCTGTACAGCGTGGTCACTGAGACAGACAGATCAAGCATGAGAAGGCATGTGCTCTTGGCAGCCCCCGGTGGCAACAATAGGCATAGCATACATTTACTTAAAGGAGAAACCTACTAGAATTAAAAAATTCTAAAGAATCTCCCTTACCTTATCCAGCTGCAGGGTTCTGTTATACAGACCCAATCTTCACCTCTCACGGTGGGCTCCGTTTGGAAAACCTTCAGAGACAGGGGCCCCCTAAAAAAAGGAGGATCCGCAGTTCTGGGCCCGGAAAGCACCCCGCCAGGGATATGGCTAGAAAAACCAAATACTGGATCCCGGGGTCCAGCTCTCTAAAAAGAGAAGCGTTACATGTAAAACCTCGTTTCTTCGGACACGAGGCCCGGGTACCATCCAATTCGGCCTAGAAAGGACACCTTGAAATGGATCCGGTTCGCATGGCTTGCCCCAGTATAGGATATTCCCTTTGGAGCTCAGCACAGCACATCTTTACACGTGATCAACACCTAAGACACTGGCGAAAAAACTGAGGTATCCCCAGTAAGGGGAGGGGTTATATAGGGGGTTGAACTTCCTGTCTAGGGTGTGACCAGTGTCCAATCACCTTGTGATACCCATAACCCATCAGTAATTACTGAGGCTCTGTGTCCCGTGATGTAAGAGAAAGAAAACTGCTTCAGTGTGCATGGAGCCTTAGATGGTCCAGCTGTAGGCCATTGCATCACTAAACATCTACTAATGTAAGATCTTCTCTTGACACCAACAAAACTTTGGGCCTATTGCAATAAATATAGGAATCTAGTCCAAGGATTTCCTTTTCCTCAATGTAAACTCTTTCAAAAAGCATTTTTGTCAGACATTGCACTGCAAAAGATAGATAAATGACTTTACCTCTGAAAGGCCCAGTTCTGGTGATAACACTTCCAAAGAGCCTACAGTGGAAAATATTTTTGGGTTCTCTGCCTGGAGTGAACTTGAAATACGGCTTTCAGGACGGGACCGAGACACTGAAGATGGTCTGGAAATGTCATCCAGGTTTCCTTTCACAATATCCATCTCCAGAAAACTCTTCATATAAAATCTAAATACAAGCACAATGTATTTATCACATATTACTATAGATAGGTTTCAAACTTTAAATCCCTGTAATTACAGGTGAAATGGTTGTATTTAATCTGAACTCCAGGCATATATATAAAAGACACAAACTAATGCAGCTTTGTATCCATTAAAACAGAAGTTTGGTATTAAAATAAACATTCATACTTATCTAGATGGACGCAGCATCGATCCAATGCTGCATTTGTATCCCACCACCTCTACACCAAGAACTGAGCAGCCACTGGTCGCTCAGCTCTCGGTTCTCAGTGAGCAAAGAACCGGGGACTGTCAGTCACCAGATCTTTGCTCTGCCCCTCCAGCTCTCATTGGAGGGTCATGCTGTGCAGGGGGCTGGAGTATATGGTCTCGGGCTCTCAGCAGCTCACTGAGAGGCTGCTGCGCCTCTGGGTGGATCCCAACATTAAAGTCGGCATTCCTCCAGAGTCTGGAACAGCTGAGTGTCATCAGCCAACTGAATACGGGTCATTCCTGTGA
Source organism: Lithobates septentrionalis (assembly GCA_037952835.1). NCBI lineage: Eukaryota > Metazoa > Chordata > Amphibia > Anura > Ranidae > Lithobates > Lithobates septentrionalis. The sequence continues at coordinate 6,119,552 of JBBDGP010000188.1, forward strand.
TCCCCAGGAGAAGTAGTACCAGTAGAGCTTTGGCTCTACTTCTCCTTTATTAGATCATAAATTATACATTTATTCTTTAAATGCAAGCAGTGAAAGTGCCTGGATTTGACCTGGTATAAACCTCTAGTAATGGCCGACCAAGACAGCATAGAGCTGTTTGTATAAAAGCTCCCTCTTTGTCACCCAGTCTAGACTATAGGGGAACTTTTCACTACCATTGTGGTAGCATACTCTATGTCTGGAGGCATTTAGGTTAAGCATGGGATAAAAGGGGTAAAAAAAAAAAGAAAAACCTGCTCACCACTACCCCACCTGCAGCACAAATGGGCACCATGAGGCAGTTTGTTAATTCAAAGGACTGAGGTTCAGACAAGCATCAAAACTCAATCTAGGGCTGCCTGCGATACAGGAAAGCAGCTAAAAGAGATTGGGAAAGGGCAACAGAGCTTCAGAAAGCTTTCCCAGGACATGGTCTGCAGCCATAAAAAGAGTGGATGGCAGCCCACATTCCTGGATTCCATGGATCAGACACTGGGAAAGTAGAGGCAGGTAGGACACAGCAGACAGTTTTTGCTGCTCATACTCTAAACTGTTTAATTGAAAAGTGATTTGAAACACGTAGACCCCTTTCACACTGGAGGCGTTTTTTCAGGTGCTAAAGGGCTAAAAATAGCGCCTGTAAAGCGCCTAAAAAATGCCTCCCCTGCAGTCCCAGCGTGAAAGCCCGAGTGCTTCTATACTGAGGCGCTGTGCTGGCAGGACATTAGAAAAAGTCCTGCAAGCAGCAACTTTGGGGCGGTGAATACACCACTCCTCCACTGCCCCTGCCCATTGAAATGAATGGGCGCATTTAACCCTTTCTTTGGCCCCTACCTGGGGTTAAAATCGCCCTGCTAGCGGCCGAATAGCGCCGCAAAAACGACGGTAAAGCACAGCTAAAACTAGCTTTTTACCACTAACGCTGCCCGCGGCTCAGTGTGAAAGGGGTCTTAGTATTTTTAATTAATAAATATAAGAATTGTAGGGGCATTCTTTATGTCTGGAGGAAAAGAGATTTAGCCTCCACATGCAGTCAGGCTTTCTCACAGTAAGAGCTGTGAAAATGTGGAATAGTTTCCCTCAAGAATTATATGTGTATAGTCAGAGCTCAAAAAACAGATTTGTTCATAAAATTCACACAGTCCTGAGGAAACGGGGGATCCCACGAAACGTGTCGACCATTTGTGAAGCTATCCGTGGACTTTTGGTGACAAAGCTCTGAATTACGAAAAGGAATTTTCTGTTCCTTATGTGTTCTTGACAGACTTTCACGGAAATTATATTTTTTAAAGAAATCATGTTGTTTGTTTTTAATGTGAAACAGAATACAATTTTGTAATTTTTTTACATATGTTTACAAGTGGCTCTCATTGGAATAGACAAAATCCCCAATTTTGCTTAAAAGGATTGTCTGTATAGATATCTCAAGAACTAGTTATGTCCAGCTCATTAGATTATTTGTTTGTTTGTTTTTTAAAGAGCTGGATGCATTCCTAAATGCAAAAAAATACAACTGGATTTTAATTTATGCAATTAAAAAAAATGTTCCCCATTGGGACATATCAGACCATGCTGCATAGGGGTTCTTCGCCTTCCTCTGGATCAACTGTGAGTAAAAGATTGTGTATATGGAGTTTTTTTTTTTTTTTTATTGGTTGAACTAGATAGCCTTGTGTCAACCTATGTATTTGAAGATGGTGAAACCACCTAAGCATTATAGCAGCATTAACAGCAAAAACCACAGGGCACCTCTCAAATCACTGGTGTTTAAAATGGAGGACCATAAAAAAAGGTCTTGCTGCATCAACTTGCGCCTAATGCCGCGTACACACGAGCGGACTTTACGGCGGACTTTGCCCGGCGGATTTTTCGACGTACTTTACGACGGACTTTCTGAATGAACGGACTTGCCTACACACAATCCACCAAAGTCCGTCGAATTCGTACGTGATGACGTACGACCGGACTAAAACAAGGAAGTTCATAGCCAGTAGCCAATAGCTGCCCTAGCGTGGCTTTTTAGTCCGTCGAACTAGCATACAGACGGCGGACTTTTCGACCGGACTCGATTTCAACGGATAAATTTTAAACAAGTTTCAAATCTAAGTCCGTCCAACTTTTGAGAAAACAAAGTCCGCTGGAGCCCACACACATCGAATTGTCCGACGAAATCCAGTCCGCCGGGCAAAGTCCGCCGTAAAGTCCGCTCGTGTGTACGCGGCATAAGAGGTCTTCTTGAAGCTAAAAGAAACCCTGACCTAGCTGACACTGTGCAAGGGATCTTAACCACTTCAACCCCGGAAGAATTTACCCCCTTCCTGACCAGAGCACTTTTTGCGACTCGGCACTGCATCGCTTTAACTGACAATTGCGCGGTCGTGTGACGCTGTACCCAAACAAAATTGACGTCCTTTTTTCCCACAAATAGAGCTTTCTTTTGGTGGCATTTGATCGCCTCTGCGGTGTTTATTTTTTGCGCTATAAACAAGAAAAAGAGTGTCAATTTTGAAAAAAATGCATTATTTTTTACTTTTTGCTATAATAAATATCCCCCATAAATATATATAAAAAAATGTTTCCCTCAGTTTAGGCCAATATATATTCTTCTACATATTTTTGGTAAAAAAAAAAAAAAAAAAACGCAATAAGTGTATATTGATTGGTTTGCGCAAAAGATATAGCGTCTACAAAATAGAGGATAGATTTATAGCATTTTTTTTATTATTTTTTTCTTACTAGTAATGGCGACGATCTGTGATTTTTATCGTGACTGGGACATTATGGAGGACACATCGGACAACTTTGACACATTGTTGGAACCACTGGCATTAATACAGGGATCAGTGCGAATAAAAATGCTTTGATTACTGTAAAAATGTCACTGGCAGTGAAGGGGTTAACACTAGGGGGCGGTGAAGGGGTTAACTGTGTTCCCTGGGAGGTGATTCTAACTGAAGAGGGAGGGATTAACTACAGGAAGTGATAGATCGTGGCTCCTTCGGGACACGAGCATTGCCCCCCCCCCCCCCCACTGTGCAGTGCAAGCCTGCTATCCGGACCCCGGGAGCCAACGTATAGTTATGTGGTTTCGCGCAGGGGAGCCAACCTGCAGCGGCTGGTCCAGAAGCAGTTAAACACCATCAAGACCCACCACCACCGGTCTAAAATTTGTTTATCTAAGTTTTTTGTGGATTGTTCCACACTCTAGCCCCAGAGCCCTAATGCCCGGAACACACGATCAGAAAATCATATGGAAAATACAGCTTTCGTAGCAAACGTACGATAATCGGATCGTTAGTACAGCGCTTTCGATAGCCGATCAGGACAGTTCATCCGATATTACTTGATCAGACATGCACGAAAAATGTTTTTGTACGATGCCAGATCGTATGATTTTCGTTTAACCAGTACAGCTGTCGTTCAAAAATGCATTACAACACTTCCGTCGTACGAGAATTTTCGTCACCTTAGTAAAATCTTCAGATTCAATCTGAGATTAGCATGCAAAAAAAAAAACAACAAATGATCATTTGTCTGAGAATCTCATCATGTGTACCGGGCTTAAAGAGGTTGTAAACCCTCGTGTTTTTTCACCTTAATACATCCTGTGCATTAAAGAGGTTGTACTTTTTTATTTTTATTTTAATAACAAACATGTCATACTTACCTCCACTGTACAGTTCATTTTGCACAGCATGGCCCAAGTCCTCCTCTTCCGGGGTCCCTCAGCGGCGCTGGTGGCTCCTCCCCGCATCGAGTGTCCACATTGGAGAAGGCTCTCCTAAGGTGGACAGCCGTGCGGGCACACTCCCGAGTCCTGCATCTGTGTCCAATCACACAGAATGAAGGACTCGGCCTCGCCCCCCCGGCGCCACGTCATTGGATTTGATTGACAGCAGTGGAAGCCAATGGCTGCGTTGCTATCAATCTATCCAATCAGGACACGAGACACCAGCTAGAGCTGGTATGCTCGTTCCTGGCCGGAGGATGACAGCGCTCAGGTAAGTAAAATGGGGGGCTGGAGGGCTGCAGCACTACAGAAGATTTTTCACCTTAACGCATAGAATGCATTAAGGTGAAAAACCATGAGGGTTTACAACCCCTTTAAGGTGAAAAAACTTCTGTCCCTGACCAGCCCCCCCTGTTTTACTCACCTGAGCCTGTTCGTTCCCTCGGCAGAGATGCGCTCTACCTCTCTGCCCGGGGTTCTCGGCTCTTGACTGGATAGCAGCGCAGCCATTGCCTCTCGCTGCTGTAAATCAAATCCAATGACACAGGCGCCGGGGGCGGGGCCGAGTCCGGCATTCTGTATCTATTGACGCAAATGCTGGACTTGGGAGTGTGCCCGCAAGGTAACCCCCAGGGAGAGCGCTTCTCCTAGAGGGTTTACCGATGCGAGGAGGAGCCGCGAGCGCCGTTGGGGGACCACAGAAGACGAGGTTCAGGGCCACACTGTGCAAAACAAACTTCACAGTGGAGGCAAGTATGACATGTTTGTTATTTTATTTATTTTTTTAAACGATTTACAACAATTTACACAGGCACCCTGTGTTGACCCCCCGCCTCTGGTCGGAGGGTTACCGTTGTTCGACAGTCTATGTCTTAAATACACAGACATCTCAAGTCTCCCGCGAGATGCGGGAGTCTCCCACATTTCTGCGGCGGTTCCCAAACACCCGCAAGCGTCTCCCAATAATGATCGGTGCAGCGGGGAACAGCTGTGATCTCCGATCTCCTTTGTATAGATTTTTAGCTGACAGACGCTTCTCCTTCTCCCTCCCTCCCGCGGCTGTAAAAAGCTAAAAAGCTATACAGGGAGATCGGTGATCACAGCTGTTCCTCCTGCTGCAACGATCATTCCCAGCTACTCCCCCAGCCCTCCCCGTGTCCTTCTTCACCCCCCTTCTCCTCTGGCCCCCTCCATGTCCTTCCTCACCCCCCTTCTCCTCTGGCCCCCTCCATGTCCTTCCTCACCCCCCCTTCTCCTCTGGCCCCCTCCATGTCCTTCCTCACCCCCCTTCTCCTCTGGCCCCCTCCATGTCCTTCTTACCCCCCTTCTCCTCTGGCACCCTCCATGTCCTTCCTCACCCCCCTTCTCCTCTGGCCCCCTCCATGTTCTTCCTCACCCCCCTTCTCCTCTGCCCCCCTCAATGTCCTTCTCCACCCCCCGTTCTCCCCTGGCCCCCTCCCTGTCCTTCTTCACCCCCCTTCTCCTCTGGCCCCCTCCATGTCCTTCTCCACCCCCTGTTCTCCCCTGGCCCCCTCTATGTCCTTCTCCACCCCCCGTTCTCCCCTGGCTCCCTCCATGTCCTTCTCCACCCCCCGTTCTCCCCTGGCCCCCTCCATGTCCTTCTCCACCCCCCGTTCTCCCCTGGCCCCCTCCATGTCCTTCTCCACCCCCCGTTCTCCCCTGGCCCCCTCAATGTCCTTCTTACCCCCGTTCTCCTCTGGCCCCCTCCATGTCCTTCTCCACCCCCAGTTCTCCCCTGGTCCCCTCAATGTCCTTCTTACCCCCGTTCTCCTCTGGCCCCCTCCATGTCCTTCTCCACCGCCAATTCTCCCCTGGTCCCCTCCATGTCCTTCTCCACCCCCCGTTCTCCTCTGGCCCCCTCCATGTCCTTCTTCAACCCACTTCTCCTCTGGCCCCCTCCATGCCCTTCTTCACCCCCCCCTTCTCCTCTGGCCCCCTCCATGTCCTTCTTCACCCCCCCTTCTCCTCTGGCCCCCTCCGTGTCCTTCTTCACCCCCCCCTTCTCCTCTGGCCCCCTCCATGTCCTTCTTCACCCCTCTTCTCCTCTGGCCCCCTCCATGTCCTTCTTCACCCCCCTTCTCCTCTGGCCCCCTCCATGTCCTTCTCCACCCCCTGTTCTCCTCTGGCCCCCTCCATGGCCTTCTTCACTCCCGTTCTCCTCTGGCCCCCTCCATGTCCTTCTTCACCCCCCTTCTCCTCTGGCCCCCTCCATGTCCTTCTTCACCCCCTTCTCCTCTGGCCCCCTCCATGTCCTTCTTCACCCCTTCTCCTCTGGCCCCCTCCATGTCCTTCTTCACCCCCCTTCTCTTCTGGCCCCCTCCCCCCCCCCCTGTTCTCTTACGGCCCCCGTGTTCTCTTCCACCCCCCCTCGCCCCCCCCCCGCAGCCGGATCCCCCCCTCTCCTCTCCCGCCGGCTGCGGGGGGAACTAGTAATTGGACACAGTGATCGAGATCTCTCCTGCGTCCTGTGATTACTGAGCAGAGTAAACGTGTTTGCGCAGTTTATGAATGGAGATGAGCCTCTGTCTCCTGCTTATTCATCTTTAGTGCTGAGAAAGGAACTGGGGAATGTGTCCTCAGTCCCTTTGTCTGTCTCAAATGGGAGATGTCAGGGGTCTGTTTAGACCCCTGACATCTCACCAAAGCCCCTCAAAAAATGTATATATAAATTGTAAAAAAAAAAAATCTAAAAAATGAAAAAGTGCAAAAAAATAAAATAAAAAACTACTGAGACGACTCTCCCCTTCCCTACCAACACTCTCCACTGCCCCAACCCCCTCCCCCCAAAAAGCATTGTTAAAAAAAAATAAAAAAACAAATTAAATTGTAAAAAAATCAATTAAAAAAAAAAACTACTGACACCGTCCACATACCCCCCACCCCTTCCCGAGAAGCACTGCGAAAAAATATTTAAAAAGTGATTTAAAAAATATTTTGCCGCGGGGGGAGGGGATGGCGTTTACAGGCGCGCAGCGCCAACTTCCCGAAATGAGTTTCTGCAGGTTGGCAGGCCTGAATACGTGTACATTTTTTACGCTGCTTTATATTAAGTCTACTGATTGCATCCCCTGTGCGAGAGTTTTACAACTTTATTTCTTTTTTCTCTTTGAATAAAAATATGGTACCAGAAAAGATCCACCACTGCTGATTCTCCCCCAGATAGAGAGCGCAGAACACTGTGTCAGTGCAGCCTATTATCTAAAAAGGAAGCCTGTGGCCATCTAAATGGGGAAAAATCCCCTTTAATCCAACTCTAGTGATGAGCTTCCATTGGACACGGCGCGCCGCACCCTCCCCGCAGGACCTGCAATCACGTGACGCTTACCTGTGATCCCGACCGTACCGCGCCCTCCGGCTATTTCCCGAAACACACCGATAAACACGTACAGTCCACGGTCACCATCTACACTCACTTCACTAATTCGCCCTATTCCCGTACGTGCCGTCCGACTTTAACCCGAGCCTTTCCGAGAGCCAGCTACGTTGTTCTGTTTGCGGCGTTCATCGTTGCTAGGTTACAGTCCACTCATTATTGGGCTGCGGTGTGTCTGCCTACGGTGTCTCTCATGGGTCAAGATCCTTAGACACAAGGCGCTCTCTCTCTATATGTGCAAAAGGGGCAGCGACCCCAGTGTTTGCCTTGGTTAGACTTTCTGATGTGTAATCTATACGTTTATTATATATGTTTATGTTATTATTTATAAACAAATATAATTATTGTCATTTTTATAAATGACAATAATTATATTTGTTTATAACTATCATTTATAATGACACATTTGTCTGTTTAGTGTGTGTATATATGTGTATGTGTATATATATATATGTATATATATATATATATATATATATATATATATATATATATATATATAACACATTTGTTTATGTTTATTATATATATATAAAATATTTATATACATACCTCCCAACATTTTGAGATGGGAATGAGGGACACCTACTAGCAAATGTATGAAGGTATAGGACACGCCCCCTGCCACACCCCCTTAAAGGAGAATTTACCGGGGGAAAAAAAGGTTCATTAAATCCACAAGGGTTTTTTTTTTTTTTTTTTTCACCACTATTCCTTTATATTGGCTTTTGAAATTAACAAATGCAGCAATTTAGAAATGTAATGAACGGTTTAGTGCCGGGAAACACTTTTTGAAAGATAAAAAGTGCATTTTATATACAACTATAGAGATCAGACCAAAATGAGGGACAAATGAGGAGGAAAGGGGGACATTGCTCCAAATCAGGGACAGTCCCTCGAAATCAGGGACAGTTGGGAGCTATGTGTGTATAACAGGCATGTCCAAAGTCCGGCCAGCGTTCTGGTTTAATGCGGCCCCATTGGTAATTTGTACCACCTGCCCCACCCTATTAGAGTGTAAGCTCTTCTGAGCAGGGAACTCCTAATCCTCTTGTATTGTACCTGTATTCAAACTTAAAGTAATCTAGTATTACTTATCCGGCGCTTAGGCAAAGTTACTATGGTTAAAATGAAAAACTGGAACAAGCTGCTGCTATAATAACAAAACTTATAAACATAAAGCAGAGGTCCACCCTAAGAGCCCTTTCACACTGGGGCGGTTTGCAGGCGCTATCGCGCTAATAATAGCGCCTGCAAACCGACCCGAAAGTGCCGCTACTGTCATTCCAGTGTGAAAGCCCCGAGGGCTTTCACACTGGAGCGATGCGCTGGCAGGGCGGTAAAAAAAAGTCCTGCCAGCAGCATCTTCGGAGTGGTGAAGGAGCGGAGTGTATACCGCTCCTTTACCGCTCCTGCCCATTGAAATCAATGGGACGGCGCGGCTATACCGCCGGCAAAGCGCCTCTGCAGAGGCGCTTTGCGGTGGTATTTAACCCCTTCTCGGCCGCTAGTGGGGGGTAAAACCGCCCCGCTAGCGGCCGCATACCGACGGTAAAAGCCGCTAATAATAGCGGCGTTTTACCGCCGACGCCGCCCCCACCCCAGTGTGAAAGGGCTCTAAAAAAAAAAATACATAAAAACGCTCCTTTAAATACATTATAAATCATTTAAAAAAAAAAAAAATTTTACTTACCAGAAATGCCTGTTGCTAGGCAGATCGTCCTAATCTGCCACTTCCTATACCGCGGTGATCTTCAGTCTGCTCCTCCGCGTGTTGATTTCTGGGAAATTTGGGCGCGGTGTCTTCTGGGACCTGTGTGTGTCACAGAAGACAGCCGCCCATTCAGAAATCGCCGGGGGACTCGCACATGCGCAGTAGGAAACGGGCAGTGAAGCCGCAAGGCTCCACTGCCTGTTTCCCGTAGAGCCCTTTCACACTGGGGCGGGGGCGGTGTCGGCGGTAAAACGCCGCTATTATTAGCGGCGTTTTACCGTCGGTAAGCGGCCGCTAGCGGGGCGGTTTTACCCCCCGCTAGCGGCCGAGAAAGGGTTAAATACCACAGCAAAGCGCCTCTGCAGAGGCGCTTTGCCGGCGGTATAGCCGCGCCGTCCCATTGATTTCAATGGGCAGGAGCGGTAAAAGAGCGGTATACACAACGCTCCTTAACCGCTCCGAAGATGCTGCTGGCAGGACTTTTTTTACCATCCTGCCAGCGCATCGCTCCAGTGTGAAAGCCCTCGGGGCTTTCACACTGGAATGCAAGCAGCGGCACTTTCGGGTCGGTTTGCAGGCGCTATTATTAGCGCAATAGCGCCTGCAAATCGCCCCAGTGTGAAAGGGCTCTTAGTGAGGATGGCGGCGCCGGCACACAATACGAGGGACGGATCGGCCTCGGGGGGCCGACATTGCGGGCGCCCTGGACAGATAAGTGTCCTTATTAAAAGTCAGCAGCTACAGTGTTTGTAGCTGCTGACTTTTAAAAAATGTTTTTTATGGCTGGAACACGGCTATAAGCCCTAAAAGTTCATATCTGATGATCCGTAAGGTTAAAGCAGCTCTATATGGTGTTTAAGCATAAAAGAGAAAACACCCGATTATTGATAAAACACCCTGTTAAAAGGGTAAGTCCAAGTTAAAAGGAACTCCTAAAGCATCTTCGTTGGGGGGCTTGTCAGATGAATCCTAGGCACCTTCACATAGTTACATAGTTACATAGTAGGTGAGGTTGAAAAAAGACACAAGTCCATCAAGTCCAACCTATGTGTGTGATTATGTGTCAGTATTACATTACATATTCCTGTATATTGCGGTCATTCAGGTGATTATCTAATAGTTTCTTGAAGCTATCAATGCTCCCCGCTGAGACCACCGCCTGTGGAAGGGAATTCCACATCCTTGCCGCTCTTACAGTAAAGAACCCTCTACGTAGTTTAAGGTTAAACCTCTTTTCTTCTAATTGTAATGAGTGGCCACGAGTCTTATTAAACTCTCTTCTGCGAAAAAGTTTTATCCCTATTGTGGGGTCACCAGTACAGTATTTGTAAATTGAAATCATATCCCCTCTCAAGCGTCTCTTCTCCAGAGAGAATAAGTTCAGTGCTCGCAACCTTTCCTCATAACTAAGATCCTCCAGACCCTTTATTAGCTGTGTTGCCCTTCTTTGTACTTGCTCCATTTCCAGTACGTCCCTCCTGAGGACTGGTGCCCAGAACTGGACAGCATACTCCAGGTGCGGGCGGACCAGAGTCTTGTAGAGCGGGAGAATTATCGTTTTATCTCTGCAGTTGATCCCCCTTTTAATGCATGCCAATATTCTGTTTGCTTTATTAGCAGCAGCTTGGCATTGCATGCCGTTGCTGAGCCTTTCATCCACTAGGACCCCCAAGTCCTTTTCCATCCTAGATTCCCCCAGAGGTTCTCCCCCCAGTGTATAGATTGCATTCATATTTTTGACACCCAAATGCATTATTTTACATTTTTCTACATTGAACCTCATTTGCCATGTAGTCGCCCACCCCATTAATTTGTTCAGGTCTTTTTGCAAGATTTCCACATCCTGCGGAGAAGTTATTGCCCTGCTTAGCTTAGTATCGTCTGCAAATACAGAGATGGAACTGTTTATCCCATCCTCCAGGTCGTTTATGAACAAATTAAATAGGATTGGTCCCAGCACAGAACCCTGGGGGACCCCACTACCCACCCCTGACCATTCTGAGTACTCCCCATTTATCACCACCCTCTGAACACGCCCTTGTAGCCAGTTTTCAATCCATGTACTCACCCTATGGTCCATGCCAACGCACCTTATTTTGTACAGTAAACGTTTATGGGGAACTGTGTCAAATGCTTTTGCAAAATCCAGATACACCACGTCTACGGGCCTTCCTTTATCTAGATGGCAAATCACCTCCTCATAGAAGGTTAATAGATTGGTTTGGCAAGAACGATTCTTCATGAATCCATGCTGATTACTGCTAATGATATCATTCTTATTACTAAAATCTTGTATATAGTCCCTTATCATCCCCTCCAAGAGTTTACATACTATTGATGTTAGGCTAACTGGTCTGTAATTCCCCGGGATGTTTTTTGGGCCCTTTTTAAATATTGGTGCTACATTGGCTTTTCTCCAATCAGCTGGTACCATTCCAGTCAATAGACTGTCTGTAAAAATTAGGAACAACGGTCTGGCAATCACCTGACTGAGTTCCCTAAGTACCCTCGGATGCAAGCCATCTGGTCCCGGTGATTTATTAATGTTAAGTTTCTCAAGTCTAATTTTAATTCCGTCCTCTGTTAACCATGTAGGTGCTTCCTGTGTTGTGTCATGAGGATAAACACTGCAGTTTTGGTTACTGAAGCCCCCCGATTCACTCGTGAAGACTGAGGAGAAGAATAAATTCAATACCTCTGCCATCTCCCCATCCTTTGTAACCAGATGTCCTTCCTCATTCTTTATGGGGCCAATATGGTCTGTCCTCCCTTTTTTACTGTTTACATACTTAAAGAATTTCTTGGGATTTTTTTTGCTCTCCTCCGCTATGTGTCTTTCATGTTCTATCTTAGCCATCCTAATTGCACCCTTGCATTTCTTATTGCATTCTTTATAAATTCTGAATGCTGTGGATGATCCCTCAACCTTGTATTTTTTGAAGGCCTTCTCCTTTGCTTTTATATGCATTTTTACCTTGGAGTTAAGCCATCCAGGATGTTTGTTCGCTCTTTTAAATTTATTACCCAATGGGATACATTGGCTAATGCCCTTATTTAATATGCTCTTAAAGCAAACCCATCTCTCCTCTGTATTCTTTGTTCCTAATATTTTATCCCAATTTATGCCTTTTAGCAAGGTTTGTAGTTTAGGGAAGTTGACTCTTTTGAAATTCAGTGTCTTTGTGTTCCCTTCATGTCTCCTATTTGTGTGATTTATACTGAAACTAATTGACCTGTGATCGCTGTTACCTAAATTGCCCCGTATTTCCACATCCGTGATCAGGTCTGTATTGTTGGTAATCAGTAGATCCAGTAATGTTTTATTTCTAGTTGGTGCGTCTACCATCTGACCCATAAAATTGTCCTGCAAGACATTAAGGAACTGGCGAGCCTTAAATGAATGCGCGGTTCCCTCCGCCCAGTCTATGTCTGGATAATTAAAATCCCCCATTATGATAACACTTCCCATCCTTGCTGCTAATCCAATTTGTGATAGGAGATCCGTCTCCACTTCCTCCCTCAGGTTAGGGGGCCTATAGCATACTCCCAGTATTATTTTCCCCTTAGCTTCATCCCTTTGGAGCTCTACCCATAAAGATTCCACCTCCTCCCTAGCCCCCTCAGTGATGTCATCTCTCACATTCACTTGTACATTATTCTTGATATATAGGCATACCCCTCCCCCTTTTTTACCCTCTCTATCCTTGCGGTATAGGGTATACCCTTGAATGTTTGCCAGCCAATCATGAGAGCTGTTGAACCAGGTCTCTGAAATTCCCACAAAATCCAAATCCTCCTTGTACAACAGTATCTCTAGTTCACCCATCTTGTCCGCCAGGCTCCTGGCATTGGTGAACATGCCACATAGTTTAGACCGGTCGCATATTGTCCTCGTATTGGGTGTTTCAAGATTGCAACTTGGACTTGCTACTATACTCACCTTGTGTTTTTGTGCTTTGGTTAACCTACCACTAATGCCCCCAATACTACCCTCTGGAATATCTTCCGCGCTGGCTATCACTGTCTCTGGACCCTCCCCCCCATCGCCTAGTTTAAAAACCCCTCTAACTTTTTGGCCATCTTCATTCCCAGCAGATCTGCACCCTCCTCATTTAGGTGCAGTCCGTCCCTTCTATAGTACCGGTTACCGACTGAGAAGTCGGCCCAGTCCTCCAGGAACCCAAACCCCTCCTTACTACACCAGCTCTTCAGCCACTTGTTTACTTCCCTAATCTCCCTCTGCCTCTCTGGTGTGGCTCGATGTACCGGTAGTATTCCTGAGAACACTACCTTGGAAGTCCTTTTCCTCAATTTAGCTCCTAAGTCCCTAAAATCGTTCTTTAGGACACTCCATCTGCCTCTGACTTTGTCATTGGTGCCAACGTGCACCATGACAGCCGGGTCTTCCCCAGCCCCTCCCAGTAATCTGTCCACAAGATCCGTGATGTGCCGAACCCGAGCGCCCGGTAGACAACATACTGTTCGGCGCTTCAGGTCTTGGTTACAGATTGCCCTCTCTGTACTTCTAAGAATTGAGTCCCCTACCACCAGAATCTGTCTTTCCTTTCCCTTTGCTGCCCCCCCACTCTCACTGGAGGAGTTCTTCCCCTGGCAGCTAGGAGAGTCCCTCAACTCCAGCAGTGCTGGTCCCTGACTGGTTATACCAATGTCACTCAATGGAGCGTACTTATTGGGATGCTCCAGTCCTGGATCGGCCTCCCTGGCACTTCCCCCTCTACCCCTCCTGACTGTCACCCATCTACTCTTTGCTAGTGCCTGCACCTCTTTGTCTCCACCCGCCTCTGTGCTGGACCCTGCCGGCACCTGCCGTGTACGTTCCTGGCTCACCTTTAGTATGGAGGGACTTCTCAGTGCTGACAGTTGCTTCCCCAGATTCAGAACCTGGGCTTCCAGGGAAACAATGTGCTTACATTTTGCACAGCAGTATTCGCCCTCGATCGGATGATCAAGGAACGCATACATGCGGCAAGATGTACAAAGAGTCGCCTCTCCACACCCGCCGGGCATCGTACCTATTAAATTCACCGCACCATGTGATTCCGCTCCCCTGGAATTCAACACTCACCAGATAGATATGAAAGGTTTTGGGTTTAAATGCCCATTGGCATACAGAGAAGGCACTTTAAGACACCTGAACGGTTAATTTATCTCTCTCTGGTAGTCTGGTCATTCAAAACATAGGTTCCGCTTGCTGACTCATAACATAGGGAAAAAAACACTCCTCATAGCGTGAACCTGTTTAAAATGTATTACCACTAGAAGAACCCCCCTCTTACATTGCACTTATGAGAACATAAGTAAAAAAAATACAGCATTTCATAATATATCCATATACGCTGTACAGCATAGCACAATACTCGCTCACCGATCGTAGGATTCTCGTCCGCGATGTTAACCGGCTAGAGGTCGTAACAGCTGACAGATGCACTAAAGCCGTGTAGTTTATACATCCATCTATATATCACTATTATCTAATCTAGATACACGTCCATTGTTTGCACGTCCCCCCTAGCTGCGGGGGAACCTTCGACGACGCTTTTGCTCTGATTGGACCCGGGCTGCGGGTAAGAAACACCGCTCTTTTTCCCTGTTTAAGTATTTTTCTTTTCTTGCTATTTTAATAAATTGTGTATATTCTGTAAATGTCATGCCATTGATTGCATGTTAATCAAATCCTGAAGAAGTGGTTTTCAGGTCGCAAAACTAGTTGAGACATGTTATCCGTGAACAACTATCCCAATGTGATCCTCCCTCTCAGGGGACTATTATGCTGGTGATATACGTGGATTGTTATCATGCATTTTAGAATGTATCCGACAATGTGTTCTTTTATTCTGTATTCATTTTGTATTAATACAAGTATTTATTTACTTATTATATCATTTCGAATTTATGCTAATCCAGATAGTACTGAGATTTTCGATTTTTCTCAGTCGCTTTCCCATTTCTCTTATATTGTACACTCCCTTTCCATTATACTCAGTTTAAGCTTCTAGAGGCTATATATTTCTTCATGTCTTCATTGAGGTGGAAGGCTGATGGCAGCTTAGGAAGAAAGGAGAGTCTTGGGAGCAATACTATTTGATCCTTCTGAAGGATGAGAAATGGCCCTTCACATACATACAACATGTAGTTTACATAGTTAATAAGGTTGGAAAAAGACACAACTCCATCCAGTTCAACTTATGTGTGTGTATGTGTGCGTGCGTGCGTGCGTGCGTGCGTGCGTGCAAAGGTGGAGAAAAATCTGGGTGTTCTGGTAGATCATAGGCCTAATAAGAACATGCAATGCCAGGCTGCAACTTCCAAAGCGAGCAAAATCCTTTCTTGTATTAAAGAGGTATGGACTGCAGGCAGAGAGAGAGAGAGAGAGAGAGAGAGAGAGAGAGAGAGAGAGAGAGAGAGAGAGAGAGAGAGAGAGAGAGAGATCATTTTACGCCCATACAAATCATTAGTAAGACCTCATCTGAAATATGAAGTTCAGTTTTGGGCCCCAGTTCACAAAAAGGAAATTGGGGAGTTGGAGAAAGTGCAGTGAAAGGTAACCAAATTGAAAAGAGGCATGGAGGTGCTCAGCTATGAGGAAAGATTAGAGGAACTAAATTTTTTCTCTCTTGAGAAGAGATTAACCACTTTAGCCCCAGACCATTATGCTGCCTAAGGACCAGAGGACTTTTTCCAATTTGGCACTGCGTCGCTTTAACTGCTAATTGCGCGGTCATGCAATGCTGTACCCAAACGAAATGTGCGTCCTTTTCTTCCCACAAATAGAGCTTTCTTTTGATGGTATTTGATCACCTCTGCGGTTTTTATTTTTTGCGCTACAAACGGAAAAAGACCGAAAATTTTGAAAAAAAATGATATTTTCTACTTTTTGTTATAAAAAAAATCCAATAACCTCAATTTTAGTCATACATTTAGGCCAAAATGTATTCGGCCACATGTCTTTGGTAAAAAAAAAGTCAATAAGCGTATATTTATTGGTTTGCGCAAAAGTTATAGCGTCTACAAATTAGGGTACATTTTCTGGAATTTACACAGCTTTTAGTTTATGACTGCCTATGTAATTTCTTGAGGTGCTAAAATGGCAGGGCAGTACAAAACCCCCCCAAAATGACCCAATTTTGGAAAGTAGACACCCCAAGGAAATTGCTGAGAGGCATGTTGAACCCATTGAATATTTATTTATTTTTGTCCCAAGTGATTGAATAATGACAAAAAAAAAAAAAGATTTACAAAAAGTTGTCACTAAATGATATATTGCTCACACAGGCCATGGGCCTATGTGGAATTGCACCCCAAAATACATTCAGCTGCTTCTCCTGAGTACGGGAATACCACATGTGTGGGACTTTTTGGGAGCCTAGCCACGTACGGGGCCCCGAAAACCAATCACCGCCTTCAGGATTTCTAAGGGCGTAAATTTTTGATTTCACTCCTCACTACCTATCACAGTTTTGAAGGCCATAAAATGCCCAGATGGCACAAAACCCCCCAAATGACCCCATTGTGGAAAGTAGACACCCCAAGCTATTTGCTGAGAGGCATGTTGAGTCCATGGAATATTTTATATTTTGACACAAGTTGCGGGAAAGTGACACTTTTTTTTTTTTTTTGCACAAAGTTGTCACTAAATGATATATTGCTCACACAGGCCATGGGCATATGTGGAATTGCACCCCAAAATACATTTAGCTGCTTCTCCTGAGTATGGGGATACCACATGTGTGGGACTTTTTGGGAGCCTAGCCGCGTACGGGGCCCCGAAAACCAATCACAGCCTTCAGGATTTCTAAGGGTGTAAATTTTTGATTTCACTCTTCACTGCCTATCACAGTTTCGGAGGCCATGGAATGCCCAGGTGGCACAAAACCCCCCCCCAAATGACCCCATTTTGGAAAGTAGACACCCCAAGCTATTTGCTGAGAGGCATGGTGAGTATTTTGCAGCTCTCATTTGTTTTTGAAAATGAAGAAAGACAAGAAAAAACTTTTTTTTTTTTCTTTTTTCAATTTTCAAAACTTTGTGACAAAAAGTGAGGTCTGCAAAATACCTATACCTCTCAGCAAATAGCTTGGGGTGTCTACTTTCCAAAATGGGGTCATTTGGGGGGGGGTTTGAACTGTCCTGGCATTTTATGCACAACATTTAGAAGCTTATGTCACACATCACCCACTCTTCTAACCACTTAAAGACAAAGCCCTTTCTGACACTTTTTGTTTACATGAAAATTTTTTTTTTTTTGCAAGAAAATTACTTTGAACCCCCCAAACATTATATATTTTTTTAAAGCAAATGCCCTACAGATTAAAATGGTGGGTGTTTCTTTTTTTTTTTTCACACAGTCTTTGCGCAGCGATTTTTCAAACGCATTTTTTGGGGAAAAAACACACTTTTTTAAATTTTAATGCACTAAAACACACTATATTGCCCAAATGTTTGATGAAATAAAAAAGATGATCTTAGGCCGAGTATATGGATACCAAACATGACATGCTTTACAATTGCGCAATTGCGCACAAACGTGCAGTGGAAACAAAATAAATACATTTTTAAAAGCCTTTAAAAGCCTTTACAGGTTACCACTTTAGATTTACAGAGGAGGTCTACTGCTAAAATTACTGCCCTCGATCTGACCTTCGCGGTGATACTTCACATGCATGGTGCAATTGCTGTTTACGTTTGACGACAGACCACCGCTTGCGTTCGCCTTAGCGCGAGAGCAGGGGGCGACAGAGGTGCTTTTTTTTTTTTTTTTTTTTCTTTATTATTTTTTTGCTTTTTTATCTTATTTTTAAAGTGTTCCTTTAATTTTTTTTTTTTTAATCATTTTTATTGTTATCTCAGGGAATGTAAATATCCCCTATGATAGCAATAGGTAGTGACAGGTACTCTTTTTTGAAAAAATTGGGGTCTATTAGACCCTAGATCTCTCCTCTGCCCTCAAAGCATCTGACCACACCAAGATCGGTGTGATAAAATGCTTTCCCAATTTCCCAATGGCGCTGTTTACATCCGGCGAAATCTAAGTCATGAAATGCTCGTAGCTTCCGGTTTCTTAGGCCATAGAGATGTTTGGAGCCACTCTGGTCTCTGATCAGCTCTATGGTCAGCTGGCTGAATCACCGGCTGCATGCTCAGGTTCCCTGTTGAGACAGGAGAGCCAGAGAAAAACACGGAAGACGGTGGGGGGCATTCCCTCCCACTGCTTGTAAAAGCAGTCTAGAGGCTAATTAGCCACTAGGATTGCTTTTACATGAAAGCCAACCGCTGGCTGAAAAGAATGATACCAAGATGATACCTAAACCTGCAGGCATCATTCTGGTATAACTACTCAAAGTCGTGAATGGCGTACCTGAAGATATAAAAATGGTTAACAATAAAACACAGTAAACAGTAAAGCATAAAAAATTCCATACCTGAAAAGCAAACAGGATAAAACATAATAACAATAAAACATTGCAGAATAGAATACAGTAAAAAAGAGCAGAACAATAGAGAGAGAGAGAGAACAATAAAACGACAACAATTTTTTTTTTTTATTTTATATATTTTTTTTACACTTTTTTTGTAACTAACTTTTATAACTGCAACCGGTTCCAGGTTCGGGTCTCTCAAAATGCGATGGCATCTTGGGAGACCCTGTGAAAGTGTGCCTAGTCTGTGCAATGCTGTACCCTACGCTAATACTCAACTAGTGAATGGTAGCGTTCAAAACATTCACCAATGCAAAGACCAGGATTGTCAGGACAGGAGGGACAATAATAGCGGGTGTCACGCCTATATCCACGCTTGCTGCAGACACAACATCTTTTTTGGGGGGGTTCGTTGGGTAGGGGTACTCGGGAGGACATAAAGAAAATGCCTCTCATGCAGCCGACTGCATTTGGTTGGGGATGTGAATGGGGGAAGTACGGGCGCTGCAGAAGTGGTGGGTTCCCAATTAGGATTGGCGAATGCAGCAGGAAGGGCACTATGGGCATGACGGGCCTGTGTTTGTCTTCTTCTTGGTGGCAGCGGGACACTTTTTGTGCTTGCCACCTCATCAGCTTGAACTGCACTTATGGGACTCGCCACGTCACCAAGTGTTACCACAGTGCTAGTTTGACTACGACCGGGGTGTACTAGGCCGCTGGTGCTTGCCAGTTCATCAAAACGCTACCAAAAAAACTGTTAGCGATCGCAGGGATCAGGCCTGACTCTGCGAACGCAACAGTTATGAGTTTAGTGTTTTGTAAGTGACAGTGATCGATCGATACTGCACTTGGGTGGGCTGGGCTGGGCCAGGCGGAGGGGCAAAACGCAGGTGCTAGCAGGTATCTGGGCTGATCCCGCTAACACTGCGTTTTTGGGAACCCTAAACTGCTGGGGATGCTAGTATAGATCTGATCAGATCAGATATTGATCCGTTCAGATACTACACCACTAAAGGTAGGTGTACGGTGCGTGCGTGGGTGTTAGCGGTACTGGCGCTAACCTGACGCTGCCTGGGGCTGGTGCTTGCCAGTTCACCAAAACGCTACCAAAAAAACTGTTAGCGATCGCAGGGATCAGGCCTGACTCTGCGAACGCTGCAGTTATGCATTTAGTGTTTTGTAAGTGACAGTGATCGATCGATACTGCACTTGGGTGGGCTGGGCTGAGCCGGGCGGAGGGGCAAAACGCAGGTGCTAGCAGGTATCTGGGCTGATCCCGCTAACACTGCGTTTTTGGGAACCCTAAACTGCTGGGGACGCTAGTATAGATCTGATCGGATCAGATATTGATCCGTTCAGATACTATACCACTAAGGGAGGCGTATGCTGCGTGCGTGGGTGTTAGCGGTACTGGCGCTAATCTGACGCTGCCTGGGGCGACGCATATCACCGCCAGGCGATCAGGGGGCTAAACCTTTATTCGGTAATAAATGCCGGGTGCCCTGACACTATAAAAAATAAACAAACTAACCAGCATCACCTGTAACAGTTATACGGTGATCAGTGGTGAAAGGGTTAACTAGGGGGCAATCAAGGGTTTAAAACATTTATTAGGTAGTATATGGGGGGTCCCTGTCGATATAAAACGCTGACGGCGAACCTAAATATTTACGTCCCTAACTAGCGTCACCAGCGACATTAATACAGAGATCAGAAAAATGATCGCTTAGCGACACTGGTGACGGGGGGTGATCAAGGGGTTAAAACTTTATTAGGGGGGTTAGGGGGGTATCCTAGACCTAAAGGGGGCTAACAGTAACTGTCCCACCACAGTAACTGTCACAAACTAACACCATGCAGTAATCAGAAAAAAAAAAAAATGCTTGGTGTCAGTGTGACGGGGGGGGGGGGGGGCTCGGGGGGTAATCGGGAGGGGATCGGGGTGTATTGTATGCCTGGCGTGTTCTACTGTATGTGTGTGTGTTGTGCACTCACATTCCAGTCTTCTCTCCTCGGCGCCGGAACGGAAAATGCCGAGCCGAGGAGAGATGACATCATTTCCTCTGCCTCTGTGTACAATACAGAGGCAGGGAAATGATCCCATTGGCTGGGAGCGATTGCGAGGGGGGGCCACGAATGGATGGCCTCCCCCTCACCACCGATCGCCGGGGAGGATTTGACGACCGCCGCAGGCACCGGGGGGGGTCCGATCGGACCCCCCACCCGCGGGCAGGCAAGGACGTACCTGTAAGTCCTTTTGCCTGCCCGTGCCGCTCTGCCGACGTACATCGTCGTGCGGCGGTCGTCAAGTGGTTAAAGGGGGATATGATCAACATGTACAAATACAAAAGTGGCCCATATAGTGAACTTTGTGAAGAGTTGTTCACTTTAAAGTCACCACAGAGGACAAGGGGCCACTCTTTACGTCTGGAGGAAAAGATATTTAACCTCCAAATACAGAAAGGTTTCTTCACAGTAAGAGCTGTGAAAATGTGGAATATTTCTCCCCAAGAGCTGGTTCTGTCCAGCTCGGCTGATTGTTTTAAAAAGGCCTGAATTCTTTCCTAAATGCACAAAAAAAAATATAATAACTGGATATTAATATTTATAGGTAAAGTTGAACCAGGAAAAATCCTACCGCCTCTTGGGGAATCAGGAAGGAATTTTTTCCCCCGCTGAAGCAAATTGGATCATGCTTTATTGTTTTTGTTTGCCTTTCTCTGGATTAATTGTGGGTATAGGATTGTGTATATGGAGGTATTGAACCCATGTATGTTTTGGTATTTTTCTTTTTTCTGTGGGTTGAACTAGATGGACTTGTGTCTTTTTTTTTAAATCAGATTAACTGTAACTACGGAATGTATCCTCTTCAGGGACCTTAAAGTAAACAGTTTATTCTCATTACTGAGTCACCTTTGATATATTTGTAAAATAAATACAGTGTCTTGAAAAAGTATTCATACCCCTTGAATATTTCCACATTTTGTCATGTTACCACAAAAAACATAAATGTAATTTTGATGTGATAGACCAACAAAAAGTGGCACATAATTGTGAAGTGAAAGGAAAATGATAAATGGTTTTCAAATTTTTTTACAAATAAATATCTCAAAAGTGTGGCGTGCATTTGTATTCAGCCCCCTTCACTCTGATACCCCTAACTAAAATCTAGTGGAACCAATTGCCTTCAGAAGTCACCTAATTAGTAAATAGATTAGTAAATAGAGTGTGTAATTTTATCTCAGTATAAATACAGCTGTTCTGTGAAGCCTGCAGAGGTTTGTTAGAGAACCTTAGTGAACAAACAATACCATGAAGGCCAAGAAACACACCAAGGTCAGGGATAAAGTTGTGGAGAATTTTAAAGCAGGGTTAGGTTATAAAAAAAAATATCCCAAGCTTTGAAAATCTCATGAAGCACTGTTCAATCCATCATCTGAAAATGGAAAGAGTATGGCACAACTGCAAACCTACCAAGACATGGCTGTTCACCTAAACTGACAGGCCGGGCAAGCAGAGCATTAATCAGAGAAGCAGCCAAGAGGCCCATGGTAACTCTGGAGGAGCTGCAGAGATCCACAGCTCAGGTGGGAGAATCTGTCCACAGGACAACTATTAGTCGTGCTCTCCACAAATCTGGCCTTTATGGAAGAGTGGAAGAAGAAAGCCATTGTTGAAAGAAAGCCATAAAAGGTCCCGTTTACTTTGTCCCCCACATGGCTTCTCGCAAACTGCAAACATGTGGAAGAAGTTGCCCTGGTCAGATGAGACCAAAATTGAACTTTTGGGCCTAAAAGCAAAACGCTAAAAGATAACACTGCACATCACCCTAAACACACCATCCCCAATGTAAAACATGGTGGGGGCAGCATCATGTTGTGGGGATGCTTTTCTTCAGCAGGGACAGGGAGGCTAGTCAGAGTTGATGGGAAAATGGATGGAGCCAAATACAGGGCAATCTTAGAAGAAAACGTTTTATGCTGCGTACACAAGACCGGTTTTGCCGTCGGAATAAACTCACAAGGTTTCTCCGACGGAACTCCAACAGAATTCCATTCAAGCAGTCTTGCCTGCACACGGTCAAACCAAAGTCCGACCATCAAGAATGCGGTGACGTACAACACTTACGACGAGACTAGAAAAAGGAAGTTCAACAGCCAGTAGCCAATAGCTTCCGTCTCGTATTTGCTTCAGAGCATGCGTTGTTTTTGGTCAGTCGGAACAGTATACAGACGATCAGTTTTTTCCGATAGGAATTGAACATGTTCCATTTCTAGGTCCGTCAGAATTAAAAAAAAAAAAAAAAAAGTCCAATGAGGCCTACACACGATCGGAATAGACGATGAAAAGCTTCCGTCAGACATTTTTTGTCAGACATTTCGCTCGTGTGTACGCAGCTTTTGAGTCTGAAAAAGACTTGAGACTGGGGTGGAGGTTCAACTTCCAGCAGGACAATGACCCTAAACATACAGCCAGAGCTACAACGGAATAGTTTAGAACAAAGCATATTCATGTGTTTGAATGGCCCAGTCAAAGTCCAGACCTAAATCCAATTGAGAATCTGTGGCAAGACTTGAAAATTGCTGTTTACAGACGCTCTCCATCCAATCTGACAGGGCTTGTGCTATTTTGCAAAGAAGAATGAGTATTGACTCGGGGGCCGAATACAAATGCATGCCATACTTTTCAGATATTTATTTGTAAAAAAAATTGAAAACTATTTATCATTTTCCTTCCTCTTCACAATTATGTGCCACTTTGTGTTGGTCTATCACATAAAAGCCAAATAAAATACATTCATGTTTTTGGTTGTAACATGGAAACATTTGGAATATTTTAAGGGGTATGAATACTTTTTCAAGGCACTGTATAATCATCTCCCCTCTTAAGAGCCTTAACTAATAAATCATCATAGCTGAGGTCCTCCATCCCCCCTAATAATTATGTTACCCTTCACTAAATTCAGCATGATCTTTCCTGAGCATTGTTAACTACTTCAATACCAGGCACTTACACCCCCCTTCCTACCCAAGCCAATTTTCAGCTTTCAGCGCTGTTGCTGTTTAAATGACAATTGCGCGGTCCTGCTACTGTACTCAAACAGAATTTTTATCATTTTTTTTTCAATTTTCAATTTTTTGTTTCCACAAATAGAGCTTTCTTTTGGTGGTATTTGATCACCTCTGCGTTTTTTATTTTTTACTAAACAAATTTAAAAAAAGACAAAAAAAGTTTTTCTTTTGTTTCTGTTATAAAATTTTGTAAATAAGTACGTTTTCTCCTTCACTGATGGGCACTGATAAGGCAGCAATGACGGGCACTGATAAGGCAGCACAGATGAGGTGGCACTGACGATGGGCACTCATAGGCGGCACTGGTAAGTGGCACTGATGGATGGCATGAGATATGCAGCACTGATGGACATTGATAGGCGGCACTGATGGGCACTCATGGGTGGCAATGAAAAGCTGTACTGATGGGTACTTATGGGTGGCACTGATAGCCAACACTGCTGGGCACTGATAGGTGGTATTTATAGGCATCACTGATGGCACTGGCAGACATTGGGGATGGGCACTGATTGGCAGCTGCCTGGGCACTGATTGCCATTTCCCTGGTTGTCTAGGGTGGCATACCTGGTGGTCCAGTGTGGTGGCAATCCCTAGTGGTCCTGGCGGTATCCTGGTGGTCCTGGGTGGGCATCCGAGGGGGGGCTGCGCTCATAAACAATCAGCACAGACCCCCCTGTCAGGAGAGCAGCCGATTGGCTCTCCTCTACTCACGTCCGTCAGACGTGAGGAAAAGACGATCAACGGCTCTTCCTGTTTACATTGTGATCAGCCGTGATTGGACAAGGCTGATCACGTGGCAAAGAGCCTCCGTCAGAGGCTCTTTACCGAGATCTGTGTAGTGGTGTGTCAGACTGACACACCACCGATCGCCGTGATGCGCGCCCCCACGGGCACGCGAGAGCGGTTGTTCTGGAGGGCCGTCATATGATGTCCACCCAGAACGAGAGCCGCACCGCCCAGCCGTCGTTTGACAGCCGGCAGGCGGGAAGAGGTTAAACACTAAACTGCATATTCAAGATGAGAGTGAGCCAGTGTTTTGTGAAGTGGTAGAATTTTGATTTATTTTTTTAATGTATGCCTTTCCTAACACAACAGTATTTTGCTAACTTTGTTAGCTACGGCTTGGCATTGGCATGCTATTGCTAAGTCTGATCTGCAAGCACCCCCCAGATCCTTTGCCATCACTGCTTCTCCCAGGAGAGCCCCTCTTAAATTGTAGTTTGTATGTGTAATTTTGGCACCCAGCGCATAGCTTTATATTTCTCAATATTGAACCTCATCTGTCATGTACAGTATATCACAATTTTTGTAAATATTTTATTATATCTTTTACTTGTAACTTGTTTTCCAGGAGTCTTTCAGGACAGCACCTTGAGAGCGTGGCTCCACCCACTTGACAGGAAACACACCTCCACCAAACTTTAAAAGGAGGCTCCTTCCCACTTATCATCAGTAGTAGTAGAGAACCTCCAGCCCAAGCTGGAACACATAATCAGAATATGGTTAGTCACAGCATAGTAATTTAATACAATAAGGGCAGGTTGCTGCTGTCCTGAAAGACTCCTGGAAAACAAGTTACCGGTAAGTCTAACTTGATTTTTCCCTTAACGTCTTTCAGGACAGCACCTTGAGAGGATAATAGAGACTTACCCACTTAGGGAGGGACCACAGCCTGTAAGACTCATTTATACCATTGTTGTTTTTTCCAACCTCTTGATTCAGTAAATACACATATACCATGCGATTGCACCGATCGGTACCAGGCATGTGTCTGCCAAGAATACTACGCTTCTTTATTCTTAATATCAAACCATGTGCTGTATACGTGCATATATATTTTGCATTATGTTATGTGTATAATTTCTATATTTATATGAAATGAATACATTTGTTACTGTATATAAAACGAATACTCTTTTTTTTATTGTTTGTTATTTATTACAACCAATAAACATTTCATAATGCAATTTAATATGGTACTTTTTATCTCCACTACCTAAGCGCTTCATATAAAGTCCCAAATCCCTTTTTGTATATACCAAATATCGGGATGGAGGCACTTAATTGCGCCTCATTTAAAGTCCCAAACTCCCTTTTTCTTTTTCATACATTATCGGGATGGAAGCAATTGGGTACATGGGATTGGTAGTGTTCCCCTACCCTCCCGGTGTGAGTTTTGCCCTTAACTACAGGGTATCATCATATACAAGATATGGCCCCTTTTATGGTTTATACACAATCTATATTGAACTTAGTCATGGACATATTATTGCTTATAATTATTTTCATTTAATTTTATGTTATTTTTTATTTTCTTAGGCAGCACCTTGGTCACCGATTGATTGCCCCACATGGCTTTTTCCATAGGGATCCTGGGCACTCCCTCCACCTGGCCAGTTTGTGCTTGTGTGCGGTTTTTGGACGTTTGGGCATTGCTGGTCTTCCTCTCTGTGGGAGCTGCGATGCGCCAGTGGATCCTCCCTTTCTCCCCATTCACTCAGTGACGGGAGACATAGGGCGGACGCCCCTCTGCGAATCGGCGCCACGTACCCTACGTCGAGCGTGTGACGTCACATTTTGACGTCACTACGCCGACGTACAGCGTGTCCATCCCGGTGTCATTATGGTAGGATTTCCTCCGCGCCGACCGCTGAGTGTACACTCGGCTCAGGTGCGGCGGCTCCTCCTCTATTCCACCCACGTGGCGTTGGCAGCATATTTATATTCCCCACTTGGAGCTGGCTGTTGACACGGCAGGTCTCTTCCTGGGATGACTGCACACCAGCCTTGCGGTCCACGTTTGGCTGGTGATGCTCCTACATGCCACAATGGGGTAGGTTGTTGTATTTTCTTCTTTTCCCTTTTGTCTATTTAACTGGCTTTTCCATACGGGTTCAGATGTCCCCCTCTTGGTGATCTCACTCCTTCCTGTCTCTTCCCCCCTTTTTCACTTGCCACCCCTTTTCCTTGCACTAATTGTCACCACTTCTCATCCTAATTTGGCCACTATAGATTTTTCACTTCCACTGTCACTCAGTGTAATATATAGATTTCCAATACTCATTCACTTTCTCATTACACACACTATTACTTTTTTTGGAGTTCACTGCATTCACTATTTAGACTGATTATTGTTATTTGTGCAACAATATTGCAAATTTATATATACCTCATATTTTGTTCCCAGATACGTTTGCTCCCATCACTACACACTCCTGAATTTGAACATATTCTGCTCCATCTTGCCCTTCTTCACCCTGCCCCTTGTTGCATCTATATTTACGCCGCCTCAGCTCCCGTGGAGGGGCTATGCTTCTGGCCCGCCCTACGCCCACTGCCGCGCACCGCACTTGCTGTCAGAGTTGGTGAGTGTGTTTGATCCAATCATTTGGATACATCAAATATTTATTTACATACTTACTTTCTATTCTTACATATGGACACCTTGGTTCATTATTCTTATATGTATTTTCTAGGAATTTTGGTTACATCAGCTCCTGATGAGTGGGGAATACCCACGAAACGCGTTGAGCTTTGTTTTTGATGCCCCAGCTATATTCTTATATGGAATTTTACTCATTTATACCATTGTTGCTTTTTCCAACCTCTTGATTCAGTAAATACACATATACCATGCGATTGCACCGATCGGTCCCAGGCATGTGTCTGCCAAGAATACTACGCTTCTTTATTCTTAATATCAAACCATGTGCTGTATACGTGCATATATATTTTCCGTTATGTGTATAATTCCTATATAAATATGAAATGAATACATTTGTTATTGTATATAAAATGAATACTCTTTTTTTATTGTTTGTTATTTATTACAACCAATAAACATTTCATAATGCAATTTAATATGGTACTTTTTATCTCCACTACCTAAGCGCTTCATATAAAGCCCCAAATCCCTTTTTTGTATATACCAAATATCGGGATGGAGGCACTTAATTGCGCCTCATTTAAAGTCCCAAACTCCCTTTTTCTTTTTCAGCCTGTAAGACATTTCTGCCAAAAGTTTGTTCACTTGCTGACAGAAGATCCAGCCTGTAATGACGGACAAACGACGTAAGGTAACTTGACCACGTAGCCGCCCTACAAATCTGATCTGGAGTGGCACCAGCTATTTCTGCCCATGTAGTGGCCTGAGCCCTGGTAGAATGTGCTTTAATTCCCAGCGGGGGAGATAGCCCCGATTGAGAGTAGGCTGCTAGAATAGCTGATTTAAGCCATCTAGCTATAGACCCCTTAGAAGCTTGTTGGCCCTTCTTCTTACCAGAAAAAAGTATAAACAGAGAGTCCGAGGACCGAAAGTTACTTGTTACCTCCAGATACTGTAATAAAGTCCTTCTTACATCCAAATTGTGGAATTTGCCTTCTTTTTCCCCCCGAGGGGTTAGAGCAAAAGGTTGGCAGGATGATCTCCTGCGACCTATTGTGGGCTGACGCCACCTTTGGCAAAAAACCCGGATCGGTTTTAAGTATAATCCTATCTGTGTAGATAGTTAAAAAGGGTCTTTTAACAGATAGGGCGTGCAGCTCACCAATTCTCCTTGCTGACATTATTGCAACTAAGAACAAGGTTTTCAGAGTAAGATTCCTTAGAGAGATCAAAAGGTTCCTTTGTGAGGGCTTGCAGGACCACTGATAGATCCCAATTGGGAAAGTGCTTAGCCGGAGCTGGTCTGGACCTGGAAAGCGCCTTGAAAAATCTTATAACCAAAGGCTCGGAAGAGATTGGTCTTTCTAGAAATACTCCCAAAGCAGCTATTTGTACCTTAAGGGTGCTGACTGACAAGCCTTTGTCTGCCCTCTCCTGAAGGAATTCCAAAATTGACACTAAATTTCTTACTTTTCTTTTAGTCGAAAGACAGAAAGAGTTGAAGACTTTCCAATATTTAGTATAGATTTTTCTGGTCACTATTTTCCTACTGGAAAGTAAGGTAGTTACCAAGGGTTGTGACAGACCCTTTTTTCTTAACAACTGCTCCTCAGAAACCAGGCCGTGAGGCTTAGACTGGCCACTCCCGGATGCTGAATTGGACCCTGTAGGAGCAGGTCTTGCCGGAGAGGCAGCCGCCAAAATGGTTTGACTGCCATCTGTAGAATGGTGGAAAACCATGCCCTTTTTGGCCAAAATGGAGTAACTAGGATTACTGCCACCTTCTCCCTCTGTATCTTCCTTAACACCAACGGGATAAGTTGGAAAGGAGG
Source organism: Lithobates septentrionalis (assembly GCA_037952835.1). Taxonomy (NCBI): domain Eukaryota; kingdom Metazoa; phylum Chordata; class Amphibia; order Anura; family Ranidae; genus Lithobates; species Lithobates septentrionalis. The sequence continues at coordinate 6,148,155 of JBBDGP010000188.1, forward strand.
AAATGCGTAACCCAGATGGAAGTTCCAGGGCTGAATTAACGCATCCGTTCCCTGGGCCCTGTCGTTTCTGTGAATCGAGAAAAATACTGGGAGTTGTGTATTTTCTTCTGACGCAAATAGGTCTATTTGTGGTTGACCCAAGGCCCTGGTAATCATTGCAAAGATTTCCGGATTCAAGCTCCATTCTGACTCCTGAATCCACCTTCCGCTTAGATAATCTGCCACTACATTTAAGGTGCCTTTGAGGTGGACTGCTGAAAGGGACCGTACCTGATTTTCTGCCCAAATCAGGATCTTTGAAGCTAGCAACTGAAGTGTTTTGCTTCTTGTGACCTCGGGTTTTTCCGCGGTCATCTAGCAATCTTTCCCTGGAGGGGCAAAAAGGAGTAGGTCGTCCAAGTACGGAATTACCGCAGTCCCCTGCATGCGAAGAGGTGCAAGCGCTTCTGCCATTATTATTGTAAATATTCGTGGGGCAGAAGAAAGGCCAAAGGGGAGGGCCCTGAATTGCAAGTGCAGAACCTCTTTCCCCAAATTTATCGCCAATCTTAGGAATCTTTGGGACTGCGGGGCTATGGGGATATGCAAATAGGCATCTCGAAGGTCTATTGATGCCATAAAGCATTCCTTTGTCAATAGATTCTTGACCGTGAAGATGGGGTCCATACGAAATCTTTTGTATTGGACTGATCTGTTCAGCGGTTTCAGGTTTAGGATTAAACAAAAATTTCCGGATGGCTTTTTTATCAGGAATATACGGGAATAAAATCCCTGATAAAGCTCCCCCTGTGGGACGTAAGTCATAACCCCCTGATCTATCAGATCCTTTAATAAGCTCTTCATTGCTAGGGATTTTGTTACATCTCTTGGCAGATTTGTCACCAAGTACCTTTCTAGGGGGAGATCTGAAAATTCTATACTGTAACCCTGGGCTAGCATATTCAGAATGTACTGGTTTTCCGTTATGCTTGCCCAATAGGGGTGAAAGCCCTGCAGTCTCCCCCCCCCCCCCCCCCCCCTGTAACCCGGCTGTCATTGCGTCTTGCTGGTTGACGCAGGAGGATGGAAAAGGATTGACGCAGGAGGATGGAAAAGGACATTTCCTTTGCCTTTTCCCCTCTGCCCTGACCAATTTTTCTTTTTCTCTTGAGGCTTGCTTTGTTCCTGAGCCCTTTGAGGACGAAAAAACAATTTGACTGTTTGTTTCTTCGTTTTGACAGGAAAAGATTTCTTTTTATCTGCAGTCCTGTCCAGAACTGAATCCAAATCAGGGCCAAACAATATGTCCCCTAGAAAAGGGACTCTGCGTAATTTATTTTTAGATGCTGAGCCCCCCTGCCAAGTCTTTAGCCATAAAGCCCGTCTAACCGAATTAGCAAGGGCTGCAGCCTTAGCTGTCATCCCGATAGGCTGCGGCTGCTGAGAGAGTAGAAAAAAAAAGAGTCAAGGATTTCTTGCTTAGGGGAATCTGCTATTATATGAGCTCTAAGCTGATTTACCCAATACTCCAAGTTCCTGGAGATGCAAGTAGTTGCCATTGCTGGCTTAAGGTTGCCCATAATGGATTGCCAAGTCCGCTTGAGCTGTTGATCCATTTTTTTATCCATGGGGTCTTTTAAGATCCCCATGTCCTCAAATGCCAGATCAGTAGATCTTGACACCTGAGAAAAGGCTGCATCAAGTTTTGGAACCTTATTCTAGAGAGCCGCTGGGTCTTCATCAAAAGGGAACCTTCTCTTATGAGCCCTAGAGAAAAATGGTTTCCTATCAGGGTTAGCCCATTCCTTTCTGATTGTTTCAGAAATCACTGAGTGGACTGGAAAGGTACGGGACTTGGACTCGCCAAGCCCTGCATACATCTTGTCGTGTAAAGACATTTCCTTATGCTCTTCCTCTAGGCCTAGAGTAGCATAAATAGCCCTTAAAAGGCCGTCCACCTGATTCAAAGATAATTTATATTTGGAAGACGTATTTTCCAGCTCATCACCATCCACATCCGATTCATTAGAATGAGATGGGGAAAGCCCTTCCTGGTTCAGAGGACCCATTTCTGCCTCCACTGCTGGGACTAACAGTGAGCCTTGAGAGGACTGTGAGGTAGTGGGCTGACTTGCAGATGGATTAGTGAGTGAGGATCTGAAGGATTGAATGGTAGCATCCAATTTCTTTTTAGCAGATGCGATTAGATCACTGCATGCGGAAGTGGTTTCTTCCCTCACCAAGGAGTCAATACATGTTTGACATGAAGCCTTTTTCCAGCCTTCATTTAACTTAATTTTGCATGAAGGACATTTCTTTCTAATCCCAGGGTCAGAGCTCTTGGCCTGCCATGATAAGGGAAAAAGAGAGAGAAAAAGACAAACCATCTTTTAGAGTCAGCTTGATTACTCCAGATGCTCACCACAGGTGCACAGTGAGAAAAGCTACCAGACTCATGTGCCCTGACAGGCCCCTCCGCCACCAGGGGGAAAAAATACCCTCAAACTTCACTAACATTTAGAGAGAAGAGGGCTAGAGAGAGACCCCACAGTAAAGCTGAGCAGAAACAACAGTCTGCTCCTTACCTGGGCCTTGCTGGTGCCTGTGCCTATTCCACTAGCTGCGGTTCCTGAATCCATGCTGAGGCAGCAGCGTGATGCTTGTGGCGAAAACGCCGGTTCCGGACTCCAATAGCACCTGTGCGCCGGACCGGAAATAAATAATAATAGGCACCAGACCTATTCCTCCCTCCTCCCCCTGCGCTTCCGGCGGAAACGACGTCTGGCGCCTGCTCCTTGGACGCCGCCCCAGCGGATGCAGTCCTCTGACTGCCCTTCCCAAGATGGCGGCGGCATCAGGGAAAAAAAAAAATGTGCTGGCAAAAAACAAGTGCCTCTCATGCCCGACACCCCTGCCCGGGAGCAGCGATACCTGGAGCAGTCCTGGCTCTCCCCGAGCACTGACGAGGGAGAAGGAGCCCATCCACCCGGCACCCGTAAGTCTGTGGAAAATGGGAGGAATTGGCTCTCCTGAGGTAGGAAAAAATAGTGGAGTAGGAAGCCTGTTCTCTCAGGACAGAACCTTGAGAGCTCCAAACTCCCACATGTGTTCCCGCCGGAGGAAACACATAAACTGATAAGTGGGATGAAGCCTCCTTTTAAGGTTTGGTGGAGGTGTGTTTCCTGTCAAGTGGGTGGAGCCACGCTCTCAAGGTGCTGTCCTGAAAGACGTTAAGGGAAATAATGTGTTAGCATTAGAAAAGTAACCATAGAAAACAGGTAAGGAGGGAGCTGGGACGATTTTAAAAGCCTTGGGGCAGCTAAAGTGGTTGTAAACCTCAGACATGAAATATGAATAAAAGCGTGTACCTCTATAGTGTGTACTTGTCTCAACTGAGAGCACCAAGTGTAATTTTTGTCAGCTGCTTCGTTCCTCTGCTATCTGCATGAAATCACTTCTTTCCTGACACCAAGAGAAAAATTATGACGGGGAGGGAGTTCCAGCAGACTGACAGCCTCAGCTCTGTTCCTATGTGCTGTGTGAAGGGGGGGTGGGTGTGTTCCTTCCCTCGAATCAGCTCTAGGAGCTCTCCTCACAGAGCTCTGCAGAGTGTAACTTCAGCGTTCTGCCCCGTTTTCTGAACTCTCAAACAAGTTTTCAAATTCAGCACTTTGAGCAGATGTAGAGATTCCAGATAAGTGCATTGTGAGCCTAGTTCAGAAGGATGCAGAAGGAGTCTTGATTGAGGAAAAAACCTTTCAAAAAAAGTATAGTAAAAATAAAGGGTGCAAACTTTCCACGGAGAAAAAAACATCCATCCTTCTAAGACACAAGCAAAAAAACTGAAGCATGCTGGGAGTGGGAATTATACCTGGCTGGCCAACAGCTTTTTTGTTTGTCCAAATCCTCCTGGAGGGAGCAAATATATGTATCCCCAATTTTATCAGATAACCTATACAGTCTATGTCCCTTAATAATTGATAATCATTTTTTCATAAAATTATCATAATAGAAACATGTTTGTCCTAAATATCAATTATTTAAAGTAATGACAAAACAAATGCTGAACAAACAGGCCCAAAGCAGAAATGTAAAAATTGCTATGGTTCATAGGGGGTGGACAGGTGTTTGGACAGAAGAGTTAAAACCTGGTTGGGCTAAACATAGACCAAAAGGGAAAAAAAGGGTGGGGTGGGCATATTCAAAAAACCATCACGCTGCTTCTATGTTTCTCCTAACCAAATGAGCATTGATGAAAACTCTAATCCTCATATCAACAAATCTTAGGAAGTATAGCTCAAGCTTTGAACATTGTCGGAATAACGGAATCCAAGATCTCGCTCTATCCTGAACCTGGTTTTTCACAACCATGCAGTTAAAGCTTGCGACCTGAAGAAGGGTGAAGACGACTGGTCCATGAGGGATGTCACCATTCTGGCAGAGGCATGGTCCATTCGTGAACAGATGGATCAGTTCTTTGTAGAAAGCCTTCCCGGGGCAATCCAGAATAGAATTAGCCAATGTAACAGCTTCAAATGAGAGAAGGCATAAAATTAGAGTATAAATCCCATAGTTCATCCACCATCTTTGTCATAGAATCCAAAGACCTGCCAATAAACTTGTCCAGTTTCTTTGTTGAAGCAGGATGCCATCAGATTTACATCTGGCACTCTACAATGAAGACAGAAATCCCTAAAGGGTAACCCCACTTACCATATCGTAGGGGAAAACAAAATGGCAAATAAAAAAAAAAAAATCTAGCATATACAAATTGCGACACAAGTCATATTAAAATTGAATGTTATTAAAAATGACCTTTCCTTTTCAATCTGCAACACTGTAATTTTCTGTAAATGCAATACAAATATGGCTACACAGAGGTGTTCATTACACAGAATGTGTACAGACCGCCCCACAGAAACATTTCCTGCTTGTGTGATTGGCTTACTGATTTTCCCAGAAGTCTGCACTAAGATACAAGTCAGATTTCAGGCATCCCCTGCAATAAAAATGTCATTTTTGGTGAGATACTCCAAGTAGAATATCATGTCTAAAGTGATGCAGACCCTGCCACTTTCCTTAGAGCCCTGCAGGTGCAGCAGCTGGTTGATAATAATGAAACCAGTTCCATTAGATTTACTTACCACATGGACACAGGGATTTCTTCAGAATAACAAAAAGGTATGAATCTGCAGAAAGGAAGGGAAAATTATCTTGGATCTAGCTTTTGTTAATTTAGGGTTCACGCAGTTAGTACTTTTTTTTTCCCCAGACTGTAAAAGCACCTTAATGTTAGCTTATGTGCCTATGCACACAGGCATTTACAGGCTGAAAAACCCCATCACAAGCACATTCAGGAGAGGAGCTTTTGAGCAGAAACTTGTGATGCATATTAGCGGTAATGCAGTCCAATGGCCAGAATTAATATTCTTGCCAATGGAATCCATAAACACTCAAGCACTTGACATGCCTACATGTGTGTACAATACACGGCTCATGTTTTCAAGCAGCTTTTTTCCATTGTCTGATGTAACTCAGCACGGGGAAGGGACCTGGAGTCTTGAAGCAAGCATGTGGTGTGAAAGGAATGGAATTCTAGTTTGTATTAGAAATGCACTGTCCTGGCATCCACATTTTTGCTATGCAGGCCCTCCAAACATTTGAGAAAGCTGGCAGACATCCCCACACCTTTGAGACCATAGATGGGCGAAACATTTATGCAGATGAGGGTTTGGTACTCTTGCTCTACCAAGACCTAATGAATACTGTGGAGAAAGCAGTGTAAAGACTGGTACACACGATCGGATCGTTGGCCAACAGAGCGTCAGGCTTTTGTCCAACGGGCGTGTGCCAGGAACTTGTCTTGCATACTAACGGCACACAAGTGTTGGCCAACAAACACGAACGTAGCAACGTACTACGTGGAATTTCAGCTCTTGAGCACCACCCTTTGGGTACCTTCTGCTAATGTCATGTTTGGTGAGCATTGATGCCTGTTTGTACTTTGGACTTTTGTGTGACGGACTTGTGTACACACGATACAAAAATCTGACAACAGAGTGTTGTCCACCACAAATTTACTAGCCTGCCATCCAACATTTGTAGGCAGAAAGTTGGAAGGAGCGTACTAACAGTCGGATTTTAGGCAGTCTGTCATCACACAATTCCCTGCCGAAAATCCAATCGTGTGTACGAGGCTTTAGAAGGTAATAAGGCTGTGACGTTCCTTTGGGAACAAAAGATGGTTTAGAAGCAGGAAAGGAGGGATTATTCTTACTTTGCTGACTCCAGCCTGGGAAAAATAAAGTGCTTTGACTCCCAGTAACATTTTTTTTTCTCATCCAATAAAGCACTAAAGATTAGGTCAATCATAAAAGGCAAGTCTGCTCTGCTGACAAATTAGCCATAAAAAAGATCCTACGCATCTGGACAGATACCAAGCTGAGATTCAAGATCAGAAGTCCACATCACACAAAGATTAGTGTTCAAAACATTTGAAATCACACAAGCACCAAGGTGGGGGATCAGCACATGGCCTAAATACCTTGTTACAACAAATTTTATTAATATCAGCAATAGTTTGGAAAACAGAAGCAAGCTACAAAAAGGTACCCACTAGTAAGTATACAGTAGAGCAGGAAAGTGATGCCAGCTTCTTCTCCACATGGCCTTTAAGCATCCTCCACCAAAAGTGGTAGTAACCTTAAAGGCATTATACAGGTGGAACCACTGCAAGAGGGATAGGCCAAGACTGGAGGGAGGAAAGGGTGGAACCAGAGTGTGTACAGGTCAATAAATCAATAAGGGGAACCCTGCGGTCGTGGTGAAAATTCACTTTACAAAGAGTATCAAATTAAATGCTAAATCAACCCCTTTGAGGCTGGGGAAAAAAAACAGGAATAAATGTTCAGTTTATCACAGGAGCAAATTCTAGCCAACTCTAGATAGTTCAGAAAAGAAAACTGGATATGTTTCTAAATGCACAGGATATAACTGGCTACAAATATTTATAGAAATAAACAATGTACATAACATGTCCACAGAGCTCAAAAAATAGAACAGCTGATCCAGAAGGGAAAAACACCTTTTTAAAGCATGGTGCAATTTGCTCTAACGGGAAAAAAAAAAAAAATATAGGTCAAGTATTGGATTGCGTTAGGAGACTAGGAAATAATTTTGTCCTGTTGCAGCAAATTGAATTACTCTTTATAAAGGGTTTGTTTGCCTTCCTCCAAATGAAATATGAGTTTGTGGATGCAGGTTTCTAAATAATTTGTCTTTTGGTTGAACTTTATGGACATTTTTTATTGAACCTATGCAACTTAAATATTACCTGCTACGGACTGAAAAAACAAACATTTTTCTTCTAAACCCTCCTCCCCCCCAAAAAAGTAAACCTTTTTTTTGCCATCTGAATTGCCCGTTACATAGTTAGTAAGGTTGAATAAAGACACCAGTCCATCCAGTTCAACCTGAGTGAGTGTGGGTGTGTATCTACAATCATCCCTATTTATTTAAAGGTACCCATACAGCACTGCCAATTCACGCAGCACTCCACACATATATCGTACACCCACATTTGTCCCTACCCTCAAGAAGCCCACAATCCAAGGTCCCCAACTCACATTCATATACTAGGGCCAATTTTTTTTGAACAGAAGCCAATTAACCTACCAGCATGTCTTTGGAGTGTGGGAGGAAACCGGAGTACCCGGAGGAAACCCACGCTGGCACAGGGAAAACATGCAAACTCCAGGCAGGTAGTGTCGTGGTTGGGATTTGAACCAGCGACCCTTTTTACTGCTAGGCGAGAGTGCTACCCACTACACCACTGTGCTGCCCGTTATACTTTCCAAGTTCACAACTAACAAACTTCCTCACATTTGCTTGTCATCCAGTACCAATTTATTCACAGAACTCTACCATAAACCAAACCATTCAGTTAAAAACACTGACTTTAATTTTGACTGCACGAGTCAATAAAGCCCTGGCTGCATGAGTCAAAGCTTTGAAATCAATTACCTGCTCAAACATATCTTTAAGCCCTGTGTGCATGACCCCATAAAGGGCAAAGTGATTGTAAAGGCTTGCTTTTTTTTTTTTTTTTAATAAAACATGTTTGTTACTTACCTTGGCTGACTGACTGCCATGGGAGCCAATGTTGCCGCTGCTCTGTCTCAGCCCATCAGGAGGAGTGTCCTGGACATCGCTGGAGAGAGAAGGGGCCCAGGTAGGTAATTAGGGGGTGGTGCTACACACAGGTTTTTTTATCTTAATGCATAGAATGCATTGAGATAGAAAAAAAACCTTCTGCTTTTACAACTCCTTTAAATGCTGCTTCTATAGGAGGAGCTTTTACAGGCTAAAAAAAATAATATAATAATTGGCGTGTTCAGGAGAAGGGTGTTTGAACAGGGAAAACTGATCTGAAAGCACTTAAACAATAAATGGGTTCAGCACTTGAGTGTCTATTCAAGTGTTCTATATGCCTGAACGCATGTGCCGTTCAAGCATTTTAACAGGCCTAAGCACTTGCCAAATGCAGCTTTAGGGCACGTTTCTAAGCAGCTTTTCTCCTGCGATGGGAAAAGGCGTCCAGGGAAGTCAAACAAACGCTCAGTGTGCAATTCAGTTCTCTATTTGCTCAAAGGGTTTCAAAAATGTATATCCAAAAAAGGTAACAAAATAAGACAAACATTACCAAGTAGTAAATATGACATTTTATTGGCTGTTATTGAGAGCAATATATGTAAAACTATAACAAAAAGGGTCAATTTGTTTTGAGAAGATGCCAATGTGTGTGCGTGTGGGGGGATGTCACAGCCTATGAATAAATGGACACCAATCATTCCAGGGAATGACATTACCTACACAACAAGGTATGTACACAAGTGTAAGTCAAAGCAAGTCAGCATAAAATGAAATGAAAGGGGAACTACAGACTTATGTTTTAAGATATACATGTGAAGGAGATTGTTCTAGTGTTACCAAAATATTGTCCACATATTAAAATTTGTTAAAAATTACTTTTTCTTTGTACTTCCATTATGTAAATTACCTACTGTACATGAGTTCAGTCGATTTAAACCACTTATTTCACTGCTGATTGAAGAAAAAATAGACTTTCTGCATTAACAGTTACTAACCCTAGACCATGTGATTTAGGCTGCCTAGGCTGGCAAGTGAAGAACAGTTTCCTACTCAAGACAAGACAGAGCTCTTATTACCTCACAATAAAAAAAAAAAAAAATTATACAGATCAGTAGTCACCTAGAAAACTTCCACGTAATTCAGCTGGATTAACTTGTGTCATCACAACCTTAGATAATAGCTAAACTAGAGAACAAAAGTATAGAGAAACAGAGCTTAGCATTCCTTAGATGTGGTGGCTACATTACTTTATTTTTTTTCAGGCCAAGAACTACAGCTGTGGCCAAAAGTTTTGAGAATGACACAAATATTAATTCACAGTCTGCTGCCTCAGTTTTTATGATGGCAATTTGCATATACTCCAGAATGAAGAGTGATCAGATGAATTGCAATAATTGCAAAGTCCATATTTGCTATGAAAATGAACCTAATCCCATAAGAAACCCTGGACTGAGCCATAGATCCAGGATCAGACCAAGATACTCCAAGAAGAGTGTCCATTCCAGCTACAATGACTGAAGATTTAGGGTCCAACTAAACCTTTGCAGCATCTGCACAGTCCAGCTGGCACTGTCCAATATGACTGGTTTATCAGCAGATCTAGGTATCCCATTATGGTAATGTCCTGCGAGTGTAACAAGGCTAGCACCAGCACTAGAACCTTGGACACTTGGTACAAAAGACAGACCAACAGCAAAACACAAAGCGCCGATGAGCTGGAAAGATGGGGACATGTAAGTAAGCATCCCCGATGTCTAGAAGCCAAATAGTCTCATGGATGGGCCAAACTGTTGGGATTCAAAGCCAATGTTTTGCACTCAACCGAAGACATGGAGTGCCTTAGGATCCATAATAGGGCAGATGCTTTGGAAACAATGAACAAGTTTAAGTACATACCTTTCTGCTTGAGGAACAGCAAAAATGATACCTTGACCAGGGCAGCATGAAGATCTGTCAGCCTGTGTTGATAGATACGACAACAGAAAGCAGGGACAGAGGCAGAGATTGAATCTCCAGCTTGTAGACCCTGGACACCATACCTTTTACCCATGCATCAGAGATGCCGGTGGTCCAGGTGTTCAAAGGCTAATATATGTCCCTCGAGATTGGAAAGAGGGGGTAACCCTCTCACTGTGAGCACAACTTGTCCACAGGGTTAGAGGCTATGGAAGTCCAGGATTTATGAGTCAACTGGCCTCAATTTAGAGTCCTGGGAGAAACAAATACATTTTTGCTTTCAGGAGGTGGAATATTTCCAGTTGTGGGGTTAGGATTCATTTGTAGTAAAAAAGTACTTTGTGTTAAAAGTTATTGAGGGAAGTCCCAAAAAGCCATTGTCCATGAAAGAGCATACAGAGCAATTGCCTTTTACATTGTTTTGCAGACTAGTATTTTGGCTGGAGAGTCCCAAGAACAGCGATTGGCAACTTATGAGCTACGGGGGGCCTCAAATGCCACACCCAATATCACCAAAAGGCAGCACAAAATGTTCAATATATGTAATGCTTGAGAAAACCGTCAAACTGCAGACCCAATAGAAGAAATAAAGGTCAGAGAATGTAGACACGCTACATTTTTGGCTGGGTATATGCTGCAGAAGACCATATTAAAATGGGAACATGTTACATGAGGCTAGCAGTGCTCAATGCCATTACCTAATCAATGTTCACACTAAAAAAAAAAAAAAAAAGTCTGATGTCCAAGGGCAGCACATCATACCAAAGTGTCGCAGGTTGGGCACCAGGGCCATAGAATATTGATAGACAGGAGGCTCGTTCTGGAAAGGTGGAACAGATCTACTAACCCATCAACACAATAGTGCAGTAAAAAGAAAATGCCAAAATCCCATATCAGTACAAATGGCTTTGAATCCCTCAGATACAGCATGTCATTGGATCACACCCCTAGGGTCTGGAAAACTGCCATGACAGTAATTGCGGATTGCAGGGCATACGGGGGGGGGGGGGGGGGGGGGTTGACACTTGGTAAGAGCTCCAAATGTTTTACAAGTTTGTTTTTAAACACAGGAATATTCTCAACACAAGTTAGATTTGTTTAGCCAAGAAATGGCTGGGTCCACAATAGGAAAGGTTCAGTACATTTTTGCTCAATGGGATGTTGCTGAGTAAAGCATTTTGGAGGAACAAATACATTTGTCTAGAGTATTTCAATACCCCTTACAAAACAGGTTTCAGTAACAAATGTACTGAAAACATTTTGACAGTATTAAAATTTGTAAGGGATCCCAAATTGGTAACATGGGTGGCTTCAGACACAAGTTGCTCTAGTTTTAAACATGGAACTGAAATATCACCTTTAAGCCTTGGCGGAATTGGGTCAGCAGACGGAGGCTCCTTGGGCACATATTCAACCAAAAAGAATAGTGGGAGAGACACCACATCTGCAGCTGACTGTGCCACAGCTGCCAAAATATGAGGGGCATAAAAGTATGTTTATGGCTCCTGCATCCTGAGACGGCTATCACGGCAGAGAATTTAGTCACAAAATCCTGTAGTGTTGTAGAAAACTCCTCCTTGCAGAAAAAAGAAGGAAGAAAGACGTGACCAATATAGCCACAAGCCTTCCATTCATGGAGTCTGTCAGTTTTTTGATCTGTTGACGACCAACTTTTTGTGCAGCAGGAACCACAGCCTCCCAGACACTGTTCAGAGAGGTGTACTGTATTCCTTTACCATAAATCTTCCATTTAAGAAGGGCCAGCAAGTTCTCAATAGGGTTTAGGCCAGGTGAGGAAAGAGGCCATGTCATTCTTTCATTTTTAAAGGACTTTACTGGCTAGCAACACAGTGGAGTACTTCAATGTATGCAATGAAGCATTGTCCCACATAAAGATCACGGGTTCTTGAAAGATGCAGACTTTTTCCTGTACCACTGCTTGAAGAATGGGTCTATAAACTGGCAGTAGATTTTTAAGCTGAAAAGGTCCAAGTAGCTCATCTTTAATAATACCAGCCCACACAAGTACCCCACCTCCACCTTGCTGGTATCTGAGTCAAAGTGGAGCTCTGTGCCTGTTACTGGTCCAGCCACAGACCCAACCATATGGTCCGTGAAGAGTCGCTTTTCATCTCATCAGTCCATAAAACCTTTGGAAATTCTTCAGCTATTTCTTGGCCCAGTCTTGACGTTTTAGCTTATGTATCTTGTTTAGTGATGGTCGGGTTTCAGCCATCCTTACCTTGGCCATGTCTCTGAGCACTGAACACCTTGTACTTCTAGGCACCTCAGGTAGGTTGCAGTTCTGGAATATGACAGCACTGGAGGATAATGGGTTCCTGGTAGCTTCACGTTTGATTCTTCTCAAATCTTTGGCAGTTATGTTGCATCCTTTTCTCAAAACGTTTCTTGCGACCCTGTTGACTATTTGCAACAAAAGAGCGCTGCATCCCTCAAAGACTTTTTACAATTTTTGACTTTTCAGAATAAGTCTCTTTTTTGGCCTATTTTGCCTGAGGAAAATAAACTGCCTAATTATGCACGGCTTGATATAGGTTGTTGATCTCCTTAGGCCACACCCTCCCTCATTACACATCACCTGATATGCTTAAATCCAATAAGCATTCAAGTTTATACAGCTTTGAGTTGGACATTATGCATAAAAATGAGGATTTGGTCAAAATACTCTCTTGGATAATAATGGTTCACACAGTGTAGATTCAAACGGGACAACAATCCTAGCTATGGGAGTCAGGTCTTCAGGTAGGAATGCTGTCAAACAATCCAGGTCTGTAACAGGAGCCTGCTTGACAATGTCCTTTGTGCCCAGGATCCAGCATACCTTGGTACAATTAAGACAAAGCCAATACACAGCAGAAGCACCCATGGGTCACTATAGGGCAGCAGTAAGAACTAACCAAGTCTTGGTGTAAGGTAATAATTAAAAAAAAAAAAAAATTGTATGCAAGCCCTAAATTACAAGTTCTTTTATTATCACCTTAAAAAGTCCCAGTCTATTTCCTTGTGGTTAAAAAAAAAACAAAAACAAAACTAACCAAGGTAGACCTGTGACCCGAGGAGAGCAGTTGTAGGAAACGGTTTCACATTGAAAAGGTAGTGTGAGCACTGATAGCGTGATATGCTCTAGCAGGGATGCACCCAGACTTACCACAGTTGTAGGCCTGGAAAGCATACTGCAGCTAACAAGCCAAGTACTGGACAGTGCCACAGGCAGAAACCAGCAAACATGTCACATTCTAGGCAATTTTCATCCCTTGTTAGGGCACACTCCTGTTTCTTGGCCCAATCTTGAGAGTCTGCAGTGATAAGGATAAAACCACAGTCCTGGACGTGCAAAAAACACATTAAGGGGTTGATTTACTAAAACAAAGTACAAAATCTGGTGCAGCTGTGTATGGTAGCCAAACAACTTCTAACTTCAGGTTGTTCAATTAGGTTTTGACATAAAATCCTGGAAGCTTTTTGGTTTCTATGCAGAGTTGCACCAGATTTTGATACTCCAGTTTTGATAAATCAACCCCACTGTGGCTGGGGAGCCCAACAAGCACAGTCCAATGCCCAAACATCACACTACAAGCTAGCGATGCAATCCTCAGTCCAGGGGAGTCTGGGTATGGCCTCCAACATGGTGCAGAGGATAAGAAAGAAAGAAAGAAAGAAAGAAAGAAAGAAAGAAAGAAAGAAAGAAAGAAAGAAAGAAAGAAAGAAAGAAAGAAAGAAAGAAAGAAAGAAAGAAAGAAAGAAAGAAAGAAAGAAAGAAAGAAAGAAAGAAAGAAAGAAAGAAAGAAAGAAAGAAAGAAAGAAAGGTCTTGATTAAATTAGAAATGTCAAAAAAAAAAAAAAAAAAAAAAAACATCCATCCTCACTGAACACTAGCAAAAACGGCAGCATATTAGGAGTGGAGGTGCTATATTTTTGGTTGCCAGTGTCCAAATTCCAAGTAAAGGCAGCAGTATAACCCAAGGTTAAATCCACATAACCTTCAAGGTATGAAATAGTTCATACACATATAGCAAAAGTGTTTTAGGCTTTCTACCCATTTGTGTTCTAGCTTTAAGGGGCAACTGCACTTTCTTGGGGAAAATTAGCACAAAAAAAAAATTCTCTGCTACAAAAATGTCATTCTTGGTCAGTTGCCCCCCCCAGGGTTAATCAGGTCTAAAAAGGGACTCACACCCTGCAAGTGCATCAGCTGATTGATAGAAAGGAGGGATTTTGTGTTATGTTAAGAGAAAATGACAACATAAAAATGAAAGTACAGTACATGATTTATTATAATGTAGAATACATATCAGATATTTTGTATCAAATAGATGGGTAGTCACCAGACTTACACTAAATATGCTGCTCATAGCATGCAATACAAAGGAGACATGGCAAATATACATGGTATAATAAATCGATTGAAACACAAATGTAATGAAGACAAGTAACTGTTGGCATCTAGTGGCACTCTACGCGTTTCCTGGCATTACAGCCATTCATCAGGAGTGTTATGAAGTAATATACTAGGAAAGAAAGAACAGGGATTAATGAGAATACCTTTAAAATAAGGGGGGACTGGGGAATTATGTCCCAACAAGGTGGAGATAGATTGGGATACTTACTAATAGCCTCAAGGCCAAGTCATTTTTCTTTCAATCGATTTATTATACCATGTATATTGGCCATGTCTACTTTTTATTTGTATTGCATACCCATTTGATACAAAATATCTGATATGTATTCTAGATTGTAATAAATCATGTACTGTACTTTCATTTTTATGTTGTCATTTTCTCTTAATATGGCGTACCCTCATTTAAAGTCCCACAAAACTCCTTTCTATCTACCAAATTAGGGATGGAGGCCACCATGTGTTTCATATAGTGTGTCAGGTCACGTCCATTTACTGCATCAGCCGATTGATAATTAAAGTCATTCCTATTCAGAATAACTATGAACCTGGTCTTGCAAAGAGCCATTTCTTCACAACAAAAAGGTAGGAATCTGCAACAAAGTTTGTTAAAATTCTTGCAATGTTCATAGCTCACCCAGGGGTGATTTATTCCCCCCCTAAACAAAAGAGGGGTTATTCTTCAAGTCCAACTGAAGTCTTGTACATTTTTTTCCTTTATAGTCCCTGGAACACTGTAGAGATTTAACTTCTTTTCACATAGAAACTTTTTCCCCCTTTCAGGAAATGCAATTCCCGCTCTCTCACTCCAGTAGTCTATATTGGCAGAGATGAGAATTGGTTACAGCTCTCATCATGAGCATTCTCACCAATGAGGGTTACGAAAGGTCATTAAAAAGCAGGGAGTTTGTAGGGCTGGGTCAGTTAGGTAGCAGCATGGTCAACTCTGGTGTCTTGGACAGCAGTTAAATTGAGACACATTACACAAATTATTTGACAGGAAAGTGAAGGCAAGACATTAAATATGGAAGCTATTAGCACGTAATTTGACAGAGTATAGGTTTCTGTGACTTAAAGAGGAACTGCAGTCTGCTCAAATTTGTAAAAAAAACATCTTTACCATTCGGAAGCTTACCTCCAACCACTTTGCATATTTTATATATTCTATGATTCTGTACTTGTCAAATATGCTGCAGATATTCTCCCTCCCCCGAGTTGGCTGCAGCCATTTTTCAGAATTCGACCCTTCCTGAATAATGACACCACAAAGCAACTTATTCACTCCTTGATTATTTCCCGCCTTGACTATTGCAACTCTCTCCTTAATGGCCTACCCTTAAGCAGGCTATCTCCCCTTCAGTCTATTATGAATTCTGTTGCTAGACCAATACACCTCACTAACCAATCCATGACTGCTGCTCCTCTCTGCCAATCCCTTCACTGGCTTCCCCTACCCCACCGCGTAAAATTCAAAATGCTAACAATAACCTACAAGGCCATTCACAACATCGCCCCCATCTACATCACCAACCTTATCTGCAGATATCGCCCAAATCGTTCCCTCAGCTCCTCCCAGGACCTCCTGCTCTCTAGCTCCCTTATTACCACCTCCCATGCTCGCCTTCAGGACTTCTCCAGAGCCTCTCCCATCCTGTGGAACTCCCTGCCCCAGTATGTCCGGTCAGTCCCTACCATAGTTACATACATAGTAGTTACATACATAGTAGGTGAGGTTGAAAAAAGACACAGAGTCCATCAAGTCCAACCTATGTGTGTGATTATGTGTCAGTATTACATTACATATCCCTGTATATTGTGGTCATTCAGGTGATTATCTAATAGTTTCTTGAAGCTATCAATGCTCCCCGCTGAGACCACCGCCTGTGGAAGGGAATTCCACATCCTTGCCGCTCTTACAGTAAAGAACCCTCTACGTAGTTTAAGGTTAAACCTCTTTTCTTCTAATTGTAATGAGTGGCCACGAGTCTTATTAAACTCTCTTCTGCGAAAAAGTTTTATCCCTATTGTGGGGTCACCAGTACAGTATTTGTAAATTGAAATCATATCCCCTCTCAAGCGTCTCTTCTCCAGAGAGAATAAGTTCAGTGCTCGCAACCTTTCCTCATAACTAAGATCCTTCAGACCCTTTATTAGCTTTGTTGCCCTTCTTTGTACTCGCTCCATTTCCAGTACGTCCCTCCTGAGGACTGGTGCCCAGAACTGGACAGCATACTCCAGGTGCGGGCGGACCAGAGTCTTGTAGAGCGGGAGAATTATCGTTTTATCTCTGCAGTTGATCCCTTTTAATGCATGCCAATATTCTGTTTGCTTTATTAGCAGCAGCTTGGCATTGCATGCCGTTGCTGAGCCCATCATCCACTAGGACCCCCAAGTCCTTTTCCATCCTAGATTCCCCCAGAGGTTCTCCCCCCAGTGTATAGATTGCATTCATATTTTTGACACCCAAATGCATTATTTTACATTTTTCTACATTGAACCTCATTTGCCATGTAGTCGCCCACCCCATTAATTTGTTCAGGTCTTTTTGCAAGATTTCCACATCCTGCGGAGAAGTTATTGCCCTGCTTAGCTTAGTATCGTCTGCAAATACAGAGATGGAACTGTTTATCCCATCCTCCAGGTCATTTATGAACAAATTAAATAGGATTGGTCCCAGCACAGAACCCTGGGGGACCCCACTACCCACCCCTGACCATTCTGAGTACTCCCCATTTATCACCACCCTCTGAACACGCCCTTGTAGCCAGTTTTCAATCCATGTACTCACCCTATGGTCCATGCCAACGCACCTTATTTTGTACAGTAAACGTTTATGGGGAACTGTGTCAAATGCTTTTGCAAAATCCAGATACACCACGTCTACGGGCCTTCCTTTATCTAGATGGCAACTCACCTCCTCATAGAAGGTTAATAGATTGGTTTGGCAAGAACGATTCTTCATGAATCCATGCTGATTACTGCTACCCTGTCCACCTTTAGGAGATCCCTGAAAACTCATTTATTCAGGGAAGCCTATCCCACACCCACCTAACAACTGTCCCCGAGCCACCCCCATCAAATCATTCTCTGCAGCTATTACCTTTTGTACCATGACCCCCTCCCTTAGAATGTAATCTCTACGAGCAGGGCCCTCCTGTACCTTTTGTATTGAACTGTACTGTAATTGTGTTGTCCCCCCTATACATTGTAAAGCGCTGAGTAAACTGTTGGCGCTATATAAATCGTGAATAATAATAATAATTTTAACTGTGGGCAGCTGAAGCTGCTGCTTGTTCACTTCCTGCATTTACACAGACACTACAGCTCTCATTGGTCCTCTTATGACTTCACCCCCCTCCCTTTCTGGCAAACTCTCACGAGAGTGAGAGCTGTGCATGATGTCATAAGCCTAGGCTTTTTAACAGACAAGAAACAGGAAGTGGGCTGTATAAAAGGTATTTACTGGCAGAAAAAAAATATTTTACTATTCAAAGTTAAAACAAGGGCAGAAGATTTAATAGATGGAAAGTTGAAAAAATGACTGAAGGTCTGCTTTAAGTGAAAGCTTTTAACAAGCAATCCTTACCCATTGCAAAAGGTTTTTGCAGTAAATATCATTTTCACTTGAGGAACTACATTTTGATTTCACACAAAACGCCAATGGAGATGCAAAAAATTGCGCATGGGCTATGAGTTTATTAAGCAGCCTTTTCCTACCAGTTCCCAAAGCCCTGCAAGGCCAATAAAAATGTATCAAAATACAAAAATGGTTTTATGAGTCTACACAGGCTGTGTTCAATAGATATGTATTTTGCATACAGAAGGAAGTTACAACTGAAATTGTTTTGAATAAAATTTTGGGCAAAATATATATAAATGGTTAACGCCAGTATGCTTTCGATGTGTTCAGATTTTCTGTAGTTTAAGGTTTATGTTAATCTTCTGCTTTTGCTTCCATTTCATCTGCATCATCATCTCCATCCACTTCTGCATTTTCCTTTTCAAGCCGCTCCAACTGTCTAGCAAGCTCTGTTTCATCTGTGTCTGTGACAACCTTGGGCTGAAAATGAAAGCTTTGTTTCAGTATTACACACCACTATAAGACTTCAGTACTAAATGTTTAGTTAATTAGCATTTTATTATACATTCATTAAAAGAGTACAAGAAAAACCAATGCTAGTTCCCTGGGGCTGAAGCTTTGGCTTTAATGCTTTCTAGGTTGCTGATCAAGGACAAAACAGAAATAAAGCATTCTGAAAATAATTTACAACATATGTCTGTTTTTGGGTCTGTGAATCAAGTTACAGACAGGCATCTAGCATTTTCTTTAGGAGTGCAGCAATGGCAGCCTCCATACTTTCCTTGTGGGAGTGTTCACCAAAACTCACGAATGCTATATAAAACACTTCATTTGAGAACCAGGGAAAGAAAATCAGTTTATTCTCATTCACTATTTTCAGCCAAATTCCACAATGCATTTTAAAGTTTCAAAGCTCTGTTTATGTCAAAGCACTTTTGTATGTTCTATGCGCAACACCTAATGTAGAATTTCAAAAAGTCTGAAACTAGAGATAAGCGACTTGTTCAGCCAAATACGAATCAAAATGAACTGAGATTACTTCAAGTCAATAGAGCGATGCGATTAAATCCTTATCTGAAATCTCTCTCTCTCAAATCACCAGCTGGCAAAAGAGCAAGAGTGTGATTACAACCTCTCAATGTGGAAAGTTTCAACAAGGTCTAAGGTTGGTAAATACATTACACAAAGCCTGGTGGCCAACAAGCTCAATTTTGGCTCATTATACTAGCTAACCATCTTCCAGCTACCTTCAGAGTCTCCCAGGTGTCTTACAATTTGCAGGAGACATACACGCCTTTTGACCAGTTGCAGTTTTGTCCGCAATTTGTAAACACTTAGGTAACAGCTGTTGTATACATAGTCTCTGCAATCTCTGTCATTGATGCCTGTAAACGCCATCAGAGTGGTCTCTTGAAAGCCTGTCTCCCTTGTCTCCTGCTTGCACGATCAAATGAAAATGTCCAAGTGGGTGAATATTTTCTATTAAAAAAAAAACACTACATTTCTATCTATATATTTTTAAACTGCTAGTATGGAAAAGTTTGGCATTAATCCAATGCTCCTATTTTTACTAAATATATGCATCATTAAGTTTACAGCACATCATACCTCCATCTGGACATTAAATACACCCCTTTTCTCCTCGATTCTCTCTTTGATTACTGACATTGCTTGATTGAGCACAGAAAGACCTTCAGTCCTTTCCAAAGTTGTTGTAGTCATCACATACCGAGGAGGAGCAATCAAATTTATCTTAACAGGGCAAAAAAAAAAAAATTAAAATAAGTATAATTATATATGTATACACATACATACACACTATCACAGCATCGGAAGAGTAGATCACCTTAACAACCTTATCAGAATAAACTACAGCTTAAAATTTAAAGTTAAAAAGGATTTCTGCCTGGCAGCACTAGAGTAAGTGGTTCAAACGGCAAGCCATGGCGCTATCTGCCTCAAGTTTGCATATTCTCCCCGTGCTTGCGTGGGTTTCCTCCCACACTCCAAAAGCAATCAGTGTGTGTTAAAAAAAATAAATAAATAAATCCTGATCACCTCCCCAGAGTAGTAGTGTTACTGTACTGTATTGCTCTGGTCACTAAGAAAAAAAAATAAAAAATTCTCTCTATTTACATACTGTCACCAGTCAGTTTTCCCAATCACTGCTACACCAGTTCTATCTGTACTGCATGCGGGATGGTATGTAAAAGAAATGAAAAAATAAAAAATAGGATTTTTTTCGTCATACTTACCTGTAAAATCCTTTTCTTTTTCATACATCATGGGACACAGAGTTAGGCCAATATTCATTACCTGCTGGGTTATACTTCATCTCCAGGTGAATGGACACTGGTAGACCAAAGGTCTTTAGACAGGAAGTGATCCCCTATACAACCCCTTCCATACAGGAAGTACTACAGTTTTGTAGTAAGCACTGAATCCTCAAAAAGAGGGGAGGGACCTGTGTCCCATGATGTACTCAAAGAAAAAGGATTTTACAGGTAAGTATGATGAAAAAAATCCTATTTTCTTTTTCATACATCATGGGACACAGAGTTAGGCTAATATTCATTACCTGCTGGGATGTCCCAGACCAGGCAGCAGCCTTACAAATCTGAGCCACAGATACCTGATGGAGAAAAGCCCAGGAGGTTCCTACACCCCTGGTAGAATGAGCTCTCACACTAAAGGGAGGAGCTTTACGTTTTAGACCATAGGCCTGAATCACCAATTGATGGCCCCAATTGGCAATGGAAGCTTTGGAAGCTGCCTGCGCCTTCTTGGGTCCTTTTGGTAAAACAAAAAATGAGTCTGATCCTTGGACCTCCGCAGATCTAGACAAATAAATCTTGACTGCCCAGACAACATCCAAAGAATGCAGTCGTCTCTCTTCCGCCGAACTAGGCTGAGAGAAAAAGGAAGGCAAAATAATGTCCTGATTTAAATGAGGCAGACACTTCTTTTGGCAAAAAGGATGGAACAGGTCATAACACAACCCTGTCGTGGTGAAGGATTAAGTATGGTTCGCTGCACGAAAGGGCCACCAACTCTGACACCCTTCTAGTCGAGGTGATGGCCATCAGGAAGGCTAGCTTACGTTACAGCAAGTCTAATGGAATTGCCTTGATAGGCTCAAATGGTGGTTTCTGTAACAGACAGCACCAAGTTCAAGTCCCAAGGAGACATAGGTGACCTAATGGGGGAAGCAAGCGAGTTGCCCCCTGCATAAACGTTCGGACCAGTGAATGGGAGGCTAAAGGCCTTTATAAGAATACGGATAGGGCCGAAACTTGACCTCTGATTGTACTCAAAGCCAATTTGATTTCCACAGCTGACTAGAAAAGAGAATTCTCCCAATCACATATTTCCAAGGATGCCATTTTCTGGCTCCACACCAAGCAATACAAGTCTTCCAGACCTTATGATAAATCTTCCTAGTGACAGCTTTTCTAGCATTCACAAAAGTGGACACCACTGGTCCCTAGCCTGAAAGACTGGCATCTGTAGTCACCTGGCAGATACCATATGCTGCAACAGTTGGCTGAATAGTTGAACTGGCCAAAAAAAAAAAGGAAGCCTTTAAAAATGACTCCAATTTCTTGTCAACAGGGTCTTTCAAGCCCTGTGCTTTATTTACCGTTAAGTTCTTGTTTAAGGAAGAGACTGCTGCATCTATGGCTGGCATGCTACACTTAAACTTTTCATCCATGGGATATAAAAGGGAAAAACCTCTTGGGAGGAACACAATTCTTGTCAGCATGTTCCCAATCAGCATACACCGCCTGTTCCAACAGAGGGTGTAAGGGGAAAGCCTGTGTGGCCTGAAGAGGCCTCAGGGATCCCAAAGAGGACCAGGGAGGCACAGTAACCTCTGCAAGAGGCAACTTAGAGGCAGAGCAAACCATTCTGTGTCCCACAGCTGCCTTCTGGAAGCCCAGCATGCTTGGAATATACAGCTTAAATAAGCTGGCTGTGCGCCAAAACGTTCTGTGCATGCACATATGCGCGGTCCCAGGGAACAGGCGTGGCTGTATTCGCCAACAACGTGAAACGTTGTGCACCCAGATAAAGGCTACCGCACATGTGCGGTGAAGCCACGGGCGCCATAACAAACTGCTTAGCCCAGCGGCGCTTTTGCGAATGGCCAAACACACGTGTCATAACGAACCAAGGCAAAATGGCGCAGCGTTGTGCGCCATCATACATGTAAAAAAACAGCCAGACACAAAAAAAAAAAAAAAAAAAAAAAAAAAAAAAAAAAAAAGGGTACACTCTGCAAACACCCACAGCTAGCCCAAAAACCCCCCCATATGGTCTCCGCACACAGGTGTCCAAGCCCCTAGATAGCTTGACTGATTGTTACAATCACTGGGACACCCCACAATATTAAATAAAAGGGGTTTTACTTACCTGTCCAGGCACAGGGCAGCTTAGAAACTAAGAGCTCAATCTTCACCCATCACGGCGGATTTCTTTTTTTTTTTTTTTGTCACATTCAGTCGACCATATAGAGAGGCATTGAATCAACTTTGCAGTTCATTTGTCTTCCAGCCCGCTCTCTTTTGTCTCATCATTGTGACTCTTGCCATATCAAAAAAAAGAAGAACAACGTAAGAAAATAGCCCATTAAGACCCCCATGTAGCGTATCCGGTCGCATATCTCTATTGTCTGAGAAGGTCCTACAGTAGATAATTCTGCAGAGTTACCTTATCTAATTGCCCCCTCCCTCCCTTCTCGCCCATCCCCTCCCCCCTCCCTCCCCCTCTTATCTCTCCAAGGTCTAATTTCCCCTTGTCCCTTTTCTGAGGCGTTAATACATTCTACACCACTTCTTTTTAAATTCCACCCAGCGTTCCCACTCCACTGAGCTCACATTTCTCGTTTCCTCTTCCAAGCTTGTCCTCGTCTCAAAGTAATAAGTTTCTTCTACTGCATCTATCCATTCCCATATCTCAGGGCTCTCCTTCTGCCAGTTCTTCGGGATTACTCGCTTTGCGGCGTTCAAGAGGTGGGGAACCAATGATTGCTTATATTTTTTAATATCTCCGACACCCCCATGAAACAGGATCTCCCATGGGTCTCCTGGCACTTCTATTCCTGTTATTTTCTTTACTAGGTCA
This sequence comes from Lithobates septentrionalis, assembly GCA_037952835.1. Classification (NCBI taxonomy): domain Eukaryota; kingdom Metazoa; phylum Chordata; class Amphibia; order Anura; family Ranidae; genus Lithobates; species Lithobates septentrionalis. Next base: position 6,171,362 of record JBBDGP010000188.1, read on the forward strand.
AGTACTTTACTCCAGAAATATTGTATTTTAGGGCATAGCCACCAAAGGTGCGCCATCGTTCCGATTTCGTTGCAGCCCCGCCAGCATAGAGCAGACCTATTTTGAAATTTACTTGTTATCTCTGGAGTAAAGTAGCTTCTACTTATACATTTATAGTTCATTTCGGCTGTCCGTACGTCAACTGCTGAGTTACAAATCATTTTAAGAATTCTTTTGATTGTGTTTTCCCCTTTCTTTGTGCCCAATTCCCTCTCCCATTTGCTTATGAATGGGGGTATCTCCAGCCGATCAGTATTCATCAAAGCCTTATAGATTCTTGAGACAATATTTCTCGGGTCTTCTATGTCGCATAGTCTTTCGAAGTCCGTCAAATTATCCCCTTCCCTTATCGGGACTGGAAGCTTACCCACAAAGTGACACACCTGGAGATACCGCCATTCGTCCAACCCACGTGCCTCTCTACCATTCCGAATTTCTTGTAGTGTCAAAATTTTACCCTCCTTTATAATATGTCTCAATTGTGTATTTCCCCAAAGTGGTTATTTTCCTCCCGTAGTTTCTAATCCTGGCGGGAAAAGATTATTATCTATAAGTGCTAATAATGGTGAATTATAGTTCCCGTTTAATTTCTTATACACCCCATCCCATATTTTAAGTGCATTCCGTGTTATTATGTGTGTGTTTTCTCCTAAAGTTCTGGCGTGAGGAGGGTTCCATATCAAACTTCCCAGTGCTGCTTTACTAAGATATTCTTCTATTTTTACCCAGCGTTTTTCATTTGCTCGCTTTGCCCATTCTACTAGTCTGGCCAGTACTGCCGCCTTGTAATAATTCTGAACGTCTGGCACACCCAGGCCCCCATGTGTTTTCTTTTGTTTTAGAGTCTTGAAAGAGACTCTAGGTTTTTTATTTTTCCAAATGAAGCTCATTATTATGTTTTTTAACTTTCTCAGATAATATAAGGGTAGTGGTAACGGTATCATCTGGAACACGTATGTAATCTTGGGGAGTAGTACCATTTTAAACTACATTGATGCGCCCGATCCATGAGATAGCTTTCTTAGCATAGTTTTTACAGTCGGCTCTGATTTTATCTAGAAGAGGTAAATAATTTATTGTGAATATTTTTTTTTGTTGAGTTGGCTAGCTTAATCCCAAGGTACGTTAGTTCTTTAGTCCATCTGAAGCTATGTTTTTTTTTTCAGTATACCAATTTCTGTTTTCTTTAAATTTATGTTTAATATTTCCGATTTTGCCATATTTATTTGGAAGTTAGACAGCTCCCCGTATTCCCTTAGGGCCTTAATTAACTTGGGCATTGTGGTTTCAGGGTCCGATATATAAAATACATCGTCGGCATAAGCTGCGACTTTATGCTCATCTTCTCCGATCTCGATACCCCTTATTTCCGGGTCAGCGCGTATTGTTGCCAGGAGAGGCTCCATAGTAAGGACAAAGAGCAACGGGGACAGAGGGCACCCCTGCCTCGTACCATTCGAGTTTTCCAATGGCTGAGACATAACTCCATTCACTCCCACCATTGCCGTCGGGTGGTGGTACAGAGTTTTAATCCTCTGACACATTTTGGGACCAAACCCCATGATCCCCAGGGTCTGGAACATGAACCCCCAGTCTACCCTGTCGAAGGCCTTTTCGGCGTCAATCGAGAGAAGTAGCCCTGGGGGTCCATTCTCCCTCGTTTTTTGTAGCAAGAGTAGTGTCCTGACCCCGTTGTCTTTCCCTTACCTTTTAGTAACGAAACCCACCTGGTCTGGGCTGACCAGGGCGTTCATTGATCCCTTTAACCTCTCAGCCAATATTTTTGCGTAGAGTTTTGTGTCAGTGTTGAGAAGGGAGATGGGACGATAACTTGAGCAAAGTGTTTTATCTTTTCCCTCCTTCAAAATAACCGTGATAGCAGCCTTTAATGCCTCCTGGCTCATATCGTAATCCTCTCCCAGCCCATTGAAATACTGGCACAACCTAGGAATCAATATTTCTTTAAATTTCCTATAGTAGGTTAATGTAAATCCGTCCGGGCCAGGACTTTTCCCTGATGCCATACCTGCTATTGCTTTCCTTAACTTCTTCTTCAGTAATTGGGGCTTCCATGTACTCTCTTTCATCTTCTGAGATCTTAGGTAGTTTTGCCTTCTCTAAATAATTATTATTTCTCTCTCTCATATTAAGAGAGGTGTCCTGTTTATGAACTGAGTATAACTCCTGATAATAATTTTTAAAAACCTCCGCTACTTCTTTGGAAGAGTACTTTAAATGTCCCTCTTTAGTCTGGATTTTTTCTATGAAATTCCTTGCTTTCCGCTTTTGCACTATATTCGCTAACAGTTTACCTGGTTTATTGGCCCACCGGTACCTATCCCCTATAATCTTACTAAATTTTGATCTTACTTCCTGTTCCATTAAAGTTTTTAGCTCAGCCCTTTTAATGACTATGTGTTTATATAGCACTGGGGGAGGTTGTCCTGCTTGTGCCTTGTGTTTCCGTTCAAGGCTGGCCAGTTCCTCTATTAATTTTTGCTTTTCCTCACCTCTCTCTTCTTTCTTGCCCCTATCTCGATTAATATCCCCCTGATGTAAACTTTATGGGCCTGCCACAAGGTGGAGCCGGATACTTCTCCCGTGTCATTGCTCGTGAAGTAGTTCCTAAGTTCTTTACTAATTCTATTGAACCCTTCGTCCCCGCCTATCAGATCTTCATTTAAGCGCCACTGCCCTGGAGGTCTACTCTTTTCACCTATTTTTATTTCTATGGTCATTGGTGCATGGTCTGAATAAGTTATATTTCCTATCCAGGAATCTACCACCTTCTCTATTTCTCTGTGGTCTATCAGTCCGTAGTCGATCCGGGAGTACGATTCGTGCACGGGTGAATAGAACGTGTAATCCCTTCTCCTTAGATGTTGCACTCTCCATATGTCTACCAGCTGGAGTCTGGCGAGCTTTTGCTTCAACTTGTTTAATTGAACACTGTTCCTCTCCCGTGTACGAGCCATACTGTCTAGACCCGGATCCATGCAAAAGTTAAGATCCCCCATTAATATCAGATGCCCTTGTCTAAACTTCGTTAACTTCTCCAAAGTTTTTATTACGTACTCTATCGGGTTCTTATTTGGCGCGTATATATTAGCCAATGTATATTCTTTTCCATAAAGTCTACCTCTCAAGAATATATATCTACCTTCTGTATCAACTAATCTCTCTTCCAGCACAAACCTGGTACATTTTGCAAATCCAATGGCCACACCCCGTGTTCTGCTTGAGATAGTATCTCCTTGGTACCAGATCGGGTACTCCCCCGAAAACAATCTCAGTTTTGATTGATGTGATATATGTGTTTCCTGGAGGAATACCACCTCTGGTCCAAGGAGTCTAAGCTCATTAAAAATGCTTCTTTTGTTGGCCATATTTAGGCCTTTGACATTATACGTTATACATTTTATTGTATTTGATGTCATTTTTCTACCTCCGCTTCGCCCCATTCTATCTTAGACCTTGGAGAGATACCCTTGTTCCTCCCCCTTGCCCTGCCATCCCCCCCTTTCCTCCCCCCTTCCCCCCATCCCTCCCTCCACCCCCTATCCACCCCTTCCCCTTTCTGGTCATCTCTAGACCCTTAGACCAATGTGGGTCTCGTATATCGTAACCCACCAGTTGGTCTCCACCTCTAAAAGGTGGAGCTGTTGACGTGCCGTATTTTATTCGAATATTTGTCCCTTTTCTGGTCCTCCCTCACCCCCCTCCCCCCTCCCACCATAACCCCTGCTAGCTTCCACCTTGTCTTAGGCCATTCCCATGCCTAGTTCTATCCATCTTTCATTAGACCAGTCCAACTGCGGGGGCACCTGGAGGCCCAATTTCTCGCAAAATTCCTCTAATTCTCCCGGGAATCTTAATCTTGCTGTTCTGCCATACTTCCTAAGAGGCAAGCCGGGAACCCCCATGTATATTTAATATTTTGATTTGTCATTTGTTCCAGTAGAGGTTTCAGATGTCTCCTTCTTGCCAGAGTGTCCTTGGCTAGGTCCGCGAATACTTGAATTCTTGCCTCTTCGTATTGGAGAGGGGGTTTGCCCTCTGTTTTACCCAGATTTTTTCCTTGTCTTCGTAGAACCTGAACCTCACTATGATGTCGCGGCTTCTTTCTGTTCGTCTAGTGTCAAACCTTCCAACCCGGTGTACCCGCTCTATTTTAGGGAAGTCGCCTCCTTCCAGATCCAGTAGGGGGCTGAAGATTTCTGCTACAGTCCTTCTTAAATCCTCTCCCCCCTTTTCCGGGGCCCCCCGGATTCTCAGGTTTTGTCTGCGGTCTGTTTTCCTGATCCTCTAATCTGTGGCAAATTCTTATCTGATTTTGTTGGGTTTTTTTGATTTGTTCTTTTAATTCAAGGATTTCCCGCTCTTGTTCGTCCATTTTGTCTTCAGCCTTCTCAACTCTGGTCAGTAGGTTGCCCATGTCTGTCCTAAGCATCCCTATCTCCATTTTAATTGAGTTTTCAAGTGCTTTTAGCATTTCTGCAATTTCGTTTTTGGAGGGGGGTTGTGGCTCCTGTCTATATTCGTCTCTTCTAGATAGTTCAAGAGTGTTATCGGTTGATAGATCGTCTCTTGAATGGTCGGGGGTCTGGTCCCCCCTTCCATTAGACCCCTTCTTTTTATCTGTCATAGCTGTTGCTTGGGTCTCCCGATGGGCGCTCCCCGGACTTGCCCCCTTTGCCAGGTATTGCTTGATGGTACTTCCAGCTGCGCTTCCAGACAAATTATCCTTTGGTGTTTTCGGAGGGCCCCCCTTGCCCGCTTTAGATGTATTTCTACTCATACTGTTCTCCTTATTAGGATAATTATAGGCTCTAGTCACTGTAATTTAATTTAAACAATATTTTATAATATAAAACGTTCTTTTTATTAACTGATCTTGGTTAATCTAGTGTTCTCGGTACCTTCGCCACCATTAAAGTAAGGGCTAGTTTCTACGGTCAACCCCTTCTTTATACTTCCTAAAGCCCGTCCAGATTTTTTGATGGTGTCACAATAATCAAGTGTAAGGCCGGAGTACCTTAGATGATGTAAAAGTAACTTTGGTATAGTTAATGGTATTGCCCACTTGTATACTATCAATATATATGGTGCTCATAGGTCTTCCAAAAGAGTCCGAGATTACAGTGGTAGTAAATTTATCGATCAATCCTTAAATGGTGTTGGCAGTATGATTAGTGCCCTGGGCCGACCCCAGAATCTTTCCCCGGTTTAGACACTAGAAAAAATTACTAATGATTATGATGGCGTATTTGAACAAATATGGGGTGCACAATGCCTGCGCCTCTCAGCCCTAGCTAATACCTGTGTGGTATAGGTTATAGCCAATGATGTGGGAGCTTCAAATACTACAAACAGATCCTATCAGCGTTGGGAAGATTTACCCGGGTTTGTCATGCTAAGTATTTATTTCCACTTAATCCAAGCCGTCCATGCATAACAGAAAAAAGTATTGATAAAGGAAAAAAATACCGACAAGGATTATACCTTTATGTTTTTAGCCGTCAAGCTATTGCCCGTTTTCCCTTCCCCTATGCTGAACAGGTAGAACAACAAGGAGATAGTGCAGTATTAACCGTTATTAAATATGAGACTCTTCACCTTGTACACTATGTCTCAAGGGTCTTCCCCGTTATTTACCAATGTAATGAAAGTTGCGATCGGTAGATAGAGTGTTTCCTGAAATGTCATTGATTTGACTGTAGTGTTGTTGAAAGTAAGAACAGCATTGAATAAATATCACAGAATCCTGTTGCTCAGCGTTCCCTCTCACCAGCTTAGAAAAGCATGTATAGCAAAAGTCCAGTGTGTTTCACTGTTGTCTATAATAACAACACCGCAAATCTTCCTGTTGCTAATAGGATTCTATATGGTCTTACCTTCGATGCTGTTTACCAAGTAACACTTTTACCAACCGACCTTCATTATGCCTCTGTTGTCGTAGTTTTTTGCTCTCACTGTACGTTCCTCACTGCAGGATACGCCGGGTGAGTTTTCCCCTCCATGCTAACAGAGCCAGGTAGAGAGAGAGGGGGGGGTAGAGCGAACGGGTTCCCGGAGGGAGAAGCCCGGGTCGTTACCACCTCGGGTGTCTTCGTTCTGCTCCCACTCCCGAGCTTTCGTTCACCCGAATTGCTGTTGTCCCCTCGTACCTCACGGCAGCCCCGCCCCCTCGCGCTGTTATGGGAGAGAGACCGCCAGGACGCCCGCTCGCAGACACATCTCCAGCTCCTCCCTTCCCGTCTGACGTCTCACCCCAGACCTCTGAAGTTCTCTGGTCCCCCCATCACGGCGGATTTCTGTCACTTGAGGACCTTCAAGGACTGGGTACCCTTTTCATGTTTAGGGTCCACTCCCTTGGACCTGTACAGCACCCTGCAGGAATGCCTTAGCGCTGTGGTGTCCAGGATTCCACTTCGCAGGGTCCAGTACCTGGAGGCCGCATTACAGGCAAAACCTTGCAGGATCTTGAGTCTTCTTTGCGAGGCTTGAGTACCATTTATTTAAGCATATAAAGCCGGTGTCAAATGGATCTGATCGATCAATCCCTTGATTCATTTAAGAACAGTTTGTGGGACTAGAGACCTGGAGCTCCGAGAGCTCAAACAACCGTGCCATCCACCTTGAAGACACTGGTAAAAAAAAAAAACTGAAGCACTTCCTGTATGGAAGAGGTTATATAGGGGATCACTTCCTGTCTAAAGACCTTTGGTCTACCGGTATCCATTCACTTGGAGATGAAGTATAACCCAGCAGGTAACGAATATTAGCCCAACTCTATGTTCCATGATGTATGAAAAAGAAAAACATTTTTTAATTTCCAAAAAAAAAAAAAAAAAACAAACACACAACTCGCCATGCTCCTTACTAAACACATCGGACTGCATACTTTCCAGAAATGGGTCATTTGGGGAATATTTGTGCTGTTCTTGCATTTTCAAGCCTCAAGAAATGACAGTACATCAGAACTGATCAATTTTCAGATCTACAGTATCTCACAAGTGAGTACATCTCTCACATTTTTGTAAATATTTTATATCTTTTCATTGACAACACTGAAGAAATTACACTTTGCTACAATGTAAAGTAGTGAGTGCTCAGCTTGTATAACAGTGTAAATTTGCTGTCCCCTCAAAATAACTCGGCCATTGTCTAAACCACTGGCAACAAAAAGTGAGCACACCCCTAAGTGAAAATGTCCAAATTGGGCACAATTTGCCAGCACTGCCTTAACCCTCTTGGGCATGGAGTTCACCAGAGCTTCACAGGTTGCCACTGGTATCCTCTTTCACTTCTCCATGACGACATCACTAAGCTGGTAGATGTTGAGACCTTGCGCTCCTCCACCTTTCGTTTGAGGATGCCCCACAAGATGCTCAATAGGGTTTAGGTCTGGAGACATGCTTGGCCAATCACCTTTACCCTCAGCTTCTTTAGCAAGGCACTGGTCGTCTTGGAGGTGTGTTTGGGGGTCATTATGTTGGAATACTGATGAAGGGAGGGCATCATGCTCTGCTTCAATATGTCACAGTACATATTGGCATTCATGGTCCCCTCAATGAACTGTAGTTCCCCAGTGGCTGCAGCACTCATGCAGCCCCAGACTATGACACTCCCACCACCTTGCTTGACTGTAGGCAAGACACTCGTCTTTGTACTCCTCACCTGGTTGCCGCTACACACGCTTGACACCATCTGAACCAAATAAGTTTATCTTGATCACATCAGACTAGAGGACATGGTTCCAGTAATCCATGTCCTTAGTCTGCTTGTCTTCAGCAAACGGTTTGTGGGCTTTTTTTTTTTTGCATCATCTTCAGAACAGGCTTCCTTCTGGGATGACAGCCATGCAGACCAATTTGATGCTGTAACGTATGGTCTGAGCACTGACAGGCTGACCCCCCACCCCTTCAACCTCTGCAGCAATCCTGGCAGCACTCGTACGTCTATTTCCCAAAGACAACCTCTGGATATGACGCTGAGCACATGCACTCAACTTTTGGTTGACCATGGCGAGGCCTGTTCTGAATGGAACCTGTCCTGTTAAACTGCTGTATGGTCTTGGCCACCATGCTGCAGCTCAGTTTCAGGGTCTTGGCAATCTTCTTATAGCCTAGGCCATCTTTATGTAGAGTAAAAATTCTTTTGTTCAGCTCCTCAGAGTTATTTGCCATGAGGTGCCATGTTAAACTACAAGTGTAAGAGTGCGAGAGTGGCAACACCAATTTTAACACACCTGCTCCCCATTCAGACCTTGTAACACTGAGTCCCATGACAACGGGGAGGGAAAATGGCTAATTGGGCCCAATGTGGACATTTTCACTTAGGGGTGTACTCACTTTTGTTGCCAGCGGTTTAGACATTAATGGCTGTGTGTGAAGTTATTTTGAGGGGACAGCAAATTTACACTGTTATACAAGCTGTATGCTCACTACTTTACATTGTAGCAAGTGTAGTTTCTTCAGTGTTGTCACATGAAAAGATATAATAAAATACAAAAAATGTGAGCTCACTGTATCTCACTTTTGTGAGATACTGTATATAAACCAGTTTGTGGACTCTAACTTTCCTAAAGAATGATTTGGGGTATTTTCACCAAAGAAATGTAGCAGTATACAGTTTGGCCCAAATTTATGAAGGAAGATTATTTGTAGAATGTTATAAGAGAAACAAAGAAAAACACGTTTTGTTTTGTTTAAATTTTCGGTCTTATGTAGCAAAAAATAAAACAGCAATGATTAAATACCATCGAAAGAAAGTTTTATTTGTGTGAAAAAAAATGATAAAAATGTCATATGGGTACAGTGCTGCAGGACTGCACAATTATTCTTCAAAATGTGACAGCGCTGCAAGCTAAAAATTGGCCTGGGCAGGAAGGTGGTAAAAGTGTCTAGTATTAAACTGGTTAAATTGGGCCTAGTAGGTGTATGTATGAATGTGAGTTAGGGAGATTGTAAGACCCTTGAGGGCAGGGACTAACGTGATGTCTCCGTTCCCAGTGGAAGCCTGTTTAGGGGAAACATGTCGGGTGGAGCTAGAGGCTGTGATGCCATCACTTTTTTTAGTTTTTTTTCCCCATGCAGTCAGTCGGTTTGCTCCCTCGCTGCACGTCTGCTAAAATTTGCAGTTGAACTTTTTAGCTGTTTTTTATCTGGTTCCCATTTGCTGTGCACTTTTGAAGTTGTTGATTTGCGGTTCCTAGAGTGCTGTGTGTCATTGCTGTGATTAACTGCAGGGGCATTTGTTGAAGTGACTGTGAAAAAGTTTTTTAAAATTAATTTTTTGAAATACACATCTGCACTATGGAGTTTCTCCCGCTTTGTTCCCACTGAGGTGTTTGGCTATACTATGGATAATTCAAAGACTTAAAATCATTCTGGAGTTGTGGAAATCCTGTATACCAAAAACAGAGGATACCTGTTCTGTGGATTGGGTAAAGTGGATGAAGATCCTACAACTGACATCCAGGTGATAATCAGGGAAGCCGGCAGGCTAATGCAACAAGCTTGTTGGATCTCCCTAACCAGAGATCCATCTGATCCGGTAAGCGGCCTCTTCTACTATATTTTCTGAATAGGAAGATCGCTGTATTCCAGTAGAAGATTTATTTCATCATCAGCATAATATATATTTCTATGAGGACTGAGTTTGAATACATATTTTTTATTGTTTAAATCCTTACACAGTATATTCAGGGGGAAGAAGTTCTCACTGACAGACTATTTTTTTCTAGCACTATTTTTGAGGTGTGGAGTGAATACTACATTGTTGCTGACCAAAGAGTCTTTTTGCAACATTGTGGCTGGTGTCACTATACCACTATATTTCACCATATGATGTTCACAATATTATTTTGAGTAATGAGTGGATGCTACATTGTTGCTGACCAAAAGTTTTTTTAGCAATATTGTGGCTAGTGTCACTATACCAACATTTTTTACTATATTATTTTCACAATATTGTTTGGAGCATGGGAATTCAATATTTAGCGGAACTATAACAAACTCTTCAATAAGTTTTTTACACATAAATTATTTTGGATAATTATTATTCAATATCACACCTATAGGGTTCAAAACACTAAGGATTACACACACTGTAGAATACACACTGTGTCAGGATGCGCGCTTGTCACTATATATGTAACATGAAGGTAAAATATATATGTAAAGTTTGGCATAAATTGTCGGTGCTGTAAAAATGGCAATAATAAAATAATGATAAAGGAGAATATTGGTTCAGCACTATATGTAAACCAATCTATGAAGACAATGTGCTTCAGGTTTTGAGATTATGGGCAGTGCCAAGATGCTCGATTTCACCATTTAACCTGTTCAAAAAACATGACAGCTGCAATCTTTTGACTGACTTGTGGGGGGGGGGGGGGGGGGGGCGACAAAAAAACAAAAAAACAAAAACAAAAAAACACAAGCATTATTCCTTTTGTAAAAATAGAAGATGAGCATCAGCTTGTTTCCAACAGTACCGGAAGGGGAGAAATTCTATGTAAAATAGCCAATTGTGTAAACAAAATGCAAAGTCGGTGTTTAAAACAAAGCATTCTACGAAAAAAAAACAAAAAACAGAACAAAGCCTTTGTTGATACAAGCTAAATAGTAAACATACAATTACAAGACAACAGAATTATGTGGCGAATTACAATGAAACATGTTTTTATATGAAAGAAACCATACCTTTATTGGCATATTTTCTGTTGAACAGCTAAGTCCCGCTCTTAATGCATCTTTCACTGCATCAATGCCTTCATATCCATAACAAGCCACTTCAATATCTGAAACACAAAGAAAAAAAATTAAGGCTCTGGCCCAGGTAAACCAAGATGGGCAGTTGTTGAGGAATGTGAATTGTCGCACTAGTTTTGTCAAACTATAATTTTGCAGTGCGTATAGTTTTTGTCTGGCACATTGTAGACAAACCAATTTTGCACCATCGTCTTCCTAAGTGTACTACTGCAGTCTATTGTTCCAAATATTGACAAACTTTTCAATTTTCTGTACTATTATTTATTTTGAGCCGATTGTGATTTTTCTTGTGTGTGAAGTCACACTATGACATTTTTTGTGAGCCCTTGTGCCAAGTCGTGTCTATATTTTTATCGCACACATTCCTGGATCGCACGTTCACATATATTAAAAGTCAGCAGCTGCAGTATTTGTAGCTGCTGGCTTTTAATATTTTTTGTTTCGGTGGACCTCCTCTTTAAGGAATACAGGGTTACGAAAAGTTGGCCACAGATTGATCTACATTCAGCAGGGACCAGACAAATTTTAATCCATCTATGGCTGTTCCGGTTTGAGAGGTATAGACCTTTCATTTTCCATAGCAAAAAAGGAATTATTGCCCTTCAAACCTTATATTAACTCATAATATACAGTGAGGGAAAAAAGTATTTAACCCCCTGCTGATTTTGTACGTTTGCCCACTGACAAAGAAATGATCAGTCTATAATTTTAATGGTAGATTTATTTTAACAGTGAGACAGAACAAAAATATCCAGAAAAAACGCATTTCAAAAAAGTTATAAATAGATTTGCATTTTAATGAGTGAAATAAGTATTTGAGCCCTTCACAAAACATGACTTAGCACTTGGTGGCAAAACCTTTGTTGTCAATCACAGAGGTCAGACATTTCTTGTAGTTGGCCACCAGGTTTGCACACATCAGGAGGGATTTTGTCCCACTCCTCTTTGCAGATGCTCACGTTTGGTAACTCGAACCTTCAGCTACCTTCACATATTTTCTATGGGATTAAGGTCTGGAGACGGGCTAGGCCACTAAAGGACCTTAACATGCTTCTTCTTGAGCCACTCCTTTGTTGCCTTGGCCGTGTGTTTTGGGTCATTGTCATGCAGGAATACCCATCCACGACCCATTTTCAATGCCCTGGCTGAGGGAAGGAGGTTCTCATGCAAGATTTGATGGTACATGGTCCCGTCCATCATCCCTTTGATGTGGTGAAGTTGTACTGTCCCCTTAGCAGAAAAACAGCCCCAAGGCATAATGTTTCCACCTCCATGTTTGACGGTGAGGATGGTGTTCTTGGGGTCATAGGCAGCATTCTTCCTCCTCCAAACACGGCGAGTTGTGTTGATGCCAAAGAGCTCGATTTTAGTCTCATCTGACCACAACACTTTCACCCAGTTCTCCTCTGAATCATTCAGGTGCTCATTAGCAAACTTCAGACGGGCCTGTACATGTGCTTTCTTGAGCAAGTGGGCCTTGTGGGCGCTGCAGGATTTCAGTCCTTCAAGGCGTAGTGTGTTACCAATTGTTTTCTTAGTGACTATGGCCCCAGCTGCCTTGAGATCATTGACAAGATTCTCCCGTGTAGTTCTTGGCTAATTCCCCACCGTTCCCATGATCATTGAAACTCCACGAGGCAAGATCTTTTATGGAGGGCCAGATGGAGGGATATTGTCAGTTTATGTGTGTTTTTTTTAAATTTGCGAATAATTGCACCAACTGTTGTCACCCTCATCAAGCCGTTTGGCGAGGTTTTGTAGCCCATTTCATCCATGTGTAGGTCTACAATCTTGTCCCCGACATACTTGCACAGCTCTTAGATCTTGGCCATGGTGGAGAGATTGGAATCTGAATGATTGCTTCTGTGAACAGGTGTCTTTTATACAGGTGACAAGCTGAGATTAGGAGCACTCCCTTTAAGAGAGTGCTCCTAATCTCGGCTCGACACCTGTTGAAAAGACACCTGGGAGCCAGAAATCTTGCTGACAGATAGGGGATCAAATACTTATTTCACTCATTAAAATACAATTTCTCACTAATGATAGAGTGACCAGTGACATGGTCCTCAGGCAAAAATGTCATTCTAAGGACAGGAACACTTGCAAGAGGGTGAGGTTTACGCTCCCTTCTGTGTCCTGAAAAAGCTATCTAACATCTGGCAAGTTCTCACCAGTGAAAGTATTCACTAGTGTTACATGTGAAAAGGTTTTTTTTAGGTGGAGACACTAGGTTTGAAGTACATTCAAATCCTAGTAGCATACAGAAAATCTCTTTAGCTCTTGTGAAACTGGCAACGGAAGAAATTAAAAACGCATTAAGCTGAAAGAAACAATCTCTCAGATCTGCAAATTTAGCAGTTATAAGCTTATTACTGTAGTTACCTGCTCTGATTTTCACAGCTTGCGGCGTAAGACGTCGGTTAATATTATCAATGAGGACTCTTCTTTCCTCCTCTATTAAATCTAGTCCATCCAGAACCGATGTATCTCTAAAGAGAGAAAACATGGCATTTTAGAATCAAAGTTGCTTTCAGAAAGTTCTCTCAATTTCAAAGTTTTAAACAATGTAACAATTGTAATAAAAAAAAAACAAAGTCAGGGTTATTAGGATTTCAAAAAATTGTGCTTACGAGACTGCAAGTTTGAAGGCATCGTAGGCTCCATATCCTGGTCTTTTGTATTTTTCATCAAATACCCAGGCGGTTCTTTGATATAAACTTTCTAGCTGCTCATCCTTTGTGTATTCCAAAACTTCAGCTACATGACGCAGAATACTGTATACCTGTAGTAAAATTCAAACAAACAGTAAATGTATGCGCTGCATAATGCATGCATCTAAAACCCTTGGAATGTCCTGCCCCTTGGTACCATAAAAAGGAGGAATTTTGACTTCTATTGGGAGTAAAGTACAGAACACAGGCTGGATATTCATAGAATCTGGGTTAAAGGCTGGTGCCTTCGGATGACCGGATATCCTCTTTTAGGGTGATCTGGCCGGCTCTCCTCCAGATTCCTCCCTGTGATCTCCGGGCACTGATCAGTGTAAATGTCCCCTGTTACAGGAAAGCCCGATTATCAACTTTCCTTTCCTCACACAGTGACAGCGCTGAGGAAAGGAAATGCCGAAAACCAGCATTTGTGATCAGCTGTGATTGGAAACAGTTGATCACATGGTAAAGAGCCAACATCATTGTTGACACCATCATTGACTGACATCGTCCACTGCCCTACTGACAGACACCATCTACTTTTAAAAGGTAGGCCAAGTTTGTATTTCTACAGTGACATTTTGTTTTCACTCTGCGTAGGTGTCCCACCCACAGCCCCATTCTCCCCCCCCCCCACCATTCTGCTGTAATTCAGTGCTACTTTATTAATCAACACTACAATTGTGGGACCCTCCAATGTATGGAAATCTTAAACTTCAATATTACCAGAGTACCAAATTTCTGTGATATGCAACATCACAAATAAACTGAAAATTAGACAAAAAAAAATAATAAAAAATAAAAATAAAAAACTTTGCTGAAATGGTGGAAATCCCCCCTGTAGATATTTGCAACACAGATGATTTGCTTCAACTGCAATAATTAACATTTTAATAGAAACTAAATCATAAAAATTCAGTGCAACAGCTGCCTGTCCTCTTCCTGGATTTACATAGACGCATAGAGGCACACCTCCAGCTCTGATTGGCCCTATTATGACTCATCCCCCCCTCCCTTCCTGGCAAACTCTGACGAGAGTGAGAGCACTGTGCATGTCCTCATAAGCCTAGGCTTTTTTTTTACCAGTCAAGAAACAGGAAGTGGGCTGTATAAGGTATTTACTGGGAGGAAAAAAAAAAAAAAGTTTTACTATCCAAAGTTAAAACAAGGGCAGATTTAAATAGATGGAAAGTTAAAAAAAAATGACTGAAGGTCTGCTTTAAAGTGAAAGCTTTTAACAAGCAATCCTTACCCACTGCAAAAGGTTTTTGCAGTCTCATTTAGGTCTAATTTTTCGTTAGATGTGTATTGTATGCAACGCAGAGACCAGTATTGTGGTAATATTGAAGAAGTTTGAGATTTCCATAAATTAGAGGGTTCCACCATTATTGATAAGTTATTGAATTAGTAAGGTAGTGCTGCACTTTTTTTTTTTTTTTTTTTTAAACATGCCAATGTTTACTTGTGCCACATGCCGATGTAAAGCAGCATGCCCCGGCTCTCGTTTTCTGTGCTGCGGTTAGGGATGTGCTCGAATCAAAGCTGCAGGAGGAGGAATAATTTATAATACAGATTTGCAGCAGAATACAGTATGTAAAATATATCCAACCATGGCCAAAATTTTTGCGAATTACACAAATTTAAATTTTCACAGGCTGTTGCCTCAGATTTTATGATGGCAATTTGCATATACTTCAGAAGGTTATGAAGAGTGTTCAGGTGAATTGTAACTAACTGAAAAGTCCCTCTTTGCCATGAAAATTAACTTAAATAATAATTTTTAAAAAAAATAACAAAAAAATAAAAAAACATTTCCACTGCATTTCAGCCCTGCCAGAAAAGGACCAGCTGACATGTCAGTGATTCTCTCATTAACACAGGTGTCAGTGTTGACGAGGTCAAGGCTGGAAATTACAAGGCTGGTAATGCTGATTGAGTTAGAATGACAGACTGGAAGTGTTAGAAAGGAGGGTGGTGCTTAAATCATTGTTCTTCCTCTTAACCATGGCTGCCTGCAAGTAAACACATGCAGTAATCATTGATGATGATTCACAGGCAAGGATATTGCTGCTACTAAGTTTGCACCTAAATCAACCATTTATCCAATCAAGAACTTCAAGGTTTAATTGTTGTGAAGAAGGCTTCAGGGCACCCAAGAAAATCCAGCACCAGGAACGCGTCCCCTACAGTTGATTCAGCTGCTGGATCGGAGAACCACCAGCGCAGAGCTTGATCAGGAATGGCAGCAGGCAGGGGAGCGTGCATCCGCGCACACAGTGAGAGGAAGACTTTTGGAGGATGGGCTGGCGTCAAGAAGGACAGCAAAGAAGCCACTTCTCCCCATGAAAAACATCAGGGGCAGACGGATATTCTGCAAAAGGTACAGGGATTGGACTGCTGAGGACTGGGGTAAAGTCATTTTCTCTGATGAGGAATTACAGCGGCTTATTATTTATTATTTTTTATGTCACTTGGTCTAATTTATATATTTTTTATGTCACTGGGCACGTCAGTGGGATTTTTAAATGTGGATATTTTTTAGCGTCACTTATATCTATTTTTCATGTTTTATGGATTTTATGTTTATTTTCACCTTTTACCAATGGTGGGGATTTGCACACCCACATCTTATATTATATACACACTGGAATAGGTTGTAGTATTTTTGCAGGACTTCTCACCAAGTTTGTTGTGGACTTTGGTGCACACATTTTATATATTGGTATTTTTCTTTATTATTATTTTTTTCAGTTTTTACTTTTACATTCCAATTGTCTGTGAACAGCGTCATTCCCCTATTAGAACATATCGTTTTCTCTGATGAATACCCTTTCCTTACCCTATTTGGGGCACCCGGAGAAAAAAAAAAAAAAAAAAAGTGAGTGCGACCATCAATCCTGTGCCATGCCAACGGTAAAGCATCCTGAGACCATTCATTCATGAAGTTGATTCTCAGATAAGGGAGTGGGCTCACTCACAATTTTGTCTAAGAACACAGCCATGAATAACGAATGGTACAACAAACAAAGCAACTTCTACCAACCATCCAAGAACAGTTTGGTGACAAACAATGCCTTTTCCAGCATGATGAAGCACCTTGCCATAAGGCAAAAGTGATAAGTGGCTTGGGGAACAAAATGATTGAAATGTTGGGTTCATGGCCAGGAAACTCCTCAGACCTTAATCCCATTGAGAACATGTGGTCTATTCTCAAGAGGCGGGTGAACAAAAGAAACCCCACAAAATTCTGACAAACTCCAAGCATTGATTATGCAAGAATTGTCTGCCATCAGTCAGCATGTGGCCCAGAACTTGATTGACAGCATGCCAGGGCAAATTGCAGAGCTCTTGAAAAAGAAGGGTCAACACTGCAAATATTGACTCTTTGCATAAAGACTTAATGTAATTGTCAATAAAAGCCTTTGACACTTATGAAATGCTTGTAATTATACTTCAGTATACCACAGTAACATTTTACAAAAAGATCTAAAAAACACTAAACGCAGCAGACTGTGAAAAATAATATTTTTGTCACTCAAAACTTTTGGCCAGGGCTGTAGTGGGCATGTGTCTACAGTTTGTTAAATGATTAAAGAATATAAGGGCAACATATCTAGCTCCGGTTGTGGTTGGAGGGGGAGAGATGGCATGTGAAGGTAGCAGCCACATTTAGTAACAGAAAACCTAGGGGAGGAAGAATTTAATATTTAATGTAGACATAAAATGAACTAAACATTTTGCTCATGCATGCTTTACTGTTCTAAAAAATTGTCCCCAATTTGTTAAGTCTTTGAGCTGCAAGATTCTGCACATATACATGAGAACCATTCTGGAGATCTGAGCCATGACCTGGTCTAGGGCAGGGGTCTTAATTTGGTGACCCTCCAACTGTTGCGAACTACAAGTCCCATGAGGCAATGCAAGGCTGACATTTACAAGCATGACTCCCACAGGCAGAGTTATGCTGGGACTTGTAGTTTTTTTGCAACAGCTGGAGGGCCGCCAGTTTAAGACCCCTGGTCTAGGGCATCAACACAAAAGAGTAAGGCAGAAGGCAGTGTCTGCAAGTGCTCAGTCAAGGCTCGATCCGGGAAGACCAGATCCTGCTGGTTGCTCGTTGTCCCTGTTCCAAATAAGTTGCAGTCTGTCACACAGAATTTGGAGCAGAAGCCGGTTGCAGAGCTAGGCCTGCGAGGTTAAAGAGTCTTTAAAAAGGGTCTCAAATTTTCTGTCAGCTGAATCTTTAAATAAAGGAACGTCTTCTACAGGCACAGCAAGGGGTTTGAGACAAGAGGGCAGGGTTTACTACCAGAGCAGACCACTTTTTAGTGAACTTTATTTCCACTGAATAGAGTTCGGCAATGACTCTTGGGGTGATGGTGAAAATCTTTTCCCCAATGGTCATAAGTCACCCAGTCTATTTGCCCATTCATGGGCAATGTCTTTTTAACTTAGCAGTGGTACCAAGTTGGGCATCACAAGACAGAGGAGAATCGAGTGTGATAATGTAGAGGCTTTTGTGCCTAGCACAAGTAAACATATCGACTTTGGCATGCAGGGGGAATAAAAATCTTCTGAAGGCTTCCTCTAACACTGTCTCAGGGTCCTCTTAACCACTTGCCGACCCCCGCACACAGATGTACGTCGACAGAGCGGCACGGGCAGGCATAAGGGCTTACCTGTACGTCCCTGCCTGCCCGCGGGTGGGGGGTCCGATCGGACCCCCCCCCGGGGCCTGCGGCGGTCGACAAATGTCCCCCGGCGATCGGTGGTGAGGGGGAGGCCATCCATTCGTGGCCCCCCCCTCGCGATCGCTCCCAGCCAATGGGATCATTTCCCTGCCTCTGTATTGTACACAGAGGCAGAGGAAATGATGTCATCTCTCCTCGGCTCGGTATTTTCCGTTCCGGGCCGAGGAGAGAAGACTGTAATGTGAGTGCACAACACACACAGTAGAACATGCCAGGCACACATTACACCCTGATCCCCCCCCCCCCCGATCGCCCCCCGATCAGCCCCCCCCTGTCACAAACTGACACCAAGCAGGTTTTTTTTTTTTTTTTTTTTCTTTTTTCTGATTACTGTATTGGTGTCAGTTTGTGACAGTTAGTGTGTTAGGGCAGTGAATGTTAGGCCCCCTTTAGGTCTAGGATACCCTCCTAACCCCCCCTAATAAAGTTTTAACCCCTTGATCACCCCCCGTCACCAGTGTTGCTAAGCGATCATTTTTCTGATCGCTGTATTAGTGTCGCTGGTGACGCTAGTTAGGGACATAAATATTTAGGTTCGCCGTCAGCGTTTTATAGCGACAGGGACCCCCATATACTACCTAATAAATGTTTTAACCCCTTGATTGCCCCCTAGTTAACCCTTTCACCACTGATCACCGTATAACTGTTACGGGTGACGCTGGTTAGTTTGTTTATTTTTTATAGTGTCAGGGCACCCGCCGTTTATTACCGAATAAAGGTTTAGCCCCCTGATCGCCCGGCGGTGATATGCGTCGCCCCAGGCAGCGTCAGATTAGCGCCAGTACCGCTAACACCCACGCACGCAGCATACGCCTCCCTTAGTGGTATAGTATCTGTACGGATCAATATCTGATCCAATCAGATCTATACTAGCGTCCCCAGCAGTTTAGAGTTCCCGAAAACGCAGTGTTAGCGGGATCAGCCCAGATACCTGCTAGCACCTGCGTTTTGCCCCTCCGCCCGGCCCAGCCTAGCCCACCCAAGTGCAGTATGGATCGATCACTGTCACTTACAAAACACTAAACGCATAACTGCAGCGTTCGCAGAGTCAGGCCTGATCCCTGCCATCGCTAACAGTTTTTTTGGTAGCGTTTTGGTGAACTGGCAAGCACCAGCCCCAGGCAGCGTCAGGTTAGCGCCAGTACCGCTAACACCCACGCACGCAGCATACGCCTCCCTTAGTGGTATAGTATATGAACGGATCAATATCTGATCAGATCTATACTAGCGTCCCCAGCAGTTTAGGGTTCCCACAAACGCAGTGTTAGCGGGATCAGCCCAGATACCTGCTAGCACCTGCGTTTTGCCCCTCCGCCCGGCCCAGCCCAGCCCACCCAAGTGCAGTATCGATCGATCACTGTCACTTACAGAACACTAAACGCATAACTGCAGCGTTCGCAGAGTCAGGCCTGATCCCTGCGATCGCTAACAGTTTTTTTGGTAGCGTTTTGGTGAACTGGCAAGCGCCAGCGGCCTAGTACACCCCGGTCGTAGTCAAACCAGCACTGCAGTAACACTTGCTGACGTAGCGAGTCCCATAAGTGCAGTTCAAGCTGGTGAGGTGGCAAGCACAAGTAGTGTCCCGCTGCCACCAAAAAGACAAACACAGGCCCGTCGTGCCCATAGTGCCCTTCCTGCTGCATTCGCCAATCCTAATTGGGAACCCACCGCTTCTGCAGCGCCCGTACTTCCCCCATTCACATCCCCAACCAAATGCAGTCGGCTGCATGAGAGGCATTTTCTTTATGTCCTCCCGAGTACCCCTACCCAGCGAACCCCCCCAAAAAAAGATGTTGTGTCTGCAGCAAGCGCGGATATAGACGTGACACCCGCTATTATTGTCCCTCCTGTCCTGACAATCCTGGTCTTTGCATTGGTGAATATTTTGAACGCTACCATGCACTAGTTGACTATTAGCGTAGGGTACAGCACTGCACAGACTAGGCACACTTTCACAGGGTCTCCCAAGATGCCATCGCATTTTGAGAGACCCGAACCTGGAACCGGTTACAGTTATAAAAGTTAGTTACAAAAAAAAAAAAAAAAAAAAAAAAAAAAAAAAAAAAACACACATACAAAAATATAAAATAAAAAAAAAAAAAAATAGTTGTCGTTTTATTGTTCTCTCTCTCTATTGTTCTGCTCTTTTTTACTGTATTCTATTCTGCAATGTTTTATTGTTATTATGTTTTATCATGTTTGTTTTTCAGGTATGCAATTTTTTATACTTTACCGTTTACTGTGCTTTATTGTTAACCATTTTTTTGTCTTCAGGTACGCCATTCACGACTTTGAGTGGTTATACCAGAATGATGCCTGCAGGTTTAGGTATCATCTTGGTATCATTCTTTTCAGCCAGCGGTCGGCTTTCATGTAAAAGCAATCCTAGCGGCTAATTAGCCTCTAGACTGCTTTTACAAGCAGTGGGAGGGAATGCCCCCCCCCCCAACGTCTTCCGTGTTTTTCTCTGGCTCTCCTGTCTCAACAGGGAACCTGAAAATGCAGCCGGTGATTCAGCCAGCTGACCATAGAGCTGATCAGAGACCAGAGTGGCTCCAAACATCTCTATGGCCTAAGAAACCGGAAGCTACGAGCATTTTATGACTTAGATTTCGCCGGATGTAAACAGCGCCATTGGGAAATTGGGAAAGCATTTTATCACACCGATCTTGGTGTGGTCAGATGCTTTGAGGGCAGAGGAGAAATCTAGGGTCTAATAGACCCCAATTTTTGCAAAAAAGAGTACCTGTCACTACCTATTGCTATGATAGGGGATATTTACATTCCCTGAGATAACAATAAAAATGATTTAAAAAAAAAAAAAAAAAAAAAAAAAATGAAAGGAACAGTTTAAAAATAAGATAAAAAAAATAATAATAATAAAGAAAAAAAAAAAAAAAAAAAAAGCACCCCTGTCCCCCCTGCTCTCGCGCTAAGGCGAACGAAAGCGTCGGTCTGGCGTCAAATGTAAACAGCAATTGCACCATGCATGTGAGGTATCGCCGCGAAGGTCAGATCGAGGGCAGTAATTTTTGCAGTAGACCTCCTCTGTAAATCTAAAGTGGTAACCTGTAAAGGCTTTTAAAGGCTTTTAAAAATGTATTTAGTTTGTCGCCACTGCACGTTTGTGCGCAATTTTAAAGCATGTCATGTTTGGTATCCATGTACTCGGCCTAAGATCATCTTTTTTATTTCATCAAACATTTGGGCAATATAGTGTGTTTTAGTGCATTAAAATGTAAAAAAGTGTGTTTTTTCCCCAAAAAATGCGTTTGAAAAATCACTGCGCAAATACTGTGTGAAAAAAAAAAAATGAAACACCCACCATTTTAATCTGTAGGGCATTTGCTTTAAAAAAAATATATAATGTTTGGGGGTTCAAAGTAATTTTCTTGCAAAAAAAATTTATTTTTTTATGTAAACAATAAGTGTCAGAAAGGGCTTTGTCTTCAAGTGGTTAGAAGAGTGGGTGATGTGTGACATACTCACCATGCCTCTCAGCAAATAGCTTGGGGTGTCTACTTTCCAAAATGGGGTCATTTGGGGGGGGGGGGGGGGTTTGTGCCACCTGGGCATTCCATGGCCTCCGAAACTGTGATAGGCAGTGAGGAGTAAAATCAAAAATGTACGCCCTTAGAAATCCTGAAGGCAGTGATTGGTTTTCGGGGTCCCGTACGCGGCTAGGCTCCCAAAAAGTCCCACACATGTGGTATCCCCATACTCAGGAGAAGCAGCTAAATGTATTTTGGGGTGCAATTCCACATATGCCCATGGCCTGTGTGAGCAATATATCATTTAGTGACAACTTTGTGCAAAAAAAAAAAAAAAATTTGTCACTTTCCCGCAACTTGTGTCAAAATATAAAAAACATTCCATGGACTCAACATGCCTCAAAGCAAATAGCTTGGGGTGTCTACTTTCCAAAATGGGGTCATTTGGGGGGGTTTTATGTCATCTGGGCATTTTATGGCCTTCAAAACTGATAGGTAGTGAGGAGTAAAATCAAAAATGTACGCCCTTAGAAATCCTGAAGGCAGTGATTGGTTTTCGGGGCCCCGTACGCGGCTAGGCTCCCAAAAAGTCCCACACATGTGGTATCCCCGTACTCAGGAGAAGCAGCTAAATGTATTTTGGGGTGCAATTCCACATATGCCCATGGCCTGTGTGAGCAATATATCATTTAGTGACAACTTTTTGTAATTTTTTTTTTTTTTTTTGTCATTATTCAATCACTTGGGACAAAAAAAATGAATATTCAATGGGCTCAACATGCCTCTCAGCAAATTCCTTGGGGTGTCTACTTTCCAAAATGGGGTCATTTGTGGGGGTTTTGTACTGCCCTGCCATTTTAGCACCTCAAGAAACGACATAGGCAGTCATAAATTAAAGGCTGTGTAAATTCCAGAAAATGTACCCTAGTTTGTAGACGCTATAACTTTTGCGCAAACCAATAAATATACACTTATTGACATTTTTTTTACCAAAGACATGTGGCCGAATACATTTTGGCCTAAATGTATGACTAAAATTGAGTTTATTGGATTTTTTTTTAGAACAAAAAGTAGAAAATATCATTTTTTTTCAAAATTTTCGGTCTTTTTCCGTGTATAGCGCAAAAAATAAAAACGGCAGAGGTGATCAAATACCATCAAAAGAAAGCTCTATTTGTGGGAAGAAAAGGACGCAAATTCCGTTTGGGTACACCATTGCATGACCGCGCAATTAGCAGTTAAAGCGACGCAGTGCCGAATTGTAAAAAGTGCTCTGGTCAGGAAGGGGGTAAATCCTTCCGGGGCTGAAGTGGTTAATTCCCCTCAGTGTGCGCATCCGTTAAAAAGAGGAGTTTCACTCTACAACTCTAGCAAAGATGGTGGGGTGGAGAAAGAGCTTGGATGTTTTGTGCCCAGAAAAGTGATGGCTATATTAATGCCGTAGTTGTCCAAGGAGGTCTGACATAGTTGCAGAAAGCCTGATGATGGAATGCCCAAAAAACACCCGATATGGTGAAGTGAGCACTTAAGATTACTGGAGATGTTATATTCTTTGGAATGGAAGCTCATGAAACTAGTTATCCTATCCACCTGGAAAATAGTGCATTTTGAAGTAGAATATCTGCCTTGGTCAGATACAGTCCTGCTCCAAATGCAAGGGAAGAGTCATCATTCTGAGCGATTGGAGGAGTATTTCTCAGGCCCTTGTACCTGGTTTACACCATTGCTATCGGTGATGGTATTCCCCTGTGGGATATTCATGAAGCAGGATGCAGAAATGGGATAAGCATGTCCATGAAGGTGTATACCATCCTATAGCAAAGTCTTTGTGGCAAGAGAGTGGTAGGGACTGTCCGAGTACCTCATAAAAAGTTCTAGGTGGACGTTGTGGTAAAAATGCGACCTGTGGCGTGATGACCTAGTCATCCACTTGAGGCTCAGCTCTAAATGGTGGAATTTTACTGGCAAGTTTGAAAAGTTTAACAATGCACAAATTAATTAATTTTCACAACTCCGGATTTCCTGATAGTTTTAGATGTAGAACCAATAATATTTAGGAAACCTGTAATAAGACTGGCTACAGGAGTACACCCATCTTACTTGTCCATTTCACCGATTCATAATCAGAACCCACTCTTCGCCTGTCACGGTGGGCAGACCCCTCAAGGGGTCTTCAGGGTTTCAGTTCATTTGGATGGACCATGGCCTGAGACTTGCACAGCACCCTGCGGCTAAATACACGTCGCATTCAGTACTGCTAAGGTTACTGCCCAAGCAGGATTCAGGTCACCCAAAGCAACATTTCAGGCCGCCTCCACAGTGTGCAGTCAAGAGCTCAATATACCGATCAGAATGTATTTCTTCTATTGTTCTAGAAGACAGTAAGGCGTTGGCTAAAGAGTGAATTGAAAAAAAAAAAAAAAAAATATCAGTGGTAAAATATTACATTAGCGAAGCAAACTATTTCTCCGTAAAGGAGATGGCGGCCATCATCTTAGGAAACTATCAAAAATCTGGGAGGTCTCACAGAGTGGGGTGGGGTTATGGGGAGTATGTCAAGAAGGCATGTCCAGCTATTGAGCCCAAAAGAGTAATACCGATAGAAAGAAAGAAAAAAGAAAAAGAAGAAAAAGAGAAAGATAGATTACATTCACATTGTATAAAAATAAAAATTGCCTGTATGTTTCCTTAAGGGTGCAACCTCTGTGTACCTCCAACAAAATGGCGTTCCGCACACTTCCGGTTGCGGCACGACGTCACCGGCTCCTCCTCCCTGACTTGCATCAAAATCTAACTGCATACATACATGTATTTCAGCTTCTATGTAATTACAGGATCACTCATTTAGTGGTTGTAGATTAGGAGTGTAGACTTACAGTTTTAGACTTGGTGAATTTATCTTCACATTTTAATGCCTCTTCTGGGGACACTCTTCTTTTGGACAAATCTATATATCCTGCAATTTCAAGCATATTATAAAACAAAAACACATTTGTATCACTAAACTCAGGAAGAATATTAGAGTTTTACAAGCATAACAGCTTTCATTCCTAATGTTGCCAACAATTAAATATTGCAAATAAAATGTTATACTTTACAAACTCCATGGTAAAAGGTTATGAGTTGTATCATCTCTTACCAGTCAGAACAGTAAACCATAACATGTATGCAGTTTTTATTAAAAAGTATACTAAAAGCCAAAGTCCTGTCTGGAGGTTATTTGTTGGCGTCTGTGTCACTTCTGAGACAGGCATTTCCCTTCATTTCCTGTTCTGCTTTACGTGGTGGGTTCTTTCTACTTCCTGTTTCAGAGCCAGCCAAAGTCATGATCCAAATGAATAGTCCCATTTAAAAAGATAAAATAATAAAACAATATTTTGCTGCAAGAGTAGTTATTTTCTATTGCCAGGGGTCCCCACTCAGATGGGCAACAAAATTCAAGGCACTTTCTCTGAGCCTGGGTCGTCCTGGACAATTCCCAGCCTGTGATTGGACAGTAAAAAAAGCTCAAGCTTCTCACACAGATCAAAGTATTTTTTCTCAGCTCTAGCAGCAAAAATGTGGGGATCTGACGTCACATACACTGTAGAGCAGGGGTAGGCAAACTTGGCCCACCAGCTGTTTTGAAACTAGTCCCATGAGACACTGCAAGACCCTGATAATCAAAGGCATGACTCCTAGAGGCAGAGGCATGATGGGATTTGTAGTTTCACCACAGCTGGAGAGCCAATGTTGCCTCCCTCTGCTGTAGAGCATTGAGTACAGTGTTCCTTGATATCGGACAGCTGATTGGAGGAAAGGGACGAACCCCCCTCTACCCAGGCTTACAGGCTCATAGAAAAATACACAGAGCTAAGGCTATGAATCACATGCTATGTGCTGGAGGTAGGTGGGCATCCCCCAGTAGGCTGTTGTATTGGGAAAAACAGTCAGAAGTGACTCGTGCAGAGAGGAGAGATCAACGTGGAGTCAGACTTGGTGCTTTGGATTTAGGCTAGCACACACTTTTGTGGGATGTGCTTTGTTAATTTTTCATTTCTGGAGGTTTACAACCATTTTAAATGCAAAATGAAACGCTTAAAGGGCAAATAAGGGGCTAAACCGCCCTAGCAAAGACCCAGACAGCAATAAAATTCTTTAAAAATGCTCTACATTTCTCTGCTCTATGCCAAATAGGGCCGAAACAACTAATCGACAACTAATAGATTATGAAAATAATCGATTAATATTTTCATAATCAATTAATCGGCCAGTAACATAATGGGGTTAAAAAAAGCTAAAATTAGCCCTTTATAGTACAAAAAGAGCAAATAATCTCTACTGTAAACATTACTTTCACTGTTGCACAGTAAAAAAACAAAGGGCTAATTATGTTACTAAATGTCTTAGGCCTGGTTCCCACCCATGTGTTTTTTTGGTGCAGAAATGCACTACAGTTCATTTAACGTTCACATCTATGCTTTTTTCAGCTGCTGTGTATTTGGAAAGGGTCAAGGACCTTTTTCAATGCAAAACTGTGCTTTTTTGGTTCAATTTACTTCAATGGAGAAGCTGCAGAAAAGCATATAATATTACAGTTCTGTTTGAAAATCTGCAAAACAGTCTAGAACTTTTTTTTTTCTTTAAATAAAAAAAATTTGATCTGAGTCTGATGATATTTACAAGATTCAACCTCTAATAGTATATAGAGTATATCTCTTCTGTCTGTTATTCTCAGCGTGGATTAAAGATTTTACTCCCTACCCATATAGTTGGTTATTTTATATTTACCACTGCGTATAAGATATTTAGGAATAAATGTCCTTTTTTTAAACTTTATATATTAACTAAATTATACACCACACTTTTTTTTTAAGGTTATTAACCGATTAATCGAAACAATAAATCGGCCAACTAATCGATTATGAAAATAATCGTTAGTTGCAGCCCTAATGCCAAAAAACATCCGAGGGAGAGGAAGGCTGCCAGAGGGTGCAGAGGAAGTGTCAGATGCGGAAGATTCTAGCAATTCTATCTTTGGACTAGAGTCAACAGAGATGCTAATGGTATTATCAATTTTCACAAAGCAGTGATTAAAGTGGAGTTCCAGCCACCCGTAAAAGAAAATAGGATTTTTTTTAAAACCGCTTACCTGTAAAATCCTTTTCTTTCGATGGACATCACGGGACACAGAGCCTCAGTAATTACTGATGGGTTATATAGGTATCACTAGGTGATTGGACACTGGTCACACCCTAATCAGGAAGTTCAACCCCCTATATAATCCCTCCCCTTGCAGGGATACCTCAGTTTTGTAGCCAAGCAATATAGTGTATTAGAAAAGGGGCGGGACCTCTGTGTCCCGTGATGTCCATCGAAAGAAAAGGATTTTACAGGTAAGCTGTTTTAAAAAATCCTATTTTCTTTCTCGAACATCACGGGACACAGAGCCTCAGTAATTACTGATGGGATGTCCCAGAGCAATGCTACCTGAGGGGGGGGGGAACGACAACCAAGTAGGGGGCAATCAAACCTGAGGACCCTGTACCGCTGCCTGCAGCACACTACGCCCAAAGGCGATATCCTCATGCCTTCTCACATCCACCTGATAAAATCTGGTGACTGTATGAACTGAAGACCAGGTTGCGGTCTTGCAGATTTGAGCCATAGAGGCCCAGTGCTGCACTGCCCAAGAAGCACCAATAGCCCTTGTGGAATGTGCCCTGATCTGAAACGGAGTAATCTTCTGTTTCAAACCGTAAGCTTGAATGATCAATTGTCAAATCCATTTAGAAATGGTAGCTTTTGATGCTGCTTGTCCTCTACTGGGACCTTCTGGCAGCACAAGCAAAACATCAGTTTTTGCGAATCTGAGCAGTTGCTTCCAGATAGGTCTTGACTGCTCTTACTACATCCAAAGAATGTAGTGACCCTTCTTCCATAGAACAGGGATTTGGAAAAAAGGAAGGCAGAACAATGTCTTGGTTTAGATGAAAATATGAAACCACCTTCGGTAAAAAACTAGGATGAGGGCGCAGTACCACTCTATCCTTGAACAATCAAATAAGGCTCTTTACAGGAAAGAGCTGCTAATTTTGATACTCTTCTAGCAGAAGAGATGGCTACCAGAAAAATTTACTTCCTTGTCAGCAAGACCAAAGGAATCTGACGTATTGGTTCAAAAGGCTGTTTCTGTAACACAGACAGAACCAAGTTCAAATCCCAGGGGTTTAGGGGCGTCTTAACCGGAGGATTAAGCCGCGTCACCCCCTGCATAAAGTTTCGGGCCAAAGAATGCGAAGCAAGTGGCCGTTGAAATAATACTGATAAAGCCGAGACCTGGCCCTTGATGGTACTCAAGGCCAGCTTCATCTCTAATCCCAATTGTAGAAAATCACATATTTTCTGGGATGCCAACCCCTGGATTCACACCAGGATATATAAGCTTTCCAGATTCTCTGATAAATCATTCTGGAAGCTGGCTTCCTTGCATTGATCAAGGTAGATACCACAGGACCTGAAAGACCACGATTCTTCAGAACGTGGGTCTCAATAGCCAAACCGTCAAATTTAGCATTTGTAAGGCAGGATGGAACATTGGACCTTGAGATAACAGGTCTGGGCGTACCGATAGGGTCCACGGGGAACCCACCGTCATCCTTACCATTTCTGCATACCAAGTCCTTCTGGGCCAAGCGGGGGCCACCAGAAGTACCGACTTCCTTTCCTGCCTGATCCTGCGAAGGAGTCGTGGCAGTAGCAGAATAGGCGGGAATGCATAAATCAGTGAAAACCGATGCCACGGAATCACCAACGCATCCGTCCCGCGTGCAAGAGGATCCCTCGTCCTTGCCACAAATCTGTCTATCCTTTTTGTTGCATTGGGATGCAATGAGATCTACATCTGAGACCCCCCAACTTTGGCATATGCATGGCACCTGCATCTCTGCCCAGGCTAAGATCTGGATCCCCTCCTTTTGAGCAGCTCGGCTCCGGGTGCCTCCCTGATGATTGACATAAGCCACTGCTATGGCATTGTTGGACTGGATCCTGACCGGCCAACCCTGTAGCCTGATAGTCCAGGCTTCAGGGCTAGATATACCGCACGGATCTCCAGAATGTTGATGGTTAGGGTCCTCTCGGTCTCAGACCATAGCCCTTGGATCGCAGACTGTTCCAGAACTGCTTCCCAACCTGACAGACTGGCATCTGTTCTTACCACCGTCCAGGTAACCGGTAGAAAGGATTTCCCCTTCTGCAGGTTTTCGGGTATGAGCCACCAATTGAGGCTCTGACGCACCGCATGCGACAGGTGCATCAGAAAGTCTAATGCCTGAACCTTCTTGTTCCAGGCCGACAGAATACTGTGTTGCAGTAGTCTTGAATGGTACTGAGCATAGGAAACTGCTTTGAATGAAGACCCTATCTTTCCTAGCAGCCTCATACAAAGGCGGACAGAAGGCCCCTTCTTGGGTCTGACTGTCAGAATCAGCTCCCTTAAAGCAGATATCTTTTGCCTGAGGAAGAAACACTTTCCCCTGGCTTGTATCCATGATCAGACCTAAATACTCCAGTCTTCTTACTGGGTTTAGGAAAGATTTTCCTGGGTTGAGGATCCAACCTAGAAGTTCCAGATACTTGACCGTGGTCCTCAAGTTCTCGTTCAAGGAAGCTACCGACCGGTCTATCAAGAGCAGGTCGTCTAGGTATGCTATGAGAGTCATACCCTGAGCCTTTAATCTGGCCAGAGGAGGAGCCACGATCCTTGTGAACACTCGAGGTGCAGTGGCTATCCCGAAGGGCAGAGCCACAAACTGGAAATGGTGCCCTCCTACTTCGAAGCGCAGAAAATTCTAATGAGTAGGAAAAATGGGCACCTGTAGATATTCATCTCTGATATTAAATCGATGCCAATAATTCTCCTCCCTGCAGGATGGAGACTATAGTCTGAATTGATTCCCTGCGAAAGGACTGAATCCTTAAGAATCGATTCAGATGTCTTAAATCCAGAATGGGTCTAACATCCCCATTTGGTTTTTGGACCGTAAAAAGGTTGGAATAGAAACCCAATCCTTGATCCTTTGTGGGAACACCCTGATGACCTCTTGCGACAAAAGTCGCCCTAACGTTAGAAGGAGCGACTGCTTCTTCTCTAGGTCTCTGGGAACCCTTGATCTGAGGAAACGAGGAGAGGGAAATTCTTGGAACTCCAGCTTGTACCCTAAGGTTACCGTGGAGATTACCCATCTGTCCTGGAAGTCCTCCTGCCAGAGCTTTGAGAACTGTAGCAGTCTTCCCCTCACTCGAGCGAGCGGGGGCGCCCCTTCATGAAGAGGCCTTAGTGTCTTGTCTAGAAGACTTCTTCCCCCAGGAATTCTTTTGTCCCTGGGGTTGACTCTTGTTTGTAGCCCCAGACGGAGGAGGCCGTCGTAACTGCCTGGAGGCTGAAGCCCCTGGCGCTGGGGAGAGAGTCAGTTTGAAAGAGGGACGTTTACTCTTCTTTTTAACAGGTAAGAGTACTTTTCCCACAGGAGATTCTCTTGATATAGTTATCCGAGTCTTCTCCAAACAACCTTTTACCACGAAAAGGAAACCCAGCCAGCAGCTTCTTACATGGTGCTTCGGCTGACCAATTTTTCAACCATAGGATTCTACGTATATGCACCAACCCCAGTGAAAGATGGGAGGTTTGCCTGATAGAATCTCTGATGGCGTCAACAACCTAACATAAGGCCGCTGGAAGGTTAGCAAACCCCGGGCCTGTTGTTCAGGTAATACTTAAGAGACCATGTTAAGCAGGTCATCAAAGTATTGACAGACTCCAATCGCTGCTACTGCAGATTGGGCCACTGATCCTACCAAGGAAAAAAACATCCTTTAATAAGGATTCCATCTTTTTATCCACAGGATCCCTGAGCGTTGTCTACAGAACAAGTCAGACTACTATTTACAGAGGAAATGGTCGCATTCCCCACATCTTAATAAATTTTTCTTCCATAGGATAAAGTGTTGAAAACTTTTTCGGCGGAAGAAATCGCTTATCTGGGTGCTTCCACTCAGAATAAAAGGAGCTTTTCAAGTAATTTATGAACAGGAAAAGCATGTGCTGCTTGGAAAGGTTTCAGTGACCCCAAAGCAGAAGAGGATTCTTTAACAGTTTCAGGTACGGGCAACTTAAATGTGGAGCGGACCAATCCAGTAAGGATCTGCACTAAGACTTTCTCCTCTTGGGAAGTCGCAGAGGGTCCCTCTCCACCTGAATCCTCCGAAGAGGAATCATCCGTCCCATCCCGATCCTCTGAAAGGGATTAATCTCCTTTATCCCAGAACTCCTCTTCCTGAGGGTCTTGGGGAACAGAGGAAGGCCTAGTGCGTTTTCTTCTACTGAGTGAAGACGTAATCACGGCCATTAATCTTTCCTCTAGACCAGGGGTCTCAAACTGGTGGCCCTCCAGCTGTTGCGGAACTACAAATCCCATCATGCCTCTGCCTGAGGGAGTCATGCTTGTAACAGTTCAGCCTTGCAATGCCTCATGGGACTTGTAGTTTTTCAACAGCTGGAGGGCCGCCAGTTTGAGACCCCTGCTCTAGACCATTAATGGTTGAGGAAAAAACCTCTTGTGTAATATATACAGGGGCTGAAGTGCCAGAAGCAGGTGTAGCCCCTGACCCCAACGGCTCTCCCTGGCTAGCCGTCCCTGGCCCATCAGGGGGGTGGATGCTGCTGACAGGGGGCCCTCAGAACCTGAACGAGATCCCCTAGTGTCTCTGGTTCTTGGGGTGCTTGAACCTCTTCTACCCATAGTGCAAAGCAACAAGGTGTGAGGTATACAAATGAACACTGACTGCTGAGCGATGTAGTCTGGCTGAAAGCCTTGCTACCCAATGCTCAGTCTGGTGTTACTTCAGTAAATGCTGCCTAGGAGAATGCCTGTGTCCCACCTTACATGCGACCGTCAGCTCTGTATCTCTCAAAAAGGCTGAGTGCACCTGTACAGAGTGCCTTTAATAGCCTGCAGCTGGCCTGAGTGAGAGTCTAAGCACTCTGTGCTGACGTCCCGCCCACTCCCCCTCTACCGCCACCCCCCTCGAGTTTTGAAAAAAACGAGCGCTTCCCGCGATGGCCGACTCTCCTGAAATACTATGGAGGAAGGCTGGGGGAGGGGGAGGAGGGAGAGAAGCTGGTAGTGAAGACCTGCCTAAACAGCAATGGTCCGAAATGGTGGCCTGAGGCAGTGGAGCCCGAGCGGTATAACCACTCTCTAGACCCCTGTGGCCTCTCTCTAGCCTGGGGGGGGGGAACATTCAATCATGAGAAATCCCCCCTTCCATCCTACCTTTGTAGCCGGCCTGAGACGCTGTGAAAAAACATGTGCAGCGATGAATCACTGAGACAGACAGTCCAGCATGTGAAGGTTTGTGCTCTTGGCAGTCCCCGGTGGTCACAATAGGCACAGCATTTACCTTAAAGGAGAAAAGCCACTAGAACTCAAAAATTCTGTGGAATCTCCTCTTACCTTATCCAGCCGCAGGGTTCAGTTTACACAGACCCAATCTTCACCTCTCACGGTGGGCTCAGTTTGAAAAAAAAACATCAGAGACTGGGGCCCCCTATGAATAGGGGGATCCTGCAGTTCTGGGCCCGTAAAGCACCCAGCCAGAAATTAGGAAGTTTAAAGCCATTTTCTGATCTGCGGGGTCCAGCTCTCTAAAAAGAGAAGCGTTACGGGTAAAACCTTGTTTCTTCGGACACGAGGTCCGGGTACCATCCAATTCGGCCTAGAAAGGACACTTTGAATGGATCCGGTTCGCCTGGCTTGCCCCAGTATAGGATATTCCCTTTGGAGCTCAGCACAGGACATCTTTACACGTCCATCACCTAAGACACTGGCGTAAAAACTGAGGTATCCCTGCAAGGGGAGGGATTATATAGGGGGTTGAACTTCCTGATTAGGGTGTGACCAGTGTCCAATCACCTAGTGATACCTATATAACCCATCAGTAATTACTGAGGCTCTGTGTCCCGTGATGTTCGAGAAAGAAAATAAAAAAGTCAGCAACTACAAAAACGGTAGCTGCTGACTTTTAATAAACAGCCACTCACCTGTCCCATGATCCAGCAGTGTGCTAACCCTAGTCGCTCCCACCCGCTGTCCTCATTGCCAGCATCTTCACTATGGGCACCTGGCTGTGACAGCTTGCGGCTTCACAGCCAGTTGCCCACTGCACATGCGCGAGCAGCGCTGCGCATCATGAATGGTGGATGCAGCAGGACAGTCGGAAGTGGGTACCTGTCAAAAATAGGGTACCCACTCCTTTGAAGTGTAAATTCTTCAACAGGAACGGGGGGAGGAGTCCTTAAAGCGGAACTTCACCTTTTGGGTGGAGCTCTGCTTTAAAATAAATGTTAATTGTCACGATACAGTTTATGGAACCCTGCAGAGTGAGTTAAAATCTGCTTTAGCACAAGCATGGAAAAAAAAAAAAAAAAAAAAAAAAAAAAAAAAACACACCTGAGAAACACCAGCTCTAAAACAGTGCATTCACCCCAGTTGCTCCGTCCCATCTGTTTAGAGAGAAGAACAGGTGCGCTTTTGTGTTCACCCTCAAAGAGGTTCACACAAGGCACCCCCCACTTCCGAGTGACCATCTCGAAGATGTCCTGGTTCAAAACCCAGTTTCCTTCCCTCAGCATCTTTCATATATACTGTGATTCTGTACTTGCCAAATATGCTGCAGAAATCTCCCTCCACTGAGTTTGGCTGCATCCTTATAACTGTGGGCAGCTGAAGATGCTGCCCGTTCACTTCCTGGATTTACACAGACACACCTCCAGCTCTGCAGCTCTCATTCCTTATATATAAAATATATAAGGAATGAGAGCTTTTCGTCAGACTGTATGTAGCTGCTCTTCCTGTTTTCATTTGTTAGCGCAGTGTTTTCCATGTATTCTTTCACTCATTCCTTATGACTCATTTCCCCTCCCTTTCTGGCAAACTCTCACGAGAGTTAAAGAGAGCTGTGCATGATGTCATAAGCCTAGGCTTTTTAACCAGACAAGAAACAGGAAGGTATTTACTGGCAGAAAAAAAATAAAAACAAATAACTATAGAAAGTTAAAACAACAAGGGCAGAAGATTTAATAGATGAAAAGTTGAAAAAAATGACTGAAGGTCCACTTTAACCTAGCATTTCCAGGATTCATGTAACAAGTGCACAACAGTTCCCTGCTCACAGCTGTAAAAATAATAAAAAGCAGCAATGTTCATCAACATTGCTCAATGCTGAATGAAATAAAAAGAAACATTGTATCTTTTTGTACATTTACAGATTAAAGTGAGATTTAAAAGGTCTGCAAATGGTCAGTTTAACCACCTAAAGACTAAGGGCTCTTTCACACTGGGGCGGCGTCGGCGGTAAAACGCCGCTATTATTAGCGGCATTTTACCGTCGGTATGCGGCCGCTATCGGGGCGGTTTTACCCCCTGCTAGCGGCCGAGAAAGGGTTAAAACCACCGCAAAGCGCCTCTGCAGAGGCGTTTTGCCGGCGGTATAGCCGCGCCGTCCCATTGTTTTCAATGGGCAGGAGCGGTAAAGGAGCGGTATATACCCCTCGGGGCTTTTACACTGGATACACAGCAGCGGCACTTTCGGGTCGGTTTGCAGGCGCTATTATTAGCGCAATAGCGCCTGCAAACCGCCCCAGTGTGAAAGGGCTCTAAGACTTTTTCCAACACTTCTTGCTTACAAGTTAAAATCAGTAATTTTTGCTAGAAAATTACTTAGAACCCCCAAACATAATTTTTTTTATTTTTTTTTAGCAGAGACCCTTAGAGAATAAAATGGCAGTCGTTACAATATTTTATGTCACACAGTATTTGCACAGTGGTCTTTCAAGCGCAATTTTTGGGGAAAATACACTTCAATTAATTTAAAAAGAAAACCTATACAGTAATGACCAAGAAAGACACTCACATGAGTGTAGACAGATGGGCTGCACACCCCATAAAATACATAAAAATACTACGAGAACCCCCTATCGGGGCTTTAAAGCAGCCAATGAGATGCAATATGGGTAGTCAAAAAGTTGATTTCATTGGTACAAAAAATATAAATTAATAAAGTACTATAAAATGAAATAAATAGATTGACTATTGAAGTCAGGACATGAACTGCATACAGCATAAAAAATTGCAACGAACAGTGCCCGTGATTGGGAACAATGCACAATACAATGTGTTATAGGACAACAAGGGTTTTGAGTATTGAATCCTTAGAAATTACAACGGACAGTGCCCGTAATTGGGAACAATGAACAATACAATATATAGGACAACAAAAGTTGTGAGTATAAATCCTGACGCGTTTTGACCCTCACTGGGTCTTCTTCAGAGGATAGTTGTCAACTGTGGGAATGTAAGCATATATCAAACATAGCATAAAACTCAACAATGGCAAGCCTATGTGTATACAATGTAACATATCTGCATAAGTTGTATAGTTACCCATCACAGAGTTCCCGACAGTTCAAAGTATTTAAGGTAGTATGGTTCCTCCTATGTCCTTTGTCTCCCCCGTGTCGGGCCAGCTCCCCAGAGTGCGGGAAATAGACCAGATATGCCTTACGAGGGATCACGCCTACATGCCCCCCACTCAGGGGGGGGGAAGGAAAGGGACAACGGGCGGCCCGAACTGCACCCAGGTAAGGTAGCGATGGTACTAAAAACAAGGTTAGAAGCAAGGAGTCAGGATTATAGAGGCGGATTTACCGCTCAGCATCCCTTCCGGGTAATGGTTGATCATCCATAGGGCCGGACGCACAGGTGTACAAGGAGCCAGAAAGGGAGAGGATTCAGTGGGTCCAACAGCTTTGGAGCCGGTATTGTCTTAGAGAGAGCAGTCACCGTGTAATTGCTTGCTGTCCTGCTGCCTGCCCTGTTCCACCTTCCACCTCCTTCCCCCTCCACCTGTTCCAAGATCCTCGGTTCATGCACGTCACAGAGTTTGCAGAGAACAGAAACGGAGCAGCGCTGTTGGTGAGTGACATGAATCAGAAGGCAAAAAGGTATGAAAACTTTCTTGTCCATAGTTAAATGCTGACAAACTATAAGGCTAAGTGCTTATTATCCTTACCAAGCTCTGGAGAGCTGAGGCATATGATCTTTTAAGATCTGGACTGCTGGGAGATCCGTTTTTATTGAATAACTGATAACTGAATAACTGATTATTGAATACTGAATTACTGAACAACTGTTGATTAAGTGTATTTGTCGATCAATGCTTGGAGTCTGGTTTTCTTATATACCTCTTCTCCATGTGGGCAGCCCTGAGGTAATTTACGAAAGTCCCTGCGTTTATAAGGGGTATGAGTTAAAGGAGAGCAAAAGGAAAGGAGGAGAATAGAGGGGGAAGGCAAGGACTTTTTTTGCTACTAGCCATTACAGCTGTGGAGACGCACCGGCGGGAGGGTGCGGGTAAACTGCGAGGTAACGGGATTGGAGAGGGCAAGAGGAGGCCGGGGAATCGCAAAAGTATACAGAAAAAATTAAGCTGTCTGCGTAAGAAAGCAGGCAGTAAATTGAAGTATGAGAGGACGGTCCCCAAGAACAACTGAGCCTAAAAATCCAAGGGAGAGCCTTAACTCTAGCTCTATACAAAAATATCTCAAAGAGGCTTGTCAAAAGAGCCCCGGAATGGACATGAAACAATCAGGAACAAAAGAGAAGAAAAAAGATCAGCAGAAACAGAAGGTGGGACAGGGGGACAGGACCAAAGAGGACTATGAACTAGAAGGAGCAGTTGCCAGCTGCATCTTGGAAGATCAAAGAATTATGGAGCCCGGTCTGAACAAAACAGAAATGTTCGCTAAACTTGAAAACGTTATAAAAACTGAAATCATGAACGTGCGCACAGACATGGGCCATCTACTGCACAGAGTGGAGGAGGCGGAGGAGGCAACAGGCAATCAAGCAAAAGAGATCCTGGCCCTTAAAGAACAGGTCAGGAAAATACAGGATGAAAATCGCATGATGGTATATAGAATGGAAGAGCAAGAGAATAAGAGCAGGCGACAAAACCTGCGCATTAGATCAATCCCGGAGCAACTTAATGAGGATTTGGGGAAGATGAGAAAAATATTCAATCCTATCATGGGCAGAAAGGAGGAGGAGGTGCTAAGGATCGATCGGGTGCATAGGGTAAGGAAACCCCCCAATATTAAGCAAGACACCCCGAGAGATGTAATTGTGAAGATCCATGGACAAAGAAAAAATTTGGAAGAATCTCAGGGGGGCCCCCCCAATCTGTTTTGAGAGCAATAACATACAGATATTGCGGATCTATCGGCTGGAACCTTGGCTCGTAGAAGACAGATGAGACCACTCTTAGAACAACTTCGGAAGGCCAACCTGAAGTACAGCTGGGGGTTCCCAACATCCCTGATAGTTGTGAAGGAAGGGAGATCTTTCAAGATGAGATTCCTGGATGAGATGCAGGACTTTTGTGACAGCCTGGGTATTCCGATACCTGAAGACTCAAGAAGGGATTGATATGGATTCAAAGACCAGCGGCACGAGAGGGACTGGGAACTGTGGGTCATCTGAGGGGGGAGGGGGGGGGGTAGGGGGATTTCTAAGGATTTAATACTCAAAACCCTTGTTGTCCTATAACACATTGTATTGTGCATTGTTCCCAATCACGGGCACTGTTCGTTGCAATTTTTTATGCTGTATGCAGTTCATGTCCTGACTTCAATAGTCAGAATCTATTTATTTCATTTTATAGTACTTTATTAATTTATATTTTTTGTACCAATAAAATCAACTTTTTGACTACCCATATTGCATCTCATTGGCTGCTTTAAAGCCCCGATAGGGGGTTCTCGTAGTATTTTTATGAAAACCTATACAGTAAAGTTAGCCCAATTTTTTTTTTGCATAATGTGAAAGAAGTTACGCAGAGAATCCTGAAATTTATTCTAAGCAAAAAAAAATTGTGATTCTCATTTCATCCAGAATTATGCAGCTCTACTACAGTGCTGCAATAATTTGTACCTTTCAAATCTGTCAGGAGCTCAACGTTAGGTTTATATGACGATCTTTACAAACTTGCTGAAGACAAAACTGAAGGTAAAATGCCCCAAGAACAAGCAGGAACTGAAGATAGTTGCAGTAGAGGCCTGGCAGAGCATCACCAGGGATGAAACCCAGTGTCTGGTGACGTCTATGCGTTCCAGACTTCAGGCTGTAATTGACTGCAAAGGATATGCAACCAAGTATTAAAAAGTGAAAGTTTGATGGACGATTGTTGTCCCATTACTTTTGGTCCCTTAAAAAGTGGGAGCCACATATACAAACTGTTGCAATTCCTACACCGTTCCCCTGATTTGGATGTAAATACCCTCAAATTAAAGCTGAAAGTCTGCAGTTATGTTTGTTTAATTTCAAATCCATTGTGGTGGTGTATAGAGCCAAAAAGATTAGAATTGTGTCGATGTCCCAATATTTATGGGCCTGACTGTATATAAACATTTGCTATTGGGTGCACACCTAAGGATTTTCAGGAGATTTTCGGGTTTAAAAAAAAAAAAAAATTGAAATATAATATATGCAGAAGCTGTTCCTTTTCAGGCACTAGTCACTTCACTTGAAGGGATTGGGAATGAGAGGGATGGGTTTACCGTTTTGACTTATTTATCCTGATTGTGTAAACTCCTTTCCATTTATAATCTAGAGATTAACATTTCCTTGCACAATGCTCTGTGACTATTCTAAATAGACCGATCTCCATTAGAAACTATGGAAAAAATGTGCTTAGGCAAAAGTGCCTTATTACTGAGTAATGGATTTAGATCACCAAGTTAAAAAATAAACATTTTAATTTAAAATCACTTCCAGGTCTAACAAGCACTTCCATTATAAAATTCACACAATCCAGGTCCAGATTGCTTTTTAGGGGCAGAAATCACCACTAGCTTGGCAAAAGACAAATGCAAAAATCAGTAGACATACCTTTGTCTTTATCCACTCTTATTACTACAACACACTCATTCCTGCCAATGCGGATTAGTTTGTTTATGGATCGGATACGCCTTCTTGAGAGTTCACTGAGGAGGATCATGCCCTCTATGTTGTTATATTCCAAGAGGCTGACATATGCCCCCATCTCTGCAATAGACCGAACATTAACCATGACCACATCGTCTACTTCTGGGAACTTGTGCTGGTAAAATCGGCAACTTAAACCAGGCATCCTGCAAAATAAAACAAACATATTGTTATATACAGGTTTGTGCGTTACGGAAAGGTACTTAATACGGAGCTGATGGTAGAGAATTTAGCACAAAAGATAGTTCGACCAATAGGTAAACCATTAAGATGTGTTAAAACTAGGTATTCAACTGTTATTGAGGGATTGCTAGAGTGCTGCGACTTGAGAGAGGGTGCAATAAAGAGCTTTGAACGGTCTTTACACACATACACTTTAGATGGGATAGCAAGTGGTACTGCATATTTTGCTCTAAGAGAAAATAT
Organism: Lithobates septentrionalis; assembly: GCA_037952835.1. NCBI lineage: Eukaryota > Metazoa > Chordata > Amphibia > Anura > Ranidae > Lithobates > Lithobates septentrionalis. The sequence goes on from JBBDGP010000188.1 coordinate 6,210,639, forward strand.
ATTAAAGCTTAATTTTGTAACGAGCAATAGATGCTGGCACCTGGAATATTAGGAGGTTGTATCAAAAAGTTTTGTAACATGCCAGCAGATGGCAGCACAAGGCTGCACACCAAGTCACAGGGAGCACCGACCTTCATATGTCAGTGTGCCAAAAAGACATTGTCCTGTGTGCAGAGCTGTGCAACTGGTGCTATTCCAAATTTCTGACCATGTGCGTTATCAAGAGATCCCCAAATTTTCCACTTCATATTAAGTGATTGAACAGTACTGACTGGCATATTCAAGGCTTTGGATATCTTTTTATATCCTTTTCCATCTTTGTAAAGTTCCATTACAGGATTCAAAAAACTACGCGATAAATGGCTTCATGTGATTGCTATTCTTAAATAAAAAGAAGTTTTTTGGCATGATCAGTCATATTTTTAATATTACCAACATTTCACAATTTCTGCCAGGGTAATTTTCTAGCAATAAATATTGATTTTAACTTGTAAGCAGCAAGTGTCAGAAAAAAAGTGGTTAAACTTCCCTCATCTACAGACAGAAGTTCATCCCTTTGATCTAAGAAGGAAATGTTACTTGGTTTATAATTATCCCCGAAGTTGTGATAAAACTTGGCAGGCTGCCTGGATTTTTTTTTTTTCAGCCATCGGAGAACTCTCTGCACTTGTCGGAAATGCTGTTTTAAGATGGGGAAGGTAAAAGAATCGCGGTTTTGATACTGAACGATTAATCGTGAAGCTCTAGTCAGCAGTATCAAAGGCTGCAGTATGGGGGTGATCAGAGCATGAGGGGAGGGGGAAGGAGCCAGTAGAGAGGGAGAGATTGAAGATGTGAGTGAGGGAGCATAAGTAAGAAGAGGGTGACCGTAGTAGATGTAAGGGAACAGGAACAATAAAAACTGGAAGCATAAGGGTCACACAATGAGATCCACACAGTATGGATGGCGCAAAGAAATAGCACCGTGTTGAAAACATTTGTCGGTGCATTGAGCCGGAAAGGCATACAACCAACTACATGGAAAGACCCAAAACATATGATCATAGATGCAAAACTATGTACAAAATAAGACTCTTATGGTATATGGGGAGGCAAGGCATCCCAATGGCCAGCCGAGCTCAGAAATGGGACATTGAGGTAGGGATAATGCAGGGGATATACACTATCTGAAAAATACGGCCCATAACTGAGCTAGGTATGTGAGGGAGAGGGGCAGTCAGAAGGGAAGAGGTTAGGGAGTCAGGTCTCTCTAATGCGAGAGAAGAAATGAGATCAAGAGCAGAGCGAGAAAGGGAGTACACAGGTAGTGCCCCTCACCCAGGGAGTAAAACTAATCCAGGAGGTCAGCTAGACTGCGAAACCTTCCGGAGGTAGGCATCGGTGTACATAAAGTGGTGCCAGGGTCTCCAGGTCTCACGAAAGGTCTCCTCTCGGTTGTGCAAGGTGACGGTGAGATCCTCCATATCTCTCAGTTCATTCACTTAAGAAAACCACAGGGATGTTGATGGAGGTTTTTCCAATCTCCAACAAAGGGGGATGCATGCCTTGGCTGCATTCAATAACTGGATTGTGAGGGAGGCCTTGTATTTCTTGACCAGTCGCTCTGAAAGATGAAGCAAACAAGCCACGGGGGTTCCCCTCCAGGGTAACATTTGTCAGGTGTTTGATTGTGCAGGTCACCTCGCGCCAAAAAGGCCTGAGTTTGGGACAGTCCCAGATGTGTAGAATCGTTCCCTCTGCATTGCCACACCGCCAACACAGACTTGAGACTTGCGGAAAGAAACGGTGCAGAGTAGTGGGTACCCTATACCATCGGGTCAGGGATCTTGTAACAAGTCTTACATATATAGATACATAGTAGGTGAGGTTGGAAAAAAAAGACATCCATGAAGTCCAACCTATGTGTGTGATTATATGTCAGTATTACATTGTATATCCCTATATGTTGCGGTCGTTCAGGTGCTTATCTAATAGTTTTTTTAAACCATCAATGCCCCTCGCTGAGACCACCGCATGTGGAAGGGAAATCCACATCCTCTGCGCTCTTATGCTATGTACACACAATAGGATTTTCCCACAACAAACCCGTGGATTTCTTTCCGACAGATGTTGGCTGAAACTTGTCTTGCATACACACAGTCGCACAAATGTTGTTGGAAATTCCGAACATCAAGAATGCGGTGACGTACAATGAGCTGAGAAAGATGAAGTTTAATAGCCAGTGCGGCTCTTCTGCTTGATTCAGAGCAAGCGTGGAATTTTGTGCGTCAGAATTGTGTACACACGATCGAAATTTACGACAACAGTTTTTGTTGTCGGAAAATTTGAGAACCAGCTCTCAAATTTTTGTTGTCGGAAATTCCGACAACAAATGTTCGATGGAGCCTACACACGGTCGAAATTTCCAACAACAAGCTCACATCGAACATTTGTTGTCGGAAATTCCGATTGTCTGTACGCGGCATTACAGTAAAGAACCCTCTACGTAATATAAGGTTAAACCTCTTTTCTTCTAATTGTATTGAGTGGCCACGCGTCTTGTTAAACTCCCTTCGCGAAAAAGCTTTATCCCTTTGTGGGGTCACCAGTATGGTATTTGTAAATTGAAATCAAATCCCCTCTCAAGCGTCTCTTCTCCAGAGAGAATAAGTTCAGTGCTCGCAACCTTTTATTTGCCCTTCTTTGTACTCGCTCCATTTCCAGTACATCCTTCCTGAGTACTGGTGCTCAGAACTGGACAGCATACTCCAGGTGCGGCCGGACCATAGTCTTTTAGAGTGGGAGAAATATTGCTTTATTCCTGGAATTAATCCTTTTTTAATGCATGCCAATAGGGCTGGGGAAAAAAAATCGATTTAAATCTTGAATAGAGTTGAGAGGCCAAATTGATTAAAAATTTAAGCAAATCGATTTTTTTAGATTTTTTTTTTCACCGCGCCGGTCCTGAGAAGCTACGGGCAGGAGTTTTTAGGCGAAGCCGCGGCTTCGGCCTAGTCCGCGAGGCCGGACGCCGCAGCCTCGCCTAAAAACTCCTGCCCGAGGCTCCTCAACGCCGGCACGGTGAAAAAAAACAAAACAAAAAAAAAAAACAAAAAAAAACTCGATTCGCGATTCGAATCGTGTTTTTTTTAAGAAAATCTTCCAGCCCTATATGCCAATATTCTGTTTGCTTTGTTAATAGCAGCTTGGCATTGCATGCCATTGCTGAGCCTATCATCTACTAGGACCCCCAGGTCCTTTTCCATCCTAGATTCCCTAGAGGTTCCCCCCTAGTATATAGATTGCATTCATATTTTTGCCACCCAAATGCATTATTTTACATTTTTCTACATTAAGATTGAACTGTTTACCCCAGCCTCCAGGTCGTTTATGAACAAATTAAATAGGATTGTTCCCAGCACAGAACCCTATGGGACCCCACTACCCACCCCTGACCATTCAGAGTACTCCCCATTTATCACCACCCTCTGAACTCGCCTTGTAGCCAGTTTTCAATCCATGTACTCACCCTATGGTCCATGCCAACGGACCTTTTTTACTATAAACGTTTATGGGGAACGGTGTTAGATGCTTTTGCAAAAACCAGATACACCACGTCTACGGCCCTTCCTTTATCTAGATGGTAACACCTCCTCATGGAAGATTAATAGATTGGTTTGGCAAGAACGATTCTACATGAATGCATGCCGATTACTGCCAACAATACCATTTTCATTACTAAAATCTTGTATATAGTCCCTTATCATCCCCTCCAAGAGCTTGCATACCATCGATGTTAGGCTAAATGATCTGTAGTTCCCAGGGATGTATTTTGGGCCCTTTTTAAATATTGGTGCTACATTGGCTTTTCTCCAATCCGCTGGTACCATTTCAGTCAGTAGACTGTCAGTAAAAATTAGGAACAATGGTCTGGCAATTACTTGACTGAGTTCCCAAAGTACCCTCGGGTGCAAACCATGCGGTCCTGGTGATTAATGGTAAGTTTCCCCAAGTCCAATTCGAATTCTGTCCTGTCCTGAGGGTGCTTCCTGCGATGTGTTACGAGGATAAAAACTGCAGTTTTGGTTACTGAAGCCCCCAGATTCCCTCGTGAAGATTGAGAATAATAAATTCAATACCTTCACCAACTCCCCATCCTTTGTAACCAGATGTCCTTCCTCATGCTTTATGGGGCCCAATATGGTCGGTCCTCACTTTTTTTTACTATACATAACAAAACAGTGTTGCGCTTCCTAAAAAACTATCAATAAATCCTTAAAGAGAATAGATGATTAACTTGCAATAAAGCAAGATACTGAGTGCACAATCAAATATTTGTGTTCCCTGACTGGGAATAGTGAACAATACACAATAATGAAATATACATGTTCCCTTTATGGGAATAATAAACATTAGACAATAAAGATAAAGTCCACACACTAAAAAAAAGAAAAAATGAATAAAAAAAAATAAAAAATAAAAAAAAAAAAATAAAAAAAAAAAGAGTTCAAATGCACAAAAATAATACTCAGTCTTCTGCACAAAAACGCACAACACACCACTAGTGCACCACTAGTGCATAAACATTGAAAATGCAAGTGCTCTCCTCACGTTCTGACCCGTTTCATCAGAAAAAGCAGGTTCCCTCTCAGGGATATAAACAAATCAGCTGGTCATGGAGCTCCTATTCCGTCCGTGCTGTCTCCGGCTGATTAGATGGATACCAGCCAGTACAGATTCCCTCAAAGGGGTCCGGTGCACATAAGAACAGAAAAGGCAAAATCTAGTGCTCTCTGTATATCAAAATGGTTTATTTCCTCATAAAAACATAAAACGTTACAAACGCAGCACTTGAGCAGTTCGGGCTCAGGATGCATAAAAACGACAAGATGCTCGCGGGATGACGTTGCCACTGCGACTTCTTCCCCCTATACGCGTTAAGTCAAATGGGCTACTACACCACCGTGACTTCTTCAGTAAGTTTTTTACTGTTTACATACTTAAAGAATTTCTTGGGATTTTCTAATTGCACCTTTACATTTCTTGATGCATTCTTTCTAAAGTTTGAATGCTAATGATCCCTCAACCTTGTATTTTTTGAAGGCCTTCTCTTTTGCTTTTATATACATTTTTACATTGGCCTTAAGCCACCCGGGACTTTTGTTTGCCCTTTTAAATTTACTACCCAATGGGACGCACTGGCTAATGCCCTTATTTAAAATGCTCTTAAAGCTAACCCATCTCTCCTCCGTGTTCTTTGTTCCTAAGATTTTATCCCAATTTATATCTTCTAGCAAGGTTCGTAGTTTAGGGAAGCTGGCTCTTTTGAAATTCAGTGTCTTTGTATTTCCCTTATGTTTCCTATCTGTGAGTTTTATACTGAAGCCAATTGATCTGTGATCGCAAGACATTTAGGAACTGGCAAGCCTTAGACGAATGCATGGTTCCCTCCGCCCAGTCTGTCTGGATAATTAAAATCCCCCATTATAACTCTTCCCATCTTGCTGCCAAGCCAAATTGTGATAGGAGGTCTGCCTCCCCCTCCTCCCTATGCCTACAGCATACTCCCAGTATTATTTTCCCCTTAGCTTCATGCCTTTGGAGCTCTACCCATAAGTTTTCCAACTCCTCCCTAGCTCCCTTAGTGATGTCATCTCTCATATTCACTTGTACATTATTCTTGATATGTAGGCATACTCCTCCCCCTTTTTTACCCTCTCTATCCCTGCAATAAAGAATATACCCTTGAATGGTTGCAAACCAATCATGAGAGCTGTTGAACCAGGTCTCTGAAATTCCCACAAAATCTAAATCCTCCTCGTTCAACAGTATCTCTAGTTCACCCATCTTATCCGCCTGCTGGCATTGGTGAACATGCCACGCAGTTTAGATCGGTCGCATACTGTCCTCTTATTGGGTGTTCCAAGATTGCAACTAGGACTTGTTACGCGCGGACCATCTCTACCTCTGGATCCCCCGTCGCCTAGTTTAAAAACCCTCTCTGTTTTGGCTATCTTTACTCCCAGCAGATCTGCACTCCTCATTTAGGTGGAGTCCGTCTCTTCTATAGTACTGGTGACTGACAGAAGCCGGCCCAGTCCTCCAGGAACTCAAACCCCTCCTTACTACACCAGCTCCTCAGCCACTTGTTTACTTCCCTAATCTCCCTAGGTCTCTTGAACTTTGGTAGCTATGTAGGACTTCTGAGCAAAATGAAGGATCTTCCCCTTCTGAGAGTCAGTGAATTGGGTGCCTAGATCCGATTCCCACTTAGAGAGGAAAGGGGGAACAAACCCATTCACCGGTCGAGTCAAAGAGGCATAGATTATCGAGAGAACATGGCAAACCGGCTCTCCATGGTGACAAATGTGTTCCAGTTCCGTGAGCTGACATGATATGCCCAGGATCCGCGAACACCTGCAAAGGAAATTGCGCAGCTGAAGACCACTCCAGAAGTCTAAAGGGGGATCTGTAGTGGACATCCCGGCATCAGAGGAAAAGTGAGGTTTCTGAAGGCCAGGCGCGAATTCTGGAATGCCCAGAACCAGCACCATAAAAGAGGGTAGTGGTGACACTGTGGAATTGCGAAGGGCGTCTCTAGCCACCAAAAGTGTGCTGCCCAAGGTAGGGTGATTAATGAGGTTTTTTCGGTAGGGGTGAGGCGATCCATGGCCAGGTCTTAGCCGTACCGTTAGTCTTTTATTTCCATGGACACCCAGTGTTTCGCCCCACACAGCAGTGCCAATCCACCAGCTTGGTGAGATGAGCCGCTCTGTAGCGGGCTCTCACGTCTGGGAGGCCCACCTCTCCCCTATGTTTTGCGAGATGAAGTTGAAGCCTATTGCGTGGCCTACAATGGGACCAAACAAAATTGCGGAACATGGAGGCTACTGACTTGAAGAAAACTAGGGGAAGGTGGATATGAAGTGCCTGCAGCAGGCACAAAACCCTCGGAAGCATGGTCATCTTGAGGGCGTTGCAGAAGCCAAACCACATTAATGTGAGTGAATGCCAATGGAGGAGATCCGCTCTAAAAACGGGTGAGTAATGGGGCAAAGTTCGCTGAATACAGGTTAGAAAGATGAGAAATAATGTCAACAACCAAGTAATGAATAGAGTCAGTCGTCCAGTGAAGGGAAACGCTGAATGCAGAAATTTGACCGTGTCCTTGCCCGCTGAAATGTTAAGGATGGAAGATTTGAATACCGTATATACTCGAGTATAAGTCGTTCCGAGTATAAGTCGAGGCCCTAATTTACCACAAAAAAAAAAAAAAAAAAAATGGGAAAAACTTATTGACCCGAGTATAAGATGAGGGTGAGAAATGCACAGCTACTGTAAGTGGAAAAGAGGGTCAACAATGCCCATTTGCAGCATCACTGTTCCCATTTGCAGCAATAGGTCCCCTGAACTTAAAACTCGGTAGTTAAGGGTTCCTAGATGCCCCCTAGCTGCAGCCAAAATTTGGGGTCTTTGAACCCAAAGGGTCCCGAAATGACATTGCTGAAGATGGACACAGTTGACCGAATTTGGGGCCCCATATCTCGGGGCCACTTAGTGCTAAGAACCCCAAATTTGGTGTGCAAACCCAGTGGAACTAGCACCATAAAATTGCCAAAGCTGGGGTTTCTAGCACCAAGTGGCCCCGAGATACAGGGCCCCAAAAATCAGTTCAGAAAATGTCATGCACTTTTTTGCAGCAGAGAATGACATTTTCCGAACCGGTTTTGGGGCCCCGTATCTCAGGGCCACTTGGTGCTGGGAACTCCAGCTTTGGATATGTTATGGAACCGGTTCCACTGGGTTTGCACACCAAATTTGGGGTTCCTAGCACCAAGTGGCCCTGAGATATGGGGCCCCAAAGTCGGTTCAGAAAATGTCAAGCACTTTTCTGCAGCAGAGAATGACATTTTCCGAACCGATTTTGGGGCCCCGTATCTCGGGGTCACTTAGTGCTAGGAACTTCAGCTTTGGATATGTATTGGTACCAGTTCCACTGGGTTTGCACACCAAATTTGGAGTTCCTAGCCCTAGGTGGCCCTGAGATACAGGGCCCCAAAGTCGGTTCGGAAAATGAAATTTTTTGCTGCAGAAAAGTGCTTGACTCGAGTATAAGTCGAGGGGGGCACTTTCAGCACAAATAAATGTGCTGAAAAATTCGACTTATACTCGAGTATATACGGTAGATTGATTTGAAAAAGTGAGAGAGCACCATACTCCTGCAGAGACTGCAGCAATTTAGGGAGAGGAGGTAAGTGGTTCCATCAATCTTGTTTTTGAAGTGATTGCCAATATCGTGAGTTACTAGGTGGAGAAAGTAGAGACGACAAGGACTGGATGACAGAGTATTAATGAGGATGACAAAGTAGGCTTGTTTAGCAGCGTGGAGGTAGGAATTGTATTTTAAGAAGGCAGATTTATATAGGATGAACACATTTGGATTTGGTTTTATGCCACACTCACTCCAGTGCACGGCTATGTCTCTTAGGCTACTTTCACACTGCACGGGGCATTAGTGGTAAAGTGGTATAGCGCCGCTATAACAATAGTAAAGCACCGCTAATATTAGCAGCGCTTTTTGGTCGCTAGCCAGGCACTTTTAACCCCCGCTAGCGGCCGAATAAGGGGTTAAAAGTGCACGCAAAGTGCTGCTGCCAAAGAGCTTTACAGGCAATTCGGCAGCGGTGCCCATTGATTTTAATGGCAGGGGTCGTGTATACCCCGCTCCTGCAACGCCCGAAAGATTTTGCTTGCAGGACTTTTTCTAACGTACTGCAAGCGCATTGCCCCAGTGTGAAAGCACTCACACTGGGGCTGCAGGGGAGGCATTTTTCAGGCGCTATATTTAGCCCAAAAGCGGCTGAAAAACACCCCAGTGTGAAAGGGGTCCTAAGGTTCCTGGTGTCGATGGTCTCCCAAAGTTGTAATGGTCGGGGCCTGACATTTTGTTTAATGGAGAGGAGCAAGAGAGCCCAGTGAGGATGAATGTGAACTGTTGCAGATAGAGGTGGCCAGGTCGGGGCAAGAAAGGGGTGAGATTTTGTCATGGGACGTGGTCAGTTGCAAAGTAGAAAAGAGAAGGAATAAAGTGGCAAAGGTTTCTGCAGGCAATTGTTTGTTGCTTGGTGAGACAGGTGGTTGGAGACAATCACATTCTGAAAGTGAGTGGAAAGGGAATGTTGGCGAGGTTGTAGGGCAGTGGTTCTCAACTCCTGTCCTCAAGACCCACTAACAGGCCAGATTTTAAGTATTACCCTGTGGAGATGCAGACCAGAATACTGCAATCACTGAGCAGCAAATGATAGCGCCTGTGATGTATTTCAGTTATCTTGCAAACCTGGCCTGTTAGTGGGTCCTGAGAACCACTGTTGTAGGGGGTGCAAAGATAGTAAAAAACAAGGTTGAGGTTGAAATAAATAAAGCACTTTCTTGTAAATAGAGCTCGTCTCAAAACCACCTTGTACATTAATCAATGAAAAAGTCCATATCAAACAATTCCCTATAAAAACAAATTTGTATCTTTAACGAGAAAGCTATTAGGGGCCGTGTACACAAGGAAACAGATAAAACACTAGAACCCTTGGCAGAAAAAGGCAGTACAAAATACGCTCCTATAGAGCATATTGTACATGAGGTGAGGCATAGCTATAAGCTTTTTTTTTTTTGCCCCAAAACACTGCACTTACACTGTACACTTAAAAGGGGTTGTAAACCCTCAAGGTTTTTCATCTTAATGCATTCTATGCTTTAAGGTGAAAAACCTCCTGTGATACAGCAGCCCCCCAGAGCCCCCCCTTACTTACCTGAACCCGGTCTTTCCAGCGACGGGGACGAGCACACCAGCTCCTGCTAGTTTCTCGGATCCTGATTGGATAGATTGATAGCAGTGCAGCCATTGGCTCCCGCTGCCGTCAATCAAATCCAATGATGCAGCAGCCAGGGCCGAGTCCTGCAGTCTGTGTCAATGGATGCAGCAGTGCCCCGAGGGAGAGCAGCTCTCCAACAGGGCACTCGAGAAGGAGGAGGCACCAAAAGCGTCGCTGAAGGACCCCAGAAGAGGAGGATCGGGGCCACTCTGTGGAAAACCAACTGCACAGAAGAGGCAAGTATGACATGTTTAAAAAAAAAAAAAATCATGTTTACATATTCATTAAATATGCTTGATGCATCCAAACACCATGTTTAGGTGCGTCAAGTGTTCTTTTTTTTCGGCCCAAAAGCTCTTCTCAAAAAAATACTTGCGACTGAATTTTTTCTCAGTCTGTAAGATATGCCTGTATATGCCCAAATGTGCATGAACACATAAAACAGAGTTGCTTCTAAAGGCTGAAAGAAAAATGCCAAACACATGTATAATCAGCATTTTTTTATGCCGAATGCGCATGAGGCCTTAGAGCGAAGTGAATAAGTGATTTTTCACATCAGAAAAAGCCTTGCAAAAACAAATCTAGGGATGCAACTAACGATTTTTTTCATAAATCGATTAGTTGGCCGATCATTTTGATTAATCGGTCAATAACCTTAAAAAAAAAAAAGTGTGTGGTGTATAATTTAGTTAATATGCAAAGTTAAAAAAAGGCAATTTATTCTTAAATATCTGTATGCAGTGGTAAATATAAAAAATAACTATATTGTTAGGGAGCAAAGTATCTAATCCACTCTGAGAATAACAGACAGAAGAGATATACTGTATAAACTATTAGAAGAGATATATTGTATATACTATTAGAGAAGAGATCTACTGTACATACTATTAAAAGGGTGAATCTGGTAAATATCAGACTATCAATTTTTTTTATTTATTTAAAAAAAAACAATCAATGTCTTCTTTAAAAAAAAAAAAAAAAAAAAAAAAGTCTTTTTAAGAACGTTCGTTTGATTTTCTGATGGTTGGTGGGGTCAAATCGACGTTCATTTTCAACCACAGTGACGGGAAAATTTGAATTTTCAGACAGTATATGTGGTTTTCGTTCAGATATTACATTCATTTTAAAAACAAGTGAAAATTTCAAACAACATTCTTTCATTCAGCGAATATACAAAGATTTTTCGCCTGAATATTCTCGTCTGAAAACTTATCAGTTAGGCCAGCATAAGGCTCGGTACACACCTATGCAGTTTGCTTTTGATCTGTTTCTGCAGTGCTTTTTGCTGTGCGTTTTGATTTTTGCACACGTGATTTTGCTGCGATTTGTGTTTTTGCATTTTTCTGGCCAAATTGTTGTTGAGTAGATTAAAAAAACAAATTGATGCAAAAACGCATTACATGCTTTTCTGCAGCTTCATCATTGAAGTATATTGAACCAAAAAAAGCACAGTTTTGCATTAAAAAAAGTCCCTGACCCTTTCCAAATATGCAGTGGCTGAAAAAAGCATAGATGTGAACGTGTCCCATAGGAAACCATGTAAATGAACTGTAGCACCAAAAAAAACACATAGATGTGAACCAGGTCTAAGACGTTTAGTAACATAATGGGGTTAAAAAAAAAAAAAAAAAAAAAAACTAAAATTAGCCCTTTATAGTACAAAAAAAGCAAATAATCACTACTGTAAGGGGTCAGTCGTAGCTCTCTGCTTTGCCCCCTCCTCACTTATTGGAGCGCTGGGCTGTGGAGGGGGCGGCCGGCCCAGTGGCTTGCTGAGAGGCTGAGCCTGTTGTCAGTCCAGGCACCTGGCGGATCCACTTTATTGTCGTGATGACGCGGAGTATGGACTGACATCCATGACGTCGGCAGAGGGTAGACTTCAGCCCGCTTTCTACTGAAGACGGGTCACAGGAGTATAAAATGAACCGCATTCCTACAAAACAAGCTTAAGCTGGACTCCTCCTTTAAAGTTTCATGGAAATGGCATTAAAAACACTGCTTTTACAGGAGTCCAGCATATTTTTGTCATGCCTCTAAAGGTCCATTCACACCAGCCAGTGCTCTACAACACTGTGACTGGTTTGAGGTCCAGGCCACTGGGGATCACTGCTCTGTACAGCACTGCGCCCCCCCCCCCCCCTTTTTTTTTTTTACTTAAGAAGTTTACTGAAATGTTACACAGATATTTCTTAGAGTTCAATTGGCTGATACATGGTGCCCTCACACTGCGCTGAAAAAGGCTGGTGCATGCACTACTTATTCAGCACACTGTGCCTGCATACCACCACAACACAGTGGTGTGAATCAGACACACAGGAGACAAAGCATCTTACCTTGTCATTTGGTAGAATTGCGCTTGAATAACCGCCCAGCGCAGCAGCGTTTAGAGACATAAAAAACAGTTCCAATGGCCAAAATAATTGAATCTGGCTAATTGAATGCATTTACGCTAAACACCATATGTTCATAAACGTGTGTACTTGCGCAACATTAGAGGCATTTTATCTAATTTTTGGCAGAAAAAAAAAGTCCAGTATATTTGGAGCATACCTTCCCATACCCATGAAAAATGCGTGGAAAGAAGTTCCTGACCCTTTATTTTAAAATTGTGCCACATGGAACGGCATGGTGACGTGGCATCTTGTGGCTTAGCATGTATATAAATAAGGGCCTTTTGCTGATGTGTAGGGGTGCCATTTTGGCAGCGTCTTTCTCTCACATTCCTGCATTGCAATAATCTGAATCTAGCCTTAGTCTAAGTCCACATTACTGCAGGTCTGGATCACACGTGATTTTTCAGCTGAATGCACTACCCTTTAGCAGACTGTGGGGGGGGGCGCTATAAATTCATAATGGCATTCCCACACATCGGCAAACGGGGGGCATTTTTGCATGCGCCAAACCACGTGATGCTGCCTAACAATGCGGTTCAATGTGGCACGATTTAAAGTTGATCTCCAACACTAGTTTGAGTACAAACGATGTCCCTTACTAACAGCTGCTGGATGTGCTGTAAAAACTAAATGTAGCGGAGGCTTCATACACTATATAGCACCGCGTTTCGGGTGTGAGAGGAGACCTTCCTGTCTCATACCCGGAACACAATAGGGTCGGTCTGAGCGGTGCTCAGCCATTTACAGAAAGCTTTGTATTTTATCAATGAATAAAAGCTCTCTCTTATTGGCCGAGTAGGAATGTTGGGCGGAGGATATAACATTCTCGGACTAGCCTGCACGGCCTGAACAATCTAAAGCTGGAGATCATAGAGAGATAGAGATATCTATCTCTCTTTCTCTCTCTCTCATCAATCTCTTTCTCTGCATTTCTTATTGGTAAGGCAAGCCATTGAAATGAATGGGCTCTTCTAACTGTAATGTGCACATGCACAGATGCGAACCAGGCCTTAGGCCTCATGCACACAGGCATATTAGAATACTGCTATGTACATTGGATCTTTCTGCCAGGGGCTCGCACAAAAATCCAGCTGAGAAAATACTTGTGTTGACACGTAATTATGTGCGTTTATGCATGTTTGCAGGCGAGTGGCATTTAGATGTGCATGCATGTAAACCTTTGCTGTTGGCTGAAATATTCATTGTACGAACTTCTCATTTTCTTTTTTTATGCCCCTGTTTGCAGCACACAAATACACATATAAATGCCTACGTATGCATAGGCACATAAGCTAATACGCAGCTGTGTTTAGCCAGAATCTGGAACAGCTGTGCATGACAACCAGTCAGCTTCTAGCCTTTTTTTTCTTTTCAAAGCTTAAAAGGAGGAGAAGTCCAATTAGTTTTGCACTCCTGTGACTTGTTTTCAGAGAGTGGTCTGAAGCCCGCTCTCTGCTGACGTGACAGGAATCAGTCCAGGCACCGTGTCATCGCGACAAAGTCTGGATCCACCAGGTGCCTGGACTGTGACCTGAGACGGCCCATCCACAGATCAATGCTCCAGTGAGTGCGGGGGGAGCAGAGAGGAGAGCTGCTGACTGACAGGCAGCAGCTCTCTGCTCGGGGAGCTGTAAGACCAATCCATCGGCAATGTTCGATCGCTCGGTTCTCAGAGCAGAGGCACCGGGGGACAGATGTAGCATCGGACCTAAGCAAGTATAAATGTGGGAAAAGAACACCACAACACACTTCTCTTTTAAACGACCAGAATTATTTTAACCAATGAAATTAGTTAATGCCCAGGCGCTTGACACACCTAAACACATTACACGTGTTTACAAGCGTCAATTGTTTTTTTTCTGCCAAAACACCGGTGCCAGGAGAAAAGGCGGCTAGGAGAGATTGTGCATGGGGTCTAGAATTAATGGCACCCCCATGCATCTGCTGAAGTGCAGCGCGTTTCCCTGCGGGTGGGAAGATGTGCACTCTTGCACACGTTCCCCAGCCACACAGATGAAATCTAGCCTAAAAAGGATGTGCACCTACAACATAGGATGTGCAGGAACAGACACCATTTAACTGGAGTTCCTGCATTGCACAAGTGTGAATGGAGTCACTTATACAGATCCATGTGAACCTGGCCTACAATGTGCAAACATGCCCAGTCCTCTCAGATTGCTGATATCCAGAGAACATGGGATGTGCAGTCCTCACATTCCCCAGTGTGATCACTGAATGGAACATCACATCCAGCATAAGGCAATGTAGGAGGTCCCACCACAGGCCGAATGGCACACCTCTCCTAGGGTGGCTCAGCTCACACAAGAGCCTATAGACTGATGAAACAAACAAGAGAAGGAGCAGTCCGCTTGTTCTCATAAGAAAACCCATACTCACTTGTTTCCGCTCCCTTGGCTGCTAGGCTAAAGTAACCGGGCCGCACGACACTTCCTTCGGCACACGCCGCACTATTTCATCAGCATGCGTTCCGGCAGGAAATCACCGCGCATGCGTCTTCACAAAGCGGAACCATAGAGAATACAGAGCGATAGCGCGCCCACCTCCCATACGACCTAGTTGGCCATCTTTGTCTCTGGCATATAGATTGCCCAATCAAGGTTAGCGGGTGGGGCCATTCAAATAACTGTAGCTAGAAACCGCAGGTGTATAGTACAGGCAAAGCCCCAATTATCCAGAGTAATGTATTCCTCTGGTCAGAAATGTAGTGAAAAACCCAAAGTGAGCAACTCGTCGAAATCTCCAATTACAACCAATAACCGGAAGTGACGTGTTGGAGATCTCGACGAATTGGCTGGAAAAGAGTTCTCGCGAATCGCTGCTTGCGAGGGATTGGGCGACATCATGTGATTGGTCACGAAGCCCCGCCCTTGCCGCTAATGTCACATGACCGCAGTACTTCTTTCTCCCTGATCGCAGAAATTGGTGACAGTGGAAAGGAAGAAACGGAGACTGTGAGGAAAGATGTCGGGCAAGGACAGGATCGAGGTGTTCCCTTCTCGGATGTATGTATGATCTTATCGGGGGGGGGAGGACGTGTGTGTTGTGTGTATACAGGACCATCTGGTTTATCTTAGTGCAGCCTTCAGGAGCCAGGGCTCCTCACAGATAACTAGGGGCGGCCCCTTTCCTACTGACCTTCATTATGGGGGAGCATTTCACTGAACACCAGTGTGCAATCCTAATGCATTTGGCTTTTTATTATTATTGAAGATCACTATTGTATAATACACAAATCATTGCACATGTCTTATTCTTTCATTTATTCTATATTTCAACAGGTTGTACAATTTATTATTACCTTATTTACATTGTAATGATTATATATATATATATATATATATATATATATATATATATATATACACACACACACACACACACACACACACACACACACACACACACACACACACACACACACACACACACTTTGGGGAAAAACAAACAGTCACAGAGATGGCTGCAGCTGTTCTCCACCACTCGTCTTCTATCGAGAAATGCCTCCGATGGGTCTGCGCATGCGCAGTAACGAACGTCACTCCAGCCGATATGGTGATCAGCTGGGGTGACATCAATACAGCGCATGCGCACATCGTGGGAGGCAGGGCTGGGGTAAGGATTTTTGACACCCTAGGCGAAGCTTCATTTTACTACACCCCCTTGACTCCACCCCCTTTGTCCTGCCCATGCATACCTCACATTTTTAATGAAGCGCCCATCAATGTAGCCTACTAGTGCCCATCGCTAAATGTTTGCTTGCTTCCATTCATTCGGTATTCGGGACACAGACACAGTCTTCAGCCGCCACTGCACCTATGACACTATGTGCGAACTGAGCGGTGGCTGACGCTGAGACTTAGTTGCTTGTTGAAGAGAGTAGGAACACCAGTGACCAGGCGCCCCTAGGCAGCTGCCTAGTGGTAGCACCGGCCCTGGTCGGAGGCATTGTCGGACGTTATGCAAACAGCGGAGGGAGAACGTACTTAAGCCTCACTGGGGCTGGCAGGTTTTAGCTGTATTGAACAGTGTGTTTTCTATCTGTTGCACATTCGGGTTACAACGCGATAAACGGCATGTTTTGGCTGTGTCTAAGGGCAGGTTAAAACACGCACACAAAACCCGCCCTTCAAGATGCAAACATCCCGCTCCCCAATAGCGAGGCAGAATATGACAATTACAGGGCGTACACACGGTTGGACTTTGTTCGGACATTCCGACAACAAAATCCTAGGATTTTTTCCGACGGATGTTGGCTCAAACTTGTCTTGTCTACACACGGTCACACAAAGTTGTCGGAAAATCCGATCGTTCTGAACGCGGTGACGTAAAACGCGTACGTTGGGACTCTAAACGGGGCAGTGGCCAATAGCTTTCATCTCTTTATTTATTCTGAGCATGCGTGGCACTTTGTCCGTCGGATTTGTGTACACACGATCGGAATTTCTGACAACGGATTTTGTTGTCGGAAAATTTTATCTCCTGCTCTCCAACTTTGTGTGTCGGAAAATCCGATGGAAAATGTCCGATGGAGCCCACACACGGTCAGAATTTCCGACAACACGCTCCGATCGGACATTTTCCATCGGAAAATCCGACCGTGTGTACGGGGCATTACATTCTCCCTCAGCGCTTAGATCGTCGTATACTGCCTCAGATGATCTGCGCATGCGTTATGTTGACGTCACTCCAGCTGATCAACTTATCAGCTGGAGTGACGTTGGTTACTACGCATGCGCATACCCATCGGAGGCATTTTTTGACGGGGGGGGGGGGGGGGATTTCTCGATAGAATACTGGGCTGTGGAGGAGAGGGAGGGAACGGCTGTCTCAGGCTCTTAGCTAAGCCAGTGGCTGGTCAGGAATCTGGGTTCACAGGCACACAAATGCCAGGATTGGACACACAGGGACTAATGAACCGTGTGCATGAGGTTGATTACACTTTCCAGGTAACTTTTATGTTTAATGAAAATGGCCTGTGTGCATGGGACCTCCATCAAACAAACGTGTGGTTATATAGGCTCCTGCAAAGGGGCACCAAAAATATCACATTTTTAGACATTCAGGCATGTATTTATTTATTTTTAAAGATCCGAATGCAGCCCATTGCATTTAATGGGCCTGTATACACAAACACACATCACATTTTGATCAGTAAAAACATGGTAATACACACACAAATCACATGTCCCCCTATATTATTTAGCACTGTTGGATTTAGAAGCATTTTTACCTGCATAACCGTGCACGCTATGCAGATCATACGCCTCATTTTTTGGCAAACAACCTACTGCCAAGAAGTTCTGACATTCATACATCAGTATCACGTGAATGACATACTCAGCCTCCACCTCACCCCCTCCTTTTTTTTTCTCTCCACAATCTGTGTAATGTATACAGCACATCGTTTATAGTGACAACACGCAGACTGCCAAAGTACAGTTCACTAACTGCTCCGCATTTTGTACCTTTCACATCGCTTGGTCCTGCAAGCAACTAAAGAGAGGGGGCTTCTGTTTTTTTACGTTCCCTTAGAATTCAAAGAGTGGAAATTAACTTGTATTAATGGCATGTTCAAAAAAAAAAAAAAAAAAAGTCTGGGCATTGCACTTCATTCTTCAACTTCCTGGAATATTTTAATGTTTCTTCCCCTTTTTTTTTTTTTTTTTTTTTTATTTTTTTTTTTTTTTGTGTGACAAAAGGCTGTGCAAATTGTCAGCTGCGGAAGATTCAGATGGTATTAGAAATCCTAAAATTTGAACTCAAGTAATTCTTACAAAAGATGAACGTTTATTGGCTTTTGTAATCTTATTGAAATAATAAGTCTGTATTTCATATTTGAATGAATTCTATTTCAATAGCCAGTGAACCAACCTATCACTTTTGAGTGGATTTGGCCATTTGAATTGCTCACAGGTTTGTTGTAGCTCCCCATACGCTCTGATGGTAGGATCTCCATACCGAAAATGTGTGTTGAATCCCTAATTATCATTTTTACAAGATTTATATAGCGCCAACAGTTTGCGCAGCGCTTTACAACATGAGGGCAAACAGTACAGTTACAATACAATACAATTCAATACAAGAGGGATCAGAGGGCCCTGCTCGTTAGAGCTTACAATCTAGTAGGACTTAATGAAGATTAATCCCATCACTTCAAGTTCCTGTGACACTTAACAGGACAGCAAGTTAGGGGAAATCTCCCCAGGTTTTGAGTGGAAGCTGTACTTTCAGTTCTGTCATTCTTTAACCTCCCCTTCTTAAAGCATTCTTCCCACATTCTACACTTGCTTGGCCTTTCTCTGGGTAGAGCTTAACTGTACATCTTCCCATAGAAATCATGAGCATTCTTTAGTGCATTAGTGGCCCAGGCTGGTTGCCTATGAAAAGTAGGGACATGGCACATGTGAGTAGGAATGTGGAGAGGTGTTAACTGCTTGCTGTCCAGAGCAATTTTTACACACTTCACATACATGTTAAATCAGCTTTTTTTGCTAGAAAAAAAATTACTTAGAACCCCAAACTATTTTGTGAAAGTAGAGGCCCTGGAGAATAAAATACTGGCTGTTGCAATTGTTTTATGTAGAACAATACGTGTGCAGCTGTTTATTAAGGCCTCATGCACACAGGATTTTTTTAACTCTCCTAGAAGCAGGGTGGATTACATTGTTTGATTAAAAAAAAAAAGTTTAGATTTTTATCAAATTTATTTTAATAAAATACATAGTTACATAGTAGGTGAGGTTGAAAAAAGACACAAGTCCAACCTATGTGTGTGATTATGTGTCAGTATTACCTTGTATATCCCTGTATGTTGCGGTCATTCAGGTGATTATCTAATAGTTTCTTGAAGCTATCAATGCTCCCCGCTGAGACCACCGCCTGTGGAAGGGAATTCCACATCCTTGCCGCTCTTAGACCCCGTTCACACAGGGACGACTTGTCAGGCGACCTAGTCGCCTGACAAGTCACCTCCCGTTCTGTGCTATGGAACCGTTCTAAGGGGAGCAACGCAAGTCGCTCCGACTTAGAAAAAGGTTCCTGTACGACTTCGGGGGCGACTTGGGGCGACTTGCATAGACTTCTACACAGAAGTCGTTTTGCAAGTCGCCCGGGCATTCGTGTGCAGGTCGCCTCGGTGAGGCGACCTGCAAGTCGTGTTGCCCCTGTGTGAATAGGGTCTTACAGTAAAGAACCCTATACGTAGTTTAAGGTTAAACCTCTTTTCTTCTAATTGTAATGAGTGGCCCCGAGTCTTATTAAACTCTCTTCTGCGAAAAAGTTTTATCCCTATTGTGGGGTCACCAGTACAGTATTTGTAAATTGAAATCATATCCCCTCTCAAGTGTCTCTTCTCCAGAGAGAATAAGTTCAGTGCTCGCAACCTTTCCTCATAACTAAGATCCTCCAGACCCTTTATTAGCTTTGTTGCCCTTCTTTGTACTCGCTCCATTTCCAGTACATCCTTCCTGAGGCCTGGTGCCCAGAACTGGACAGCATACTCTAGGTGCGGCCGGACCAGAGTCTTGTAGAGCGGGAGAATTATCGTTTTATCTCTGGAGTTGATCCCCTTTTTAATGCATGCCAATATTCTGTTTGCTTTGTTAGCAGCAGCTTGGCATTGCATGCCATTGCTGAGCCTATCATCTACTAGGACCCCCAGGTCCTTTTCCATCCTAGATTCCCCCAGAGGTTCTCCCCCCAGTGTATAGATTGCATTCATATTTTTGCCACCCAAATGCATTATTTTACATTTTTCTACATTGAATCTCATTTGCCATGTAGTCGCCCACCCTATTCATTTGTTCAGGTCTTTTTGAAAGGTTTCCACATCCTGCGGAGAAGTTATTGCCCTGCTTAGCTTAGTATCGTCTGCAAATACAGAGATTGAACTGTTTATCCCATCCTCCAGGTCGTTTATAAACAAATTAAATAGGATTGGTCCCAGCACAGAACCCTGGGGGACCCCACTACCCACCCCTGACCATTCTGAGTACTCCCCATTTATCACCACCCTCTGAACACGCCCTTGTAGCCAGTTTTCAATCCATGTACTCACCCTATGGTCCATGCCAACGGACCTTATTTTGTACAGAATACCTTTTGGAGTAAAAATCTATCTAAAGATAGCTGTTTATTTAAGATACATTAATAATTTTAGTTAATTCAGCATGAAATGGAGCTTAGTTATGGTAGCATAAAGCTGTATATTTGGACACTGACAGAATCATTTATTCTGGCCATTGAAATACATTAACACTTAAGCACTAAATGCACCTAGCGTTAACATGCGTTTACAAGCCTTTTTTCTGGCCCCGCTCTGCTGCTCTGGCTGCACTGGCAGTGGGTTTTTCCCTGCCTCTAAACTCTCCTTCCATTAAGCACTGCTAAAAGTCTGTGTACATGGACACACAGGCTGACATGTAAGGAAGATTAGAGGCAGGAAAACAAAAAAAAAAAAAGCCAGATTCCCCTAGGAGCAGGCTGCAAAAACGTTCAGTGTGCATGAGGCCTAAATGCAAATTTTCAGGAAAAAATACACTTTTTGGTGCACACAACACAATATAATGCCTTTTTTGGTGACATATAAAAGATCATGTTGCATGAAGTAAATAGATAGCAAACCTGTCCAGGTTTAAAATTGCGCACAACTGTGAAATGACAAAAGAAATACAGTACCTAAAATTGTCCATAGGGAGCACTTTAAGGGAGTTTATAGGTTAATTGCGAATTAGGGCCTGTTAGGCCTGATTCACATCTATGTATTTTTTGTGCTTTTTGCAGATTTGCACTACAGTCCATTTAACATGGTTCCCTATGGAACACGTTCTGTAGTGCAAGTCTGCAAAATGCACTAAAAATGCATAGGTGTGAATCAGGCCTTAGGCTTTGTCTTCAGATTCAGCTCAAGCAAGACAGGTAAAGCTTCCCTTCAGTACATTATACAGATATGCATAAGTCCCAATGTTTTCAGCTACAGTATTCCAAATTCTACTGACAGGCAATCTCATGAAGCAGGTAAAACTGATGCTGGCCATACACTATACGAAAAATCGGCCGAAAAATCGTTCGAATGGACACTTCGTTCGTTTTTCGGCAAGTTAGTGGGTACAAATCGATAATCGTTTGTGACGTTTTTGTGGAAAAAAAACGAACGGCATGTTTGGAAAATTTCTGCCGAACGTACGATAAATTGCAAGGTTAATGTGTTTCCCGTCTGAACTGCCTGCACTAGGTATATGTAAAAAAACGAACACAAAATTATTTATTCATGTCCACTGAACAGATTATCGGTCATTATATGATGGCACGATCGTTTGCGGTCACGGTCGAACGTTCGTTTTTCGAAAAGGGGTTCGGCCGATTTTCTGTATAGTGTATGGCCAGCATTAGACAACCAAGTCTTTCAGGCTGTTGCTGTTGAGTCTTGCAGCTTTCCTCTGTGTAGATGGCAAAACTGACAGCAACCACCCTCTCTGATCAGCTGGTTAATACACTGGCCTGAGGAGGAAGTGCCTGCCCTCTACACTTAACCCTTTCTTAAACCTGCCCCAGACTGACTCTCCACAGGCCCTAGAATAAATGCTTTAAGGGTCGGTTCACACTAGTGCTCTGCCAGGCCTCGCATGTTGTGATGTGTGTGCGATGTAATTACAGTCATACAAACTGTATGGCTGGATTTGCATCGCATTCGGACCAAACTTGTGCAGGACCCTTTTTTTTTTTTTTGGTTCGCTCCGTAATCAGGACGCATGGGGATCCAATTCTGCAAATCGCGCTGAGTTTTGCAAACTGATTGCAGGTTGTCGTTCAGGTAACATACGCTCTGCAAACAGTTCACATGAACAGGTTAGTTTTTTTTCATTTTGGGATAAAAAATTTACATAAATTAAAGCTGATCATTGTCTCAACCCTCTAACTGCCACTTTTGCTGAACAACTTGAGCTGTTAACCGCTTGACAACTGCCACACACAGATGTACATCAGCAGAATGGCACAGGCAGGCAAATGGGCGTACAGGTGCGTCCCTTTAAATGTGCCGCCTTTCGGGCGCGCGCGCTCACCGCGGGAGCGGGTCCCAGGAACTCGATGTTCTCCGGCGGCTCGCGATTGCAGTGCGGAGAGGAAGAACGGGGAAATGCCTATGTAAACAAGGCATTTCCCCGTTCTGCCTTGTGTAATGACAGAGATCCACCGCTCCCTGTGATCGGAAGCAGTGATTGCTGTCATATCCTAGGTAGCCCCCCCACAGAGTTAGAATCACTCCCTAGGACACACTTAACCCCTTCATCGCCCCCTAGTGGTTAACCTCTTCCCTGCCAGTATCATTTACACAGTAATCAGTGCATTTTTATAGCACTGATCGCTGTATAAATGACTGGTCCCAAAATAGTGTCAGACGTGTCCGATGTGTCTGCCATAATGTCAGTCAAGATAAAAATCGCAGATCGTCGCCAGTACCAAAAAAATAATAATAAAAATGCCATAAAACTATCCCCTATTTTGTAGACGCTATAACTTTTGCGCAAACCAACCAATATACACTTATTGTGATTTTTTTTTTTTTTTTTTCAAAAATATGTAGAAGAATATATATCGGCCTAAACTGAGGAACAAATTTTTTTTTTATATAAATCAATATAAAATATGTTGGTGCGCTTCTCAAACTATCCCCATCTGTTGGAGTTGACCCTTGAGAAAATCACGTGACGTGATGATACGCGTGGGGAGAAGGAGTCATCTTCGCATAGTGTTTGGCAAACACAGCGATAGCTGTATGAGCGGTGAAGCTGTCTGACCATTATAACAAAAGCGATTCAGCTACTGCAAATGTGTGAGTGGATTACATTTTGCCCAGTCTTGTAGCATTTAAAAACACTGCGCAGTGATGGTTTTTCTTTTACCCTTATGTGAATCATCACCTCGCAAATGTAATTCATCATGCAACTGTGATCTGTGAGAATTGAAATACAAGCGAGTTCATCAAAGGCAATTGATTGGACATTTAGACCTCAGCTGGATTAACACAAACAGACACTATTTATTGCTTTTTTTTTTTCACCTACATATATCTAGGGATGCGTGTTCCCTTGTATGTTTTTTGATGCATCTATTTGCATTTATTCACTTTATTGATTGATATATTTATTTGCACCTATTCACTTTACTGATTGTGATATCAAGGTATATGTTTTTTGATGCATTTTTTTGCACTTATTCACTTTACTGATTATGATATCAGGGTATTTTTATGGTTTAGGATTTTATATATAAGCACCACTCCAACAGATGGGGATAGTTTGATAAGCGCACCAACATATTTTATATTGATTTATAGCAACAGATGTCACAGCACTAATTGGTTGGTTGCAGCTTACACATTTTCTTTTTGGTGTTTTGGTATTTTATAGAGAATCCACATCAGCGCTTTAGCTTTCTTTTTTCATAGTTTTTTTTTTTTTTTTTTTATATATATTTTTGGGGGATATTTATTATAGCAAAAAGTTAAAAATATTGCTTTTTTTTTTTTTTAAATTTTCACTCTTTTTTTTTTTTTTTTTTGTTTATAGTGCAAAAAATAAAAACTGCAGAGGTGATTAAATACCACCAAAAGAAAGCTCTATTTGTGGGGGAAAAAAAGTACATCAATTTTGTTTGGGTACAGCGTCGCACAACCGCGCAATTGTCAGTTAAAGCGACGCAGTGCCGAATCACAAAAAAATGGCCCGGTCATTCAGCAGCCAAATCTTCCGGGTCTGAAGTGGTTAAAGGAAGCTGAAATACAATAGACATACTGGCAGGACCACTAGGTAATAAAACTATGTTACGGGGGCACTCAGAAAATCAAAAAATGCTGTGTTAATGCTACTCAGACTGTATCTTATGTCATTTTTGCTTTTGGCCATAGTTGCACTTTAGGCATTTGTTATGCTGTTGGACAATTTAAGATTCCGTTCTCATCTCCGGCAAGAACATCTTGCCATTGGGAGTATCCTATTGATATAACAAACCAGTGAGTGATTCTGCACATCTGCATCTACTCAGAATTGAAATATCAGTTGACTTGACTGAATTCCAGGAAGATGAAATGCACACAACGTAACCACTTGCGACCGCCCTATAGCAGTTCTACTGCTACAGGGTGGTGGCTGTGCGCAGGATCAGGTATATATATGTAATCTGGCACTTACAGGTAGCGGGCGCGAATGCCTGCCGCCGGTGGCTTGCCCCTGCTGTGATTATGCACAGCAGGAGCAGATGTCCGCCGGCATCCGCTGATCTGTGGTTACACAGCCAGAACGGCAGCCTGCCTATGTAAATAAGGCAGATTGTCGTTCTTCCAATACAAAAGGCATGGATCCTGTGTTCCTGCAAAGTAGGGACATGGATCCATGCCTTCCCTTAGTAAAAGCACCTCCCACACAGTACACAAACACTGGCTAGGCACACAGTCAACCCTTTGATCGCCCCTAATGTTAACCCCTTCCCAGCTAGTGTCAGTTCAGTGACAGTGCATATTTTTAGCACTGGTTCCCAACAAAGTGTCAGTTAGTGTCCAATTTGACCACTGCAATATTGCAGTCCTGCTAGAAGTCACTGTTTGCTGCCATTATTAAAAATAAATAAATAAAAATTCCATAAATATATTGCATAGTTTGTAAACACTATAACTTTTGCACAAACCAATCAATATACGCTTATTGGCAGGATTATTGACCTAAACTGATGATTACATTTTTAAATTTTTTTTTTTTTTTTTAATTGGATATGTTTTATAGAAGAAAGTAAAAAATACCGGTATTTAAAAAAAAAAAAGAAAAAAGTCAGTCTTTTTTTGCGCAAAAAATAAAAACCGCAGAGGTGATCAAATACCACCAAAAGAAAGCTCTATTTGTGGGGAAAAACAGGACTTTTTTTTTTTTTTTTTGGTTACAGTGTCCCATTCCAATTATTAGTCAACTTCTTGCCGACCGCCCCACAAATATTCAAGTGCATGATTCTGCACTTTTTGGTCTGGGGGCGACCCACTCCTGCTGTGATTGGACACAGCGGGAGCCAATCAGCGGTGTCCGCCGATCGTTCCCGAGAGAGGCGGAATGGCGTTCTGCCTATGTAAACAAGGGAGATCGCCATTCTGTTAGTAGGGAAGATAGATATCCTGTGTTTCTGCTAAGCCGGAACACGGATCTCTGTCTTCACACAGTTAAAGGACCCCCAACACAGTAAGTACTCCCTAGGGACACATTTAATCCTTTGATCGCTACTGATGTTAACCCCTTCCCTGCCAGTGTCATTAGTACAGTGACTGTGCATATTTTTTATCACTGTATTAGTGTCACTTGGTGTTCAATTTGTCCGCCGCAATGTCGCAGTGCCGCTATAAGTCGCTGGTCGCCGCCATTACTAGTAAAAAGAAATAAAAATTCAATAAATATATCCCATAGTTTGTAAAACACTATAACTTTTGTGCAAACCAATCAATATATGCTTACTGGGATTTTTTTTACCAAAAATATGTAGCAGAATTTATATTAAAGAAATTTGATTTTTATTTTACATGTTTATTTTTTGGATGTGTTTTATAGGAGAAAGTAAAAAATGTTTTTTTTAGTTTTATTTATTTATTTATTTATTTTTTTTTTTATCGCACAAAAAAGAAAAAAAAATACCACCAAAAGAAATCTCTATCTGTGAGAAAAAAAAGGCATAAATATTTTGGTACAGTGTCGCACGACCACGCAATTGTCAGTTAAAGAAACACAGTGCCATATCGCAAATCTTCTGGAGCTGAAGCGATTAATGCAGTTTTGTAGTACTAATAAATCATTACGTTTTGTTTTTCAATTCAAATGCAATTTGATTTTAAATACCTTAATTTGATATCCACTACTTTCAATCTCCAATACAATGATGATAGAGGGAGGGGCAGCCATCGGAGCCACTCAGTTGTGCTGCATGCATATGTGCTGATGGGTGGAGAGATGAGTGAGCAGAGGGGTGACCTTATCTTTTCTACCAATGCTCTTTTCTGTCCACTGTATTCCTTAACCCCTTGCTGCCCAGCGTATAATATATATATCTTGGGTAGCAAGCAGTTATACCAGAATCATAGCTGTAGCTGCAACCATGATCATAATTTATTTTTATTTTTAGAGCCAGCAATCAGTTTTCCAGTAAAAGTGGTCCGGGCATCTTTACAGCCGCTCAGTTATCTTTAAGGCGCTTGAAATGGGCAACTCTCTGCCACTGCCACCCTGATGTCTCAATCAAGAGTACCTGTCACTGTCTAAAGCTATCACAATGGGTTTGTTCACCCCTTGAGATAGCAATAAAGTTAAATGAAGAAAAAAGTTAAAACAAATAAATATATAAATTTAAAAGCACCCCTGTCCAAGCTACCCGTGCTTTAAGCAAATGCAAACACGTACGGAGGTCCGGCATGCATGTGTAAACAGGGATTGCCCCACACTTGTGAGGTATCGGCACAAACGTTGGAATGAGAGCAATAATAATAAGACCCCTTTCACACTGAGGCGTTTTTAAGGCGCTACAGCGCTAAATATAGCGCCTGAAAAAAGCCTTGGCTGCGAACCCAGTGTGAAAGCCCAAGTGCTTTCACACTGGGGCGCTGCGCTGGCAGGGCATCACAAAAAGTCCTGCCAGCAGCTCCTTTGCAGCGGTGTAGGAGCGGTGAATACACCACTCCTCCCCATTGAAAACAATGGAGCAGCGCTGCAGTGGCATTTTGCGGGTGGATTTAACCCCTTTTCGGCCGCTAGCGGGGGATTAAAACCGCCCCGCTAGCGGCCGAATAGCGCTGCTAAAACGACAGTAAAGCAGTGCTAAAAATAGTGCCGCTTTACCGCTGACGCCGGGAGGAGGGTCAGTGTGAAAGGGGTCTAATACTGAGAGCGCTCATGTTTATCTCTAAACTGATCCCCTGTAAAGGCTTTTATAGCGTAGCCTATGGACAATATCAGCTACTGTAGTTTGCCCCCATTTCACAGGCATATGCAATTTTAAATCTTGATGTGTTTGATATCTTTACTACTGGATGCAACATCATATTTTGTATTTTACTATAAACATTTTATTCTATTAGGGGAGATTTACTAAAAATGGAGCACACAGAATCTGGTGCAGAATAGGATGAACAGAAACCTAAATCCCTTGGCAAGTTGAACAGCAGCCTTATATGTGCAGTACCTAGCTTTTTGTTTGCGCACCAAATGATATGATATACTCATTGCTGCCCAATCCTATATATTGTACACTATACTTCGCTTTTTTTTTTTTTTTCTGGAGTTCAGCTATTTCAGTAAAATAAAAACACATTTGTTTATTTTCCCATATATTTTAACTTACATATTACATATATATATTATATACAGGCAGTCCCCGAGTTAAGAACACAATAGGGACTGTAGGTTTGTTCGTAAGTCAAACTTGCTCGTAAGTCGCAACACTGCATTTGTAAGTGTAACTTCCGGTCAGAACACTGCATTTGTAAGTGTAACTTCCGGTCAGAACACAGCGTTCATAAGTGTAACTGCCGCCTGTGCATGGATGTGGGATGTTCCGGGCGCTTGTTATGTTATCTGGGGCGTAGTACGGCAGTGTGGGATATGTTCGGAAGTGCTCGAAAGGTATCCCGGACCCGCGTGGAGCACAAGTGGCGGACATTTGAGGCCGTTCGTAAGTAGGAGTCATTCGTAACTCGAGGACTGCCTGTATTCTGTATATATATGTTCATCCCTGGAATTCTTTGTTTGGCAGGAGGTATGCCTTTTTACTCTGTAAATACAAGCCGTGTTTAGCCACAAACAAAGAGGCG
The DNA here is from genome assembly GCA_037952835.1 of Lithobates septentrionalis. Lineage (NCBI taxonomy): Eukaryota > Metazoa > Chordata > Amphibia > Anura > Ranidae > Lithobates > Lithobates septentrionalis. The sequence continues at coordinate 6,238,730 of JBBDGP010000188.1, forward strand.
GAATTTCCTGACTTAACTGGATCCAGTTCACTGCCAGTGTTGGCAAGCTAATTATGGTAGAAACCAGTAGGGTGGGTTTACTGTTACATTTATAAACAGTATATAAAAAAACTTGCATGACAATATGACTTAATTCTGCCTCCCCTATACAAGGTTGTCAGATAGTAAAAATGTTGTGTATACCCCTCGCTGTAACAGTAAATTGGATTAGAAAATGACATGAGCTGCAGTAAACCGTGGAACTGGGTTGCATGTACCAAGCCCTTAATGTTTTAGTTTTATGTGATAGACCAACACAAAGTGGCACGTGAAGTCGAAGGAAAATGATAAATGGTTTTCAAAAATTTTTACAAATAAATATGTGAAAAGTGTGGCATGCATTTGTATCCAGCCCCCCTGAGTCAATACTTTGTAGAACCTCCTTTCGCTGCAATTACAGCTGCAAGTCTTTTTGAGGATGTCTCTACCAGCTTTACACATCTAGAAAGTTACATATTTGCCCATTTTATTCTTTGCAAAATAGCTCAAGCTCTGTCAGATTGGATGGAGAGCGCCTGTGAACAGCAATTTTCAATTTTGCCACAGATTTTCAATTTGATTTAGGTCTGGACTTTGACTGGGCCGTTCTAAAACATAAATATTAGGGATGCACCGAAATTTCGCCCGCCGAAATATATCAGGCGAACATGGCCTTTTCGCCAAAATGCAGAAAAGGAAATCACGCCGAAAATGGAGGCGGGGCCCCGTCCCTGGTGCCGCCCATTACGGAGGTGTCCTGGCGAGGCGCGCCGCTGTCCTCTCCTCTCTTTTCCTTCTCCTCCTCCCCTCCCTCCCTCCTTGCCGCGATCTCTGTGTGTCACGGAGCTTAACTACGCAGACCGCAGTAACAATGTCCCGCCTCCTATGACAGACGGCACACTGATCCAATGGTGGGACATTGAATCAGTGTGACGTGATTACAGGAGGCGGGACATCATTGCTGCGACTGGGGCAATTCAAATGCAGCTCTGTGACTCACGGAGATCGCCGCTCTGATTCGGGAGCTGGCAGGCTGCATGACGGGCACTGGCAGGCTGCATCTTATGGGCACACGTGAGGCTGCATCTTATGGGCACACGTGAGGCTGCATCTTATGGGCACACGTGAGGCTGCATCTTATGGGCACACGTGAGGCTGCATCTTATGGGCACACGTGAGGCTGCATCTTATGGGCACACGTGAGGCTGCATCTTATGGGCACACGTGAGGCTGCATGACGGGCACTGGTGAAGCTGCATGATGGGCACAGGCAGGCTGCATCTGACAGGCACTGGTGAGGCTGCATTGATCTCTTGTATCATGTCCGCAGTCTCTGACCGTCTCCTGTACCACGTCCGCAGTCTCTGACCGTCTCCTCTACCACGTCCGCAGTCTCTGACCGTCTCCTCTACCACGTCCGCAGTCTCTGACCGTCTCCTCTACCACGTCCGCAGTCTCTGACCGTCTCCTGTACCATATCTGCTAGAGGTGCACCGCATGGAAATTTTGCTAATACTATTAGCAATGTGTTATAAATAAAATGTCTCTAATCTTTGTAGACTCGAACAGGTTTTCTACTAAGATTGCTTGTATTTGGCTTTATCAACTCTGACTATCTTCCCTGTCCCTGTTGAAGAAAAGAATCCCCACTACATGATGCTGCCACCACCATGTTTCACGGTGGGGTTGGTGTGTTCAGGGTGATGTGCAGTGTTAGTGTCCCGCCACATATAGTCCTTTTGCTTTTAGGCCAAAAAGTACAATTTTGTTCTCATCTGAACAGAGCACCTTCTTCCACATGTTTTCTGTGTCCCTCACATGGCTTCTCGCAAATGGGACTTCGAATGGCTTTCTTCTTGCCACTCTTCCATAAAGGCCAGATTTGTGGCGTGCAGGACTAATAGTTGTCCTGTGGACAGATTCTCACACCTGAGCTATGGATCTCTGTAGCTCCTCCAGAGTTACCATGGGCCTCTTGGCTGCTTCTCTAATTAATGCTCTCCTTGCCTGGCCTGTCAGTTTAGGTGATCGGCCATGTCTTGGTAGGTTTGCAGTTGTGCCAAACTCTTTCCATTTTTGGATGATGGATTGAACAGTGCTCCGTGAGATGTGCAAAGCTTGGGATATTATTATTTTTTTTTTTATAACCTAACCCTGCTTTAAACTTCTCCACAACTTTATCCCTGACCTGTCTGGTGTGTTCCTTGGTCTTCGTGATGCTGTTTGTTCAAGAGGGTTCTCTAACAAACCTCTGAGGGCTTAACAGGACAGCTGTATTAGTGCTGAGATTAAATTACACACAGGAGGACTCTATTTACTAATTAGGTGACTTTTGAATGCAATTGGTTCCACTAGATTTTAGTTAGGGGTATCAGAGTAAAGGGGGTTGAATACAAATGCACCCCATACTTTTCTGATATTTATTTGTAAAAAAAAATATGAAAACCATTTATCATTTTCCTTCCACTTCACATTTATGTGCCACTTTGTGTTTGTCTATCACATAAAATCCCAATAAAATACATTTACGTTTTTGGTTGTAACATGACAAAATGTGGAACATTTCAAGGGGTAGGAATACTTTTTTCAACACGGAAGGTGCCAAATCCCAAGGCGAGACAACAGACTTCTCGCAGGTCTGTAGTGTCCCTTCCTGCACACTGCACATCTATGAGATGTCGTTTGGTCCATTACTGAATATCAAGGGAGTTTGGTGAAAACGTTTTCTCCTTTACTTTACTGCCTCTGAGAGCCCATGATTTTTCCCACAATTTGTGGGTTTGTTTGTTGTTTTGACTTGGGATATGGCACCTGCCCTGTGTTGCTCGCCCTCTTACTACTCAGGTGTCTGGCTATGGTCATTGCCTAGACCAGCCTTCTTCAACCTGGGGTGCCGTAATACCCCAGGGTTCTGCCTGAGGTCGCCAGGGGTGCCGTTGCAGCCTGGCAGAGAGCCTGTCACATGAGACCCATTAGGAATTAATGACACCCCTGCGTGTCTGATAAAGAGCAGTGTGTTTGTCTGTGTGTCAGCGTGTGCGGTTTTGCGCGCATTCCGTGACCCGTAGTAATGTAAACCAAGCTTTAGACTGGGGTGCCTCAAGACTAAAAATACTTTTCAAGGGTGCCCTGGTTGGAAAAAGATTGAGAAACACTGACCTAGACATTATAAGCAAGTCCTGCTTTGACAACTCCTCTCTTCGAAAGAAGCATGTCTGCCGAAACGCGTTGAGGTATTGTAACCCCTCCTCAGCTTACATTGGTGACCATGATATAACACTTTATGCATTATGATTAATTGGTATACATCCGGTGGGCTGATATTGTAGCCTCTTCCAGAGCAGCCAAATGCAATGTGCATGTATATGGGGTGGATGGGGATATGAATATATAGGGGGTTTTGTTCATTTTAACAATAGGCAGATGTTTTTAAACTTTTTTGTTTTTAGATTTTAGTATCATTCAACCTGGGATGTTGGGTTGAATTGGCATTACTGAAATGTTGCCTTTTTAATTGATGCATATTTGTATGTTTTTGAGAGATAATGCACCTATAAAGTCCCTTAGTACATTCTGGCAGCTTGGGCAGACTGTTACCATTTTTGTTCATGAGTTATGGGATGTGATGCTTGATATCTGTAGCAGATTTTCACCTAATATTTACCGCAGGTGAATCTTCCTGGTGCATTTGATTTAAATGGACAGTGATTCACCACCAGTGAATGTTTTTTTTGTAAAGGTCACATTCAAGGCTTTATTGTGTCACGCTCAGTTGTGAATGGAGCCTATCGATTTACTGGCGTTTTTTGCGGCTTTTTACAAGCTTTTTTAGAAGTGTATTACAAGCCTTTTTCATTTTCAGGCTTTTTTGTTTAGCCAATAGAAAGCACTAGGGGGAGGAGAAGGAGAGGAAATTAGGGGTGGAGAGAAAATGTTTGTAAAACGCTCAAGTCAAGCATTTCTATTGAAGTGAAAGAAGTGGGGGAAAAAACTGTATTATTACATAATTATAAATTTACGGATCAAGCAGCAGTTCCCTTGTATGACATAATCACAGTTCACCAATAATATATAAATATAGAATCGTGCTAGATGGTCAAAATTAACAATGACATATGAAGAACCAAATGTCCATTAACCAGTCCACCAATGTTTGCGATAGTAAATATTTGAATTCTTGGTGTTAGTCTCCACCATCCACCACTTTGTGCAACAATGCCTCCACCAAAAGCTAAAAAGACTGCCTAACAGCTCCTGTGGACCCCTCATTACAAGGAGTCACTCTGCACTTGTGGCTTAGGCCTAGGCTGGGTTACCTCCACGTCTCCAAATTGCAAGGCCCCTCTGTACTCGTGGCGTCACTTAGTGGGATGGATGTGAAGTTCACCAAGAAAACAGAAAGCTCCACACAGTATAAAATCCTTTATACGTTTATTAAGATAATAAAAATGTTGCACTTGCAACAGGAATAAAATAATATCTTGGTGCGCGGCCGGCATACAAACGTCCTGCCGGGACACGAGGGTGATGGGTGACATCGTCCAGGTGCCCCTGGATGACGTAATTTTGTGATAAAACGCGTAGGGAAGAGCAACACACTGACGTCACCATCACCCTTGTGTCCTGGAAGGACGGCTCTGTTTGGTTGTGTGCTGGCCGGCGCACCAAACTCAAGGTACCATTTTATTGCTGTTGTAAGTGCAACATTTTATTATCTTAATAAACGTATAAAGGATTTTATCCTGTGTGGAGCTTTCTGTTTTCTTGGTGAACTTCACATCCATCCCACTAAGTGACGCCATGAGTACAGAGGGGCCTTGCGATTTGGAGAAAGGCCCAGGCTGGGTTATAAGCCATAAGCGCAGAGTGACCCCTTGTAATGAGGGGTCCACAGGGGCTGGTAAGCAGTTTTTTCAGCTTTTGGTGGAGGCATTGTTGCACAAGGTGGTGGATGGTAGAGACCAACAAAAAGCATTCAAGACTTATGCCGCGTACACACGGTCGGACTTTTCGTCTACAAAAGTCCGACGGACGCCGACGGACTAAAGCTGGCTGACAATCCGATCGTGTGTGGGCTTCCCCGGACTTTCAACGGACTTTTCCAGCCTCAAATCTGACTGACTTTAGATTTGAAACATGCTTTAAATCTTTACGTCGTAACTACGCCAGACCCAGAAATCCGCTCGTCTGTGTGCTAGTCCGACGGACAAAAACCCACGCTAGGGCAGCTATTGGCTACTGGCTATCAACTTCCTTATTTTAGTCCGGTGTACGTCATCACGTACGAATCCGTCGGACTTTTGTGTGATCGTATGTAGGCAAGTCCGCTCGTAAGAAAGTCTGCCGCAAGTCCGCCAGAAGTCCGACAAAAGTCTGTCGAAAGTCTGTCGGACAGGCTGATGGACTTTTGTAGACGAAAAGTCCGACCGTGTGTACGCGGCATTACTATCGCAAACATTGGTGGACTGGTTAATGGACATTTGGTTCTTCACATGTCGTTTTTAATTTTGACCATCTAGCACGATTCTATATTTTTACATTTCTATTAAAGTCTGAGGCCAAAAACGCTTTTAATATGCCAAAAAAAAGCTCCATGTACTTTTTTGAGATCCAGGCAATTTGCTTCAGGCGACAGAACGCTCATATGTGAACAGTGGCCGTTGAAATGGATGGGATTTGGCTTGTTGAGCGTTTTTAGAGCTACAAGCTTCAAGCAGAAAATCGCTCAGGTGTGAACGGGGCCTTAGGCTTCATGTACACTCAATATACTTTGACCGCTACCACAGGAAAACGCAGCAAAATTGCGTTTCTTCCATGTTAAGGATAGTAAGGTTGAACCTCCCCTAACCGAGGCAGCTCCTAAACGGCTATGTGTACATGGACACACAGGCTTTTATGGAGCTGAGTTTAGGAGCTGCTAGTGTACATAGAGCCTGTTTGTATTTCATGATGATAAAGGGAACCACAAAAAAAGCCTTATTAAACTATCTGAATAATTGTTTTTCCCAATACTATTGACACTGTTATTCATCTGGAATGTTGGTCTCGCTAACACAGCCTTGTTTATTAACTACCAGTAATACCCTTATTTGTATTTTATCTTAAGGGCCCAGACCATCATGAAAGCTCGTCTGAAAGGTGCCCAGACAGGACGCAATCTTCTTAAGAAAAAGTCAGATGCCTTAACCCTACGTTTCCGACAGATCCTAAAAAAAATTATTGAGGTACAGTTTGTCAAAAAAAACAATTTATTACATTTATTTTCACAGTGTGTGAACTAACCATCCCTATAAAAATGTAATACAACATTTTTGTAGTAGCATAGGTTCTAGGTTAAAGCATATATTAAGCCTAATATTTTATATTTTACATTTTTTGGATGTCGCATAGAAATGTCAGAATTCCTTTAACGTGATTCTAAACGATCACCTTGTAAAACAAACCCATTCAGTTTGAAAATGAAATGAAAGTCAAAACATTTGCATAGATATAAAAAAAAACATTATAGATACCTTTTTTATAAGTGATAATCTCTGTTCTTGACTGCATAAGAGCTGGGGGAGGAGAAGCAGCAGCACACTCAACTCTCCAGTGAATGGCTGTGCAGGCAGGGTACAAGTCTGATCATTGAAAGAGAGTAGGCTGAGTTCCCAGCATAGCTAGAGAACTGACCACGGTGTGCTCTCCTGCTTAGTGTGGTCAGTTTCTAATAGGAAAGCAGAGGGAATGGCAGGAACACTAGGGATTTCACACAAGCAATATAAATAGAACAGGATACTTTTCCATACAAGTACATGGTACAGCAGGCACATATCAGGAATATGAAATGCTGGGGGAACATACACTTTAAGGTTTTTACTGCTGTCCCAGGCTCCATTAGAAATATTTCCTACCGCTTCCTGTCTTGCTGACAACATTTTACCAGACATATGCCTTCACTTCCTGTCCCATAGACACACCGCAGAAAGTAAAAGACATTCTCTCCAAAGTGAGGTAAAGGCTTTCTTTGGCAGTTGTCATTAGAACAAACGTCTCAGTTAGAAGATTTTTATTTTTTTCCTCTATTCATGTTCAGGTGGTTAATTTTAGGGCACTTTCACACAGCTGCTCCAGTCCTTTCAGCAGGAGCTGAACGGTTTGGATGTCTGTGTTTTTGCCTAATGCCAGTTCAGCGTTTACGGGCAGACCCGCGACGGCTCTATGGGCAGTCGGATGTAAATAGAATTGTGTCGGTTTACATTAGGCTACCTCTGATTCGTCACATTTAGGATGCAGTCCTCGTCTGTTGTTTTTTTTGTTTTTGTTTTTGTTTTTTTTTAAGGACTTTAATAAACTCGGAAGTAGATAGGTATAAATGGACAAAGGTCTGTTTAAATCAGCCTGCTCATAGACCCACATAGAGCCTTTGTTCAAGTCCACCTAAAAAATGGACAGGTTGACCTGATCGGAAAGCCTGCGTTAAATGGTCCTTATTCTGCCTTTCAGTTTAGGTGACAGTGGTCACCAGAACAGACGGAGAGAGCAAGGATCCCTACCATCGCCACACCAGTGTATCCAATACTAAGCAAAATATTTTGTGTGTAACTTGTAATCACCGATATTTATGTTGTAGACCAAGATGCTAATGGGAGAGGTTATGAGAGAAGCTGCTTTCTCACTAGCTGAAGCCAAATTTACAGCAGGGGATTTCAGGTAAGCAATGCAATGAATAAAGATATAACAATATAAAGTGAAAGTGCTACTAAACCCAGGACTCTGCATTCACTAAAACTGGTCTCCCGCAATACATGGAAATGCAATTACTTTAGTAAATATCAACTGCTAAATACCTTTTCTCATCCAGCAGTATATAGCAGTCTTATGACTTCTATCAGGGTCTGCTTAAAGCTTGTAGGAGGAGTTTTCATTCTACTCTGATTGACCCTTATGCTGATCACATGCACTCTCCAAAGGAAAAACAAAACTCTAGCAATACACACCAAACTGAGCATGTGCAGAGTGCCCCCAAGGCATAGTTCTATCAGCAGATGGATTGGGGAATGTGAAAGAAGGGAAGGATCAGAGAACACTGGATCAAACAGCCTTTTTACACAATGCAGAGGATTAATTCCTTAGGTTTCACAGTGAGTATAACACGCATGCTTTACTGCATATACAGACTGAGTTTACTGTTGTGGGTTTAGTAACACTTTAAGCTAGCGTTACATAATATATTTTCAATCAAAAAATGTGTACATTACATTCAACAGCTTGATGAATGTCATTTGAAAATTGAATGCTGAAAGCAAACAACATTTTGAACAACTTTCAAACTAATAGACTTTACTGAACAAAAACCACATACTCTGTTTAGAAATTCATTTGTTTGAAAGAAAATTTCCATCCTGCTCCTTTTTGAATTTTCTTGCCAGTGAGGTCAAAAACAATTAAAAAAACTAAATTCTCCTAGTGTATAGCCAGCTTTAGGCTTTCTAGTATCATTGTGACAAACTGTATAGATGGTATTTAGGGACTGGCTTGAAACGGTAATCCCCAATATATCACTTTTTGTTGTACAGAATTTATTTTATTGCAGGTATTAGATTAGATATTTAATTTGTAGCAGAAAAGGAGCTGTGGGAAAATCTTGTCTTGAAAGGTCAGACAAATGAACAATTAGTTTACAGTTTCTTGTATAAATTATGCAGTAGTAAACCACAGCATTTAAAAAAAAAAAAAGGCAAGGCAACGGCATAATGTGCTAGTATATATTGCATACTAGCACATTATGAAATGCCTTAAAACTTAGCCCTCCAGTGGTGCGCTGACACGGCTTTCATCTTCCTTCTGGATTTTGTGGGCACCGGCAGCTTGAATGGCCGAGCCGCGACGACGTCATGCTTGGGAGCGACGGCACAGTGCTCTGAAGGAACGGGTATGGTGACGTCTCCAGCTGCCAAAAGGGCAGTGCACGTTTAGGAGATATTAATTTTACCAACAGGTAAACTTTATTATGCGCCTTCCTATTTGTTGCAACTGTATGCAAATATCTTTACAGGAAAAGTTCAAATAAAAAATAAATGCACATATTTTTTTTTTTTTTCAGGTAGAAAATAGTTTTTATTTATTCATTTTTGGAGCCTGTAAAGCATTGCACCAGCAATCAACAGATCGCAGATGCAATGCAGGTCTGCTGCAGACCTGTCAGTGTATCTGTGTGCTTGTACATCCCGTACAGGCTAGCAGATACACTGACGGGAAGAATCAGTGAACTACCATGGCGCTCCACAGCGCCGTGGTAGTTCATTAAGAACTACAAGCCAACAGCCGCAAAGGATGTCAGGGCTTGTAGTTCATTCACACACAGAGCTCTGTGTATGAATGATGCGCCTGTGTGGGCCCTGATTTAAAAAACTGACAGCTAGTACGGGGAGCTTCTCCCTATATTGCTGTCATAGGGAGGGGGGATCGGGCAGTGGCTGCAGCATTGGGAACATGTTACATGTTCTACCCTAAAAATGGGTGTTACGTACACATGTTCCCAAAGGTGAACTTATCCTTTAAAGGTTATTATGGTGTGAATAACATGTGACGTTATAAACTTTTTTGATAATATGTAAAACACTACAAATTGTATTAAATCAGCCAGTGGTTGTTTTTTTTTATTTTCCAGTGATGTATACTTCAAAAAGTTTTTGTATCAATAAAATAACGAATTAATGAATATTAAAGAAATATGATAATGTACCTTAAAGTCACATGGGTAATGTTTTTGTGATGCGTATTTCTATATATGGGATATTGGTACATCAACATGCGTTTCAGATCATTATAATTATAATGCAAATTATTTCTCCCAAACAACAGTACAACTATTATTCAGAATGTGAACAAAGCACAAGTGAAGGTTAGAGCTAAGAGAGACAATGTTGCAGGTAAACCGTTTTCTTCATTTTTGTAAAATCTTTGGTAAAATGATTCTAGTGATAGTGTGCCTCAAACACTCTATTACTTTGCATATTTTATTCTTTCAAATTATTTTGGTGATGCACATTAATTAATGGGTAAATCAGAAGATACTGTATCTCAGGATCAACACTTTCTTGCTTAGCTGAAGGAGTAAATTAGAATGTATTAAATGGAGTACAGCATTTCAAAATGAAAGTTTGCAGGACTGTTAAAGAAGAACTACAGGCAAAATTTTTATTTTACCATGCAGTGGGGCTGGGCCCACAAGGATCAGCTAAGTATAGCCTTTCAATGTGCAGATACCAATGTAAAGATGGCGCTCACATGCATAAATTAAATATAAAAAAAACGCCTTACAATAAACAAATATTTCTGTGCAGTGCTCACATACATGCCATATACAGTGGCTTGCGAAAGTATTCGGCCCCCTTGAACTTTTCAACCTTTTGCCACATTTCAGGCTTCAAACATAAAGATATAAAATTTTAATTTTTTGTGAAGAATCACCAACAAGTGGGACACAATTGTGAAGTGGAACGAAATCTATTGAAAATTTTAAACTTTTTTAGCAATTAAAAAACTGAAAAGTGGTGCGTGCAAAATTATTCGGCCCCTTTACTTTCAGTGCAGAAAACTCACTCCAGAAGTTCAGTGAGGATCTCTGAATGATCCAATGTTGTCCTAAATGACTGATGGTGATAAATAGAATCCACCTGTGTGTAATCAAGTCTCTGTATAAATGCACCTGCTCTGTGATAGTCTCAGGGTTCTGTTAAAAGCGCAGAGAGCATCATGAAGACCAAGGAACACACCAGGCAGGTCCGTAATACTGTTGTGGAGAAGTTTAAAGCCGGATTTGGATACAAAAAGATTTCCCAAGCTTTAAACATCCCAAGGAGCACTGTGCAAGCGATCATTTTGAAATGGAAGGAGTATCAGACCACTGCAAATCTACCAAGACCTGGCTGTCCCTCTAAACTTTCAGCTCAGACAAGGAGAAGACTGATCAGAGATGCAGCCAAGAGGCCCATGATCACTCTGGATGAACTGCAGAGAACTACAGCTGAGGTGGGAGAGTCTGTCCATAGGACAACAATCAGTCGTACACTGCACAAATCTGGCCTTTATGGAAGAGTGGCAAGAAGAAAGCCATTTCTCAAAGATATCCATAAAAAATCTCGTCTAAAGTTTGCCACAAGCCACCTGGGAGACACACCAAACATGTGGAAGAAGGTGCTCTGGTCCGATGAAACCAAAATCGAACTTTTTGGCCACAATGCAAAACGATATGTTTGGCGTAAAAGCAACACAGCTCATCACACTCAACACACCATCCCCACTGTCAAACATGGTGGTGGCAGCATCATGGTTTGGGCCTGCTTTTCTTCAGCAGGGACAGGGAAGATGGTTAAAATTGAGGGGAAGATGGATGCAGCCAAATACAGGACCATTCTGGATGAAAACCTGTTGGAGTCTGCAAAAGACCTGAAACTGGGACGGAGATTTATCTTCCAACAAGACAATGATCCCAAACATACAGCAAAATCTACAAAGGAATGGTTCACAAATAAATGTATCCAGGTGTTAGAATGGCCAAGTCAAAGTCCAGACCTGAATCCAATCGAGAATCTGTGGAAAGAGCTGAAAACTGCTGTTCACAAACGCTCTCCATCCAACCTCACTGAGCTCGAGCTGTTTTGCAAGGAAGAATGGGCAAGAATTTCAGACTCTCGATGTGCAAAACTGATAGAGACATACCCCAAGCGACTTGCAGCTGTAATCGCAGCAAAAGGTGGCTCTACAAAGTATTAACGCAAGAGGGCCGAATAATTTTGCACGCCCCACTTTTCATTTTTTTATTAGTTAAAAAAGTTTCAAAAATCCAAAAGATTTCGTTCCACTTCACAATTGTGTCCCACTTGTTGGTGATTCTTCACAAAAAATAAAAATTTTATATCTTTATGTTTGAAGCCTGAAATGTGGCAAAAGGTTGAAAAGTTCAAGGGGGCCGAATACTTTCGCAAGCCACTGTACACTCATGAATACCATAAACAAACAGGCAACAAGGTGAAACAATATACAAAACAATATCCAACACCAATAATTGCTTCAGTGGTTAGATGCTCTTCATCTTCACCGCTAGTGCTCAAAGGGTGTTAAAAACATGACAAAAAGAATTGCACTCCCTGGCACTAGTGTATACAGCTTGTGCAGATATCAAATGGCTTCTCAAGGGCTGGCGTGCGGTCAAAGCCTCGTTCTGACTATCCAGCCCGGAAATGACGTCACACAGGACCTGGAAGTGATGGAACCCTGCTCCGTTGCACTTATCGCCTCCCTTGGCACGGGAGAACTAATTTGCTGACGTTAATCCTTTTATATTTAAATCAATGTGCCAATGGTATGTTCCCACAAAGATTTGGCATCTTCAATTACAATCACTAGGGCTACGTTCATACTGAGTCAGTTTTTAGGCGCTTTAGCATTAGAAATAGCCTCTGAAAAGCGCCTCCCATTCATTGCAGTGTGTCTTTTTTCACACTGGGGCGTTGCGCTTACAGGACGTCATGAAAAGTCCTGCAAGCAGCATCTTTGGGGTGGGTTGGCAATGCTGTATTTAGCGCTCCTAAAACGCCCTGCCTATTGCAATGAATAAAGCACCTGAGAAGCACTTTGAAAGCGCCGTAAAACTGGACTTTTTACAGTTTTTTTGGGGGGGTGGGGTAAAAAGCACCCCGCTAGCCACTAAAACGAGTGGCGCTTTAGAGCTAATGACTGGGCGTCCCAGTGTGAAAGTAGCCTTAAATCCCTGCGAGAATAATATCCATGTGTTCTTTAAAAGGTTAATACCCCACCCCCTTTAATAATTCAGGTGGCCGAGAATGCCAACCTATACGATGTTGAGTTTGTCCTTGTATTGTGCAATTCTGTTCCCATCACCCCACTCTTTACTACTGAGATGCAACTAGAATCAACTTTCTGCCCCAAAAACAGTCAATCTGCAGGGCTTTGCATGAGTGCCCACCTTCCTTTTGAGCATTTCGGATCTTGTAATGTTGCCATCTGAAATTTAAAATGGATTAGGGATTTTATGCTGCTGATCTTTACAGAATAGTTCATAATGTAAAAGTCAAACACACATCTATATAGTTTTTCAGATTACTTACAAATAAAACAATCTCTAAAGGCTTTAGATGGGCGTTAGGCAGACTTCACTGGCAGTATGTGTAAGTATTTTTGGGGACGTTGCAGCTGAACGAAGAAAAAGCTGTAAGTGCAGATACACTTATAATTATTGCAGAAAATTTGATTTTTTTTGTGTGAACATATTGAACAGTTTACTGATGCCCATATTTAAACCTTTTGTCAGCTTTATTGTTAGAGGGCCTATATAGAGTACTATGGCATTTAAGTGGAACTATGCTGTATCTGAACACCACAAACCCAGAATGCTATTTAATTCTATTTATAATATTCAAAGCCAATGCCCTCATCCATCCATGTCTCCATGGTGTTTTTTTCTTGAGAAATCACTGAAAAACACCCCCTAGCGTTTCTGGCCATGGTCATCTTGAGTAAGGGCAGATGATTTGTGTAGCATTTGCTTCCTGGAATCCATCTGCCCTTAGCTCAGGCACGAACGTGTGGGTAGCTGAGGAAGCCCCTCCTCCCATCCTGAAGACTCCTGTATGACATAATTTGCATGGGTCAGGAAACCAGGAAGTAACTGAAGAACTGAATAAATAACTGAATAAATTGAATAAGTCTAAAACAGGTAAATATTGTATACCTTCCTATCTATTTACTAATGCTAGCAGCATAAGGAATAAAAATAGTTACTGTTGATTGAAAGAGAGAGAGAGAGGTTCTACTTTAAGATACAAAATCTAAAACCCTTTACTTCATTAAAGTTGACATATTTCCGCTTATTGAAACTGGTCATGCACATTGTGAATGTGACGGTGATAAATTAAAATACTGTTTAATCTTGTAGGAGTAACACTACCAGTGTTTGAACATTATCAGGAAGGAGGGGACAGTGAGTATTAATTTTAATGCATGTACATGTGTTAATTACTCTTGTGTCTTCTAACTTGTCGCTCATCCTTTGCATCATTTCTTTCTTTGTTTGCCAGGTTATGAGTTGACAGGTCTAGCAAGAGGTGGTGAACAGCTTGCTAAACTAAAGAGAAACTACGCAAAAGCTGTAGAGCTGCTTGTAGAACTGGCCTCCTTGCAGGTATAATACATGAATGCACGTATGTGTGCTCTGAAACAATAAGAGCATTCATTGGGCTGGGATCACAGAGGTTTTGATTATAATCCTTTATTTTGCTTACCATTTGGCTGTTTTTTTTCCAAGTACCAAGAACTTCCTAAAAAAATGTATATAAAGCATATACAACATATACTGTATGTGTATGCAATTCTTTTCATTACAGGCTGATTAAGAGAATTTCATGTCATGAAATCCTTAAAGTGATGCTAAACACACGGTTTAATTTACATTATCTCTTCTATTACTGTATATGGATGATGGCACTGTAATTATTAAAAACATCTTTCTAATCAATATACAGCTATCGCATGACCCAGATCTTTCTCAGCCCGTCTGCAGGGAAACAGCAGGAGGAGCTTCTAGTCCAATGCTGCTGGTCACATGTTCAAAATTATAAAAAAAAAAAAAAAAAAACAGCCTTTGGAATACAGAGTAAAAATAAATAATTAATATCAAACCGTTTTAAATTTGTCATACAGATATACACTGTATTGTCAAAAGTATGGACTCCTGCTTTTACACGCCCATGCACTTTAATGGCATCCCAGTCTTAGTCCGTAGGGTTCAATATTGAGTTGGCCAGCCCTTTGCAGCTATAACATCTTCAACTCTTCTGGGAAGGCTGTGCACAAGGTTTAGAAGTGTGTCTATGTCAATATTTGACCATTCTTCCAGAAGCGCATTTGCTTTGTACACTGGTCCAAACTATTTGGTGGAGGGGAGATTATGTGGGGTTGTTTTTCAGGTGTTGGGCTTGGCCCCTTAGTTCCAGTGAAGCGAACTCTTTAGGCATCAGCATACCAAGACATTTTGGACAATTTCATGCTCCCAACTTTGTGGAAACAGTTTTGGGATGGCCCCTTTCTATTCCAACATGACTGCACACCAGTGCACAAAGCAAGGTCCATAAAGACACGGATGAGCGAGTTTGGGGTGGAGGAACTTGACTGGCCTGACCTCAACGCGATAGAATACCTTTGGGATGAATTAGAGTGAAGACTGCGAGCCAGGCCTTGTTGTTCAACATCAGTGCCTGACCTCACAAATGCGCTTTTGGAAGCAAACATTCCCATAGACACACTCCTAAACCTTGTGGAGAACCTTCCCAGGAAAGTTGAAGCTGTTACAGCTGCAAGGGTGGGCTAACTCAATATTGAACCCTACGACTAACCTAAGACTGGGTTGTCATTAAAGTTAATGTGTGTGTAAAGGCATGTGTTCTGATACTTTTGACAATATAGTGTACATTTTAGGATAAATCTTTATTATTTTTTGGCAATAACATGGTGTGGGCGGATTTCTGCCAGTCATGCCCCTCCAGCTTGTGTCTTAGAATAAGAGGGAGATGAAGCCTCTATTAATCTACATATAATATTCAACCCCATTGTGTTAAGGTGGTTAGTGTGCATAGAGGAGGAGGAAGGAGGGAGTGGGCTGTTATTTATCACTGTGTATACGCCCACATGTGTGACTCTATAGTTGTTAGGAAATGCTCAACATAGAAACTCACTGAAAATTGAGCATGTGCAAGGCTGCCAACACTGCTCTGCAAAACCCTAGCTGAGTTGGGGACTTGGACAGAAGGGGGAGATAGAGAACAGCCGCATCAACCAGGTTTTTTGCAGAATACAGAAAGTGACCGAGTATGAACAGCATGTAATACAGCATTTATTGATCATTTTGTTTTATGATGTGGTAGAGCTGCACAATTAATCATTAACCACTTGAGCCCCGGACCATTATGCTGCCTAAGGACCAGAGGTCTTTTTCCAATTTGGCACTGTGTCGCTTTAACTGCTAATTGCGCGGTCATGCAATGCTGTAGCCAAACGAAATTTGCGTCCTTTTCTTCCCACAAATAGAGCTTTCTTTTGATGGTATTTGATCACCTCTGCGGTTTTTATTTTTTGCGCTATAAACGGAAAAAGACCGAAAATTTTGAAAAAAAATGATATTTTCTACTTTTTGTTATAAAAAAAATCCAATAAACTCAATTTTAGTCATACATTTAGGCCAAAATGTATTCGGCCACATGTCTTTGGTAAAAAAAATGTCAATAAGCGTATATTTATTGGTTTGCGCAAAAGTTATAGCGTCTACAAACTAGGGTACATTTTCTGTAATTTACACAGCTTTTAGTTTATGACTGCCTATGTCATTTCTTGAGGTGCTAAAATGGCAGGGCAGTACAAAACCCCCCCAAATGACCCCATTTTGGAAAGTAGACACCCCAAGGAAATTGCTGAGAGGCATGTTGAACCCATTGAATATTTATTTTTTTGTCCCAAGTGATTGAATAATGACAAAAAAATATATATATATTTACAAAAAGTTGTCACTAAATGATATATTGCTCACACAGGCCATGGGCCTATGTGGAATTGCACCCCAAAATACATTCTGCTGCTTCTCCTGAGTATGGGGATACCACATGTGTGGGACTTTTTGGGAGCCTAGCCGCGTACGGGGCCCCGAAAACCATTCACCGCCTTCAGGATTTCTAAGGGTGTAAATTTATGATTTCACTCTTCTCTGCCTATCACAGTTTCGGAGGCCATGGAATGCCCAGGTGGCACAAACCCCCCCAAATTACCCCATTTTGGAAAGTAGACACCCCAAGCTATTTGCTGAGAGGCATATTGAGTCCATGGAATATTTTATATTTTGACACAAGTTGCGGGAAAGTGACACTTATTTTTTTTTTTTTTTTTGCACAAAGTTGTCACTAAATGATATATTGCTCACACAGGCCATGGGCATATGTGGAATTGCACCCCAAAATACATTTAGCTACTTCTCCGGAGTACGGGGATACCACATGTGTGGGACTTTTTGGGAGCCTAGCCGTGCACGGGACCCCGAAAACCAATCACCGCCTTCAGGATTTCTAAGGGTGAAAATTTTTAATTTCACTCTTCACTGCCTATCACAGTTTCGGAGGCCATGGAATGCCCAGGTGGCACAAAACCACCCCAAATGACCCCATTTTGGAAAGTAGACACCCCAAGCTATTTGCTGAGAGGCATGGTGAGTATTTTGCAGCTCTCATTTGTTTTTGAAAATGAAGAAAGACAAGAAAAAACTTTTTTCTTTTTTCAATTTTCAAAACTTTGTGACAAAAAGTGAGGTCTGCAAAATACTCACTATACCTCTCAGCAAATAGCTTTGGGTGTCTACTTTCCAAAATGGGGTCATTTGGGGGGGTTTTGTGCCACCTGGGCATTCCATGGCCTCCGAAACTGTGATAGGCAGTGAAGAGTGAAATCAAAAATTCACGCCCTTAGAAAGCCTGAAGGCGGTGCTTGGTTTTCGGGGTTCCGTACGCGGCTAGGCTCCCAAAAAGTCTCACATGTGGTATCCCCGTACTCAGGAGAAGCAGCAGAATGTATTTTGGGGTGTAATTTCACATATTCCCATGGCATGTTTGAGCAATATATCATTTAGTGACAATTTTGTGCAAAAAAAAAAAAAAATTTGTCTCTTTCCCGCAACTTGTATCGCAATATAAAATATTCCATGGACTCGACATGCCTCTCAGCAAATAGCTTGGGGTGTCTACTTTCCAAAATGGGGTCATTTGGGGGGGGTTTGAACTGTCCTGGCATTTTATGCACAACATTTAGAAGCTTATGTCACACATCACCCACACTTCTAACCACTTGAAGACAAAGCCCTTTCTGACACTTATTGTTTACATGAAAAAGTTATTTTTTTTTTGCAAGAAAATTACTTTGAACCCCCAAACATTATATATTTTTTTTAAAGCAAATGCCCTACAGATTAAAATGGTGGGTGTTTCATTTTTTTTTTTTTCACACAGTATTTGCGCAGCGATTTTTCAAACGCATTTTTTGGGGAAAAAACACACTTTTTTAAATTTTAATGCACTAAAACACACTATATTGCCCAAATGTTTGATGAAATAAAAAAGATGATCTTAGGCCGAGTACATGGATACCAAACATGACATGCTTTACAATTGCGCACAAACGTGCAGTGGCAACAAAATAAATACATTTTTAAAAGCCTTTACAGGTTACCACTTTAGATTTACAGAGGAGGTCTACTGCAAAAATTACTGCCCTCGATCTAACCTTCGCGGTGATACCTCACATGCATGGTGCAATTGCTGTTTACGTTTGACGACAGACCGCCGCTTGCGTTCGCCTTAGCGCGAGAGCAGGGGGCGACGGGTGCTTTTTTTTTTTTTTTTTTTTTTTTTTTTCTTTATTATTTTTTTGCTTTTTTATCTTATTTTTAAACTGTTCCTTTCTTCCTTTTTTTTTTTTTTTTTTTTTTTTTTTTTTTTTTTTTTTTCTAATCATTTTTATTATCTCGGGGAATGTAAATATCCCCTATGATAGCAATAGGTAGTGACAGGTACTCTTTTTTTTTTTGAAAAAATTGGGGTCTATTAGACCCTAGATCTCTCCTCTGCCCTCAAAGCATCTGACCACACCAAGATCGGTGTGATAAAATGCTTCCCCAATTTCCCAATGGCGCTATTTACATCCGGCGAAATCTAAGTCATAAAATGCTCGTAGCTTCCGGTTTCTTAGGCCATAGAGATGTTTGGAGCCACTCTGGTCTCTGATCAGCTCTATGGTCAGCTGGCTGAATCACCGGCTGCATTTTCAGGTTCCCTGTTGAGACAGGAGAGCCAGAGAAAAACACGGAAGATGGTGGGGGGGGGGGGCATTCCCTCCCACGACTTGTAAAAGCAGTCTAGAGGCTAATTAGCTGCTAGGATTGCTTTTACATGAAATCCGACCGCTGGCTGAAAAGAATGATACCAAGATGATACCTAAACCTGCAGGCATCATTCTGGTATAACCACTCAAAGTTGTGAATGGCGTACCTGAAGACATAAAAATGGTTAACAATAAAGCACAGTAAACGGTAAAGTATAAAAAATTGCATACCTGAAAAGCAAACATGATAAAACATAATAACAATAAAACATTGCAGAATAGAATACAGTAAATAAGAGCAGAACAATAGAGAGAGAATAAAGAGAGAGAGAACAATAAAACGACAACTATTTTTTTTTATTTTATATATATATATATATATATTTTTATTTTTTTTTACACTTTTTTTGTAACTAACTTTTATAACTGTATTCGGTTCCAGGTTCGGGTCTCTCAAAATGCGATGGCATCTTGGGAGACCCTGTGAAAGTGCGCCTAGTCTGTGGAATGCTGTACCCTACGCTAATACTCAACTAGTGCATAGTAGCGTTCAAAACATTCACCAATGCAAAGACCAGGATTGTCAGGACAGGAGGGACAATAATAGCGGGTGTCACGCCTATATCCGCGCTAGCTGCAGACACCATCTTTTTTGGGGGGGTTCCTTGGGTAGGGGTACTAGGGAGGACATAAAAATGCCTCTCATGCAGCCGACTGCATTTGGTTGGGGATGTGAATGGGGGAAGTACCGGCGCTGCAGAAGCGGTGGGTTCCCAATTAGGATTGGCGAATGCAGCAGGAAGGGCATTATGGGCACGACGGGCCTGTGTTTGTCTTTTTGGTGGCAGCGGGACACTACTTGTGCTTGCCACCTCACCAGCTTGAACTGCACTTATGGGACTCGCCACGTCACCAAGTGTTACTACAGTGCTGGTTTGACTACGACCGGGGTGTACTAGGCCGCTGGCGCTTGCCAGTTCACCAAAACGCTACCAAAAAAACTGTTGGCGATCGCAGGGATCAGGCCTGACTCTGCGAACGCTGCAGTTATGCGTTTTAGTGTTTTAGTAAGTGACAGTGATCGATCGATACTGCACTTGGGTGGGCTGGGCGGAGGGGCAAAACGCAGGTGCTAGCAGGTATCTGTGCTGATCCCGCTAACACTGCGTTTTTGGGAACCCTAAACTGCTGGGGACGCTAGTATAGATCTGATCGGATCAGATATTGATCCGTTCAGATACTATACCACTAAGGGTGGTGTACGGTGCGTGCGTGGGTGTTAGTGCTACTGGCGCTAACCTGACGCTGCTTGTTGCTGGTGCTTGCCAGTTCACCAAAATACTACCAAAAAAACTGTTAGCGATCGCAGGGATCAGGCCTGACTCTGCGAACGCTGCAGTTATGCATTTAGTGTTTTGTAAGTGTCAGTGATCGATCGATACTGCACTTGGGTGGGCTGGGCTGGGCCGGGCGGAGGGGCAAAACGCAGGTGCTAGCAGGTATCTGGGCTGATCCCGCTAACACTGCGTTTTTGGGAACCCTAAACTGCTGGGGACGCCAGTATAGATCTGATCGGATCAGATATTGATCCGTACAGATACTATACCACTAAGGGAGGCGTATGCTGCCTGCGTGGGTGTTAGCGCTACTGGCGCTAATCTGACGCTGCCTGGGGCGACGCATATCACCGCCGGGCGATCAGGGGGCTAAACCTTTATTCGGTAATAAACGGCGGGTGCCCTGACACTATAAAAAATAAACGAACTAACCAGCGTCACCCGTAACACTTATACGGTGATCAGTGGTGAAAGGGTTAACTAGGGGCCATCAAGGGGTTAAAACATTTATTCGGTAGTATATGGGGGTCCCTGACGCTATAAAACGCTGACGGCGAACCTAAATATTTACATCCCTAACTAGCGTCACCAGCGACACTAATACAGCGATCAGAAAAATGATCGCTTAGTGACACTGGTGACAGGGGGTGATCAAGGGGTTAAAACTTTATTAGGGGGGGTACCCTAGACCTAAAGGGGGGTAATACTAACTGTCCTAACACTGTAACTGTCACAAACTGACACTGCAGTAATCAGAAAAAAAAAAAAAAAAAACTGCTGGTAGTTTGTGACAGGGAGGGGGGGTGATCGGGGGGTGGATCGGGGTGTTTTGTGTGCCTGGCATGTTCTACTGTGTGTGTGTGTGTGTGTGTGTGTGTGTGTGTTGGTGCACTCACTCACATGTCGTCTCTCCTCGGGCCGGAACGGAAATTACCGAGCCGAGGAGAGATGACATCATTTCCTTTGCTGCTGTTTAGCATACAGCAGCAAAGGAATGATTCGATTGGCCGGCGGCGATCGCGAGGGGAGGGCACGAACGGATGGTCTCCCCCTCACCTCTGATCGCCGCTGGACAAAAGACGACCGCCTCATGTACGTGATTTTGCCTGTCCGTGCCACCTTGCCGACGTACATCGGCGTGAGGCGGTCGTCAAGTGGTTAAGCATCAAAATCGCTATTTTTTTTCGTTCCTGATCTTCAAAACAGTATTTCACAATTCTTTCTAATGCCTCATGCACACGAGACGCTGGTGCAAACTCTACTGAACACATGTTTTTAAAAGCTGAAACCGGCGTTTAGAAACGTGCGTTTGCATGCCGCGTTTAGCCGCCTTTTACCGCGTTTGCGTCTAGAAGCGTCTGCAGAGCAGAGAATGACATTTTGCGACCCAACTTTGGGGCCCCGTATCTCGGGGCCACTTGGTGCTAGGAACCCCAAATTTGGTGTGCTAACACAGTGGTAGCACTACAGAATATCCAAATTTGGGGTTCCTAGCACCAAGTGGCCCCGAGATACGGGGCCCCAAAGTTGGGTCGCAAAATGTCAAACACTTCTGCAGCAGAGAATGACATTTTGTGACCCGATTTTGGGGCCCCATATCTCAAGGCCACTTAGTGCTAGGAACCCCAAATTTGGATATGTTGTAGTGCTAGTTCTGATATGGGGCCCCAAAGTCGTTTCGTAAAATGTTCCTTTTAAACACACTTATAAACGCAAACGCGGTACCAGCGTTTAGCCGCGTTTGGCGTCTGAAACGTGGAAAACGTTTGCGTCTGAACCCATTTTTTTTTTTGCTTCTGGAAAAACAAGGTTAAACGCAACTGCCTAAAAAAACCAAAAAACGAGACTGTGTACATGGACACATAGGATAACATTGAATGGGTTCAGGGGCAGTTGAAAAAAGTGTCCAACTGCCTCTGAACGCGAGTTTAACAGCGTCTCGTGTGCATGAGGCCTAACAAGTGCAGAGAGTTCTCACAACTGAAAAAATAAATAAAATCCAGACAGCCTGCCAAGTTTTATCACAACATCATGGATAAGTATACACAAAGTGAACTTCTGCCTGTAGATGAGAGAAGTTTAACCACTTAAAGACTAAACTTTTTTCTGGCACTTGCTGCTTACAAGTTAAAATCAATATCTATTGCTAGAAAATTACTCGGAACCCCCAAACATTATATATATTTTTTTAGCAGAGACCCTAGAGAAAAAAATGGTTGTTGCAATATTTTATGTCACACTGTATTTGCGCAGCGGTCTTTCAAACGCAATTTTAAAAAAAAATACACTTTAACCACTTAAGGACCGCCTCACGCCGATGTACGGTGGCACGGGCAGGCAGAATCACGTACATAAAAAATTGCGTGCCAGGCACAAAGAAACTCTTCTATAAGGACAAACCGGTACTGAGGTATAAATCTTTATTTAATTAACTATCCAAGGTATTAAACATATACATATAAATCTAATGTCAAACAACAACCCTTATTCCCGGAACACATTAAAAAGACCTAATGTCTGAAGGTAATATTGGTGGCCACCAGTTAGCAAATAAATCTCATCAACCTCTCATACTCACATCCACATACACCATTCAATCAGAGTCGCTTGTCAAGTCTGTCTGAATACTCATCCAGTGATTATGGGATTTGTCAGTAGTAGTGATACACGTGTTGGATCATAATAGGTAGTCCCGATCACGGATTATTTATTCACTATTAAAGCAGTCTCATAAAAAGATTTTTAAAGTGCAGGTGTGGTGAAACAGTTCCAAATGGATTCCGTGAGATTAGCTTAAGACAATTGCGGCTTTAAGTAGAACCAGATGTCAGTAATCTGATCAGTTCAATAATAACCAACAGTAGGGTAATGCAGCATGTAAAGAGTAGCATCTATGTAATGTATTGGAGATAAATCTGATTTTACCGTAGGCTGGAGCGGACCAGGAAGTGTCACATCATGCCAAGTGTCGGCGGGATCAGCGTACAGATATCGATATTTAAAAGATGTATAGCGAGCTGTAGAGCGCTGTCACTAAAGCTGGACAAGGGGATCCCTTTCCACTGGTCTCGATGTAGTCATCCACAGTTTGCGATGTCAGTCTTCATCAGCTGGTAATACGAATATCGTCTCCTTGATGCTATGACAGGTGCTATACCCACTGAGAGAGCCGCAGATGTCAGGCTCTGATGCTTTTCCACGGTCAATAGGGAGAGAGGTTTAGGGAGCAGTTCAGTTAAAGGTGTGTGGCCATCCGTAGAACCTTCTTGTGGATATCACCTTAATGATGCTTACATGTTTCGCTAAATGATAGCTTCTTCAGAGCATGCGCGTTAGTGTGTCAGTCAAGTTATATATCGTCATACCAATCAAGTTTCAATTGGTTGCTACTGGTCAGCAGTCCACAGCGCTTTAATCATTCATGATATCATTCACCCGTGCATAGTCATACATAGTGCAAGGGAGCATTCAGAGTTTAACCCCCCATGTATCTGGGGTTATTGCAGATATTGGGATTTTCTTTAGGGGAATTGCCCTTCCTATTTAAGCTGACCAAAGTAACTAAAAGTGATCTCCAACAGTTTAAGTAAAATAAAATTATATAAAAAATCCCAGATCGTTTAGGGAAAATTGTTTTTATATATAAACACAGATCATCCATTGAAAGCTGCTACAGTGCCTAGTGGATACATGGATGGATGGATAGGGATAATCATTCATAACAGATAAAACACCAATCAATTCCCTGTGCATGTATGCACCTAGAAACTGATCATCCATCCAAGTAGGTTGCCTTCCGAACAGGTAGATCAGCGCGGGCCGCTCCAATACAAGTCCAGGGAAACCTCACACGCAATGTCCACATAGGACAAAAAGCGCCAAACAGGGTTTCTTGGCATCTATTTCCCGGCCATGGTCCCCTTTCACGGGTAGATCTAGGAAATCACCGGGTCTAGGGAATCACCAGCCCAATACCGTCCTAGACCCAGATTGTTGGGCTTCTTGGGAAGTAATCCTATCATGTTAAGTAAGCAAATATAGCCATTCTAGAAAAATTGCTACATTCCACTATTATGTGGATACAGAGATATATGTAGCAATTTTGTAACGCAAGGAGGCCATCACTGCACCTAGTGCAGACACACCCCTACAGGGTGGATAAAACAAGTGGCTGATATATGCAAAATAAGGAAACTACACATGTCAAGTTAATAAAGGATATAAAAGTTGAATGGGGTTTTTTTGGTAACAGGTCCCTAATAGTACCTATTGGTCCAGGCGAAGGGGTTATGTACAGATAGACAGCAGTCATGGGGACCCCTAGTTCAGTCCCATCATGTGAAGAATCCCCATTCATATCCGCAAGCCCCTTGTTAGAAGGGGGGCTTTGCAATAGTAGTTATCCTTTATGGTTCTAAAAAAACAGATAAGTTGCACTCATTGTTCAGGCCTCGTGGCTGCATGCTTTTTAGCATGAATATCCACATTTTTTCTTTTTGATATAACACTTTGTCAAAATCACCTCTTCTTGGGGGCAAATTCAATTTATAGATACCTTTGCATTTAAGGCCACTTGGGTCGCCATTGTGTTTCTCCAAAAAGTGCAGTGATAGAGGTCCCTCGTCATCCTTATTTAATATGCTTTGGACATGTTCGCCAACGCGGACTCTAAGCTGTCTTTTGGTCTTGCCCACATACATAAGACCACACGGGCATGTGAGCACATATATGACCCTCGCTGACCGACAGTTGATAAAATGATGGATTTTAAACTGTGAATATGTATAAATATGTATATGTTTAATACCTTGGATAGTTAATTAAATAAAGATTTATACCTCAGTACCGGTTTGTCCTTATAGAAGAGTTTCTTTGTGCCTGGCACGCAATTTTTTATGATTTAACAATAACTCAGAGGACAACTAAGTTCTGGCGTCTCTGATCTATAATCATTATCCGAGACGCCGGACTCAGACGGTACAATCTGGTTTAATCCCCATTAGAGGTCAGGGCCAATGCATGGCCACTTAGCTTCCTAGAGGGAGATCCAGTTTGGTATATAGGAGTAGTTGAGATATCCTTTTTTTGCCTTTCCTTCTTTTTGATTACATGATATTCAGTGGGATTATACTTCCCTTCTAAAGGACTCCTCTCACTATCCACCTACCCATTTACTCCTGGGTCACTTTTAATACACAAAGAGGGACATTCTGAGTATACTCTTTATGATACATATATGAATCATAAGCGGGTATAAATTAGGGAAATTGTGGGGAATCATTGACCCTTTCCATTACCAGGTTGAGGATGGCATATCTATTGGATGAAGAAATAGACCTCGAAATACAATCTGCATTTTTAGATGAAGCGACAGCGACACATAGTGGTGGAGATGAAACCCTAAAAGGACTTTTAAAAAATCACAAAAAACTTACCATTAAATTCCTTAATAGAAAATGGGACATCTCCTCACTAAAATCACATATCGCACATAAAATAATTCCCAGAGGTTTGAGGGAAAGAGTGACTCCAGCAGGGCATCTACATACCCCAAGATTTCTCCAGCTTTGGAAACAAAGCTGTTTGGAGCGCGGTCTAGCTATTCTTAACATGATAGTTGAGGAGGAACAGTTACAGCTAGAAGAGATTAAAAGGGACATAGACACAAGTGTCCAATTACTTGAACCATATAAAGAGGACCCTCTATTCATCAAATCTAATGAATTGTTAAAGAAAGAGGTAGAAAAAACACAAAGAACCCTGAAGTCTACAAAACAAGAAAAATTCAAACAAAATCTACAGGACTGGGAAAGTGGCGATGTATTTGACCCCAGCATACCTAGGGGTAGAAGTAGATCCCGTAGACGAAACCATAGAAAGAGGTCCAAAGTAACTCAATCAAGACACTCATCTACAGATAGTGAAACAGGAAATCTCGAAAGGACAGTTGCTTTTTTAGACACAGGGGGGGAGTTACCCAACAGCCCAAATTCCAGAAGGGACCAAGGGAAAACAGGAAGAATTCCTCCCCAAGGCAAAAACGGAAGGCAAGGAAGAGAAAGAGACACAAAAGGAAGTCAGAGGGAATTAAGATCGTCCTCACGGAGGACTTAACTAAGGAGGGAAATATGAGTGAAACACAAAACATACATCTTTTAGGTACGCAAGATAAAAAAGTGGTTAATTTATCCAACTTCCCTCTAAATCAGCACCATATATCACTTCTACAAAAAGGACTCTCTTTTTCACCTACAAGCTCAATGAGTGAATTTGAGGTGTTTAAAGATATAAACCTATTCCTACGTAAGGTCATCTTTAGATACTGGCACTCTGACAAAGGGGAAGTCTATCCCAAGGATGAGAAAACTAGGGAAGAGAGGGAGGCCTTAGAGATACTAGTATCTCTATTGGAAGAAAATGACAATACTAGTCCAAGTGATGAAATCAATAGCCCTTCATCCATACCTCTGCGTCCCTCAAATTTAACTATTAGATCTTTTAAAATGCCATCCCTCTCGAAACATAAACGGATCCAGGCATTCTTGGAGCAGGTCCAAAGGGACCTATCCACACTTAACTGGGACTATCATGGAATAGACAACTTAAGCCCGGAGGAGAGAAAGGCCCTTAGAGAACTTAAGGAATCTAAGGACATTATCATTAAAAGTAGTGATAAAGGTGGAAATACAGTATTGCTATCACCGGATATGTATGAGACGGAAACTATGCGTCTCTTAAATGATCAAACTACATATAAGAAACTACCGTACAATCCTTTTCCCGAAATCATTGATACTTTAAATTTCAAATTAAGGATGGCCTGTGATAGCAACCTCCTTTCGAATAAGGAAACAAAGTATCTTTGCGTCAACGAATTTAATACGCCAACTTTTTATATAATACCCAAACTACATAAATCGATTACGAACCCTCCAGGAAGGCCCATAGTGTCAGCGATTAAAGGACCACTGGAGAGAGTGGGCAAATTCGTTGACGCAATGATAAAAGAACTAGTGACTGATCTCCCTTCCTATGTACAGGACACCCGCGATGTTCTAAGGAAGATCGATGGACTCAGGGTACCGACTGACACCTTGTTGGTGGGGATTGACGTAGAGTCCCTGTATACGTCGATCCCACATGAATGTGGACTCAGAGCGGTACAGCATTTCCTTGACTCTAAGTTCCCACAACTAGCCGCTCAGAATGAATTCATCGTAGACTTGTTACAGTTTATGCTGGATAACAACTGCTTCCAATTTCTTAATCAATACTATAGACAGATAAGGGGCACCTCCATGGGGGCACCATGGGCACCAGCGTATGCCTGTCTACACCTAGGGCTATGGGAACGGGAGCACGTTTATCCCTCGTCTATTTACCTCAGCCACTGTGTCCTGTGGCTGAGGTATATAGACGACGTGATTATGCTATGGAGGGGTACCCCCCGGGAACTGCAGTCCTTCATTGACGAACTGAACCTGAATGACCTAAACATCAAACTGACCTTTTCTTTTGATTCTTGCACCCTGCCATTTCTTGACCTTAAGATTCAGATCAACAATGACCAAATCTCCACAAAAACGTTCAGGAAGGATACAGCAGCCAATACTCTGCTTCTGGCTACAAGTCACCATCCGAGGTCCCTCATTCACGGAATCCCAGTGGGGCAATTTTTACGTACCAGACGCAACTGCTCAGAGGACAATACATTCCTCCTGGAATCCCGCGAACTATACGGGCGATTCCGTGAGCGAGGATACTCACATGGATGTATCAGAAAAGCGAAAAAACGTGCGTACCTTACTGAACGATCATCCTTACTTTCTAAAAACAAACCTGTCCAACAGCTTGACAAGGCCACCTCTCCCCCAATAAGGATTATCACTAAATATGGGACACAATGGGGGCAAGTGCGTAGAATACTTAATCGCCATTGGCATATCCTAGCCGAATCCCCTATATTGGGGAGAATAGTAGGCAGCAGACCTTTAATGACGGCAAGAAGGGCTACAAATCTGAGAGACAACTTGGTCCACTCGGAATATACGAGAACAACCAGACGAAATTGGCTCACTAGCCTCCCTCCCCTTAGGGGTATGTTCCGATGTGGCAGATGCCACATCTGCAAATATGTAGACAAGACGGACAGATTTGCCAACTCGGACGGCACAAAACAGTTTAAAATCCATCATTTTATCAACTGTCGGTCAGCGAGGGTCATATATGTGCTCACATGCCCGTGTGGTCTTATGTATGTGGGCAAGACCAAAAGACAGCTTAGAGTCCGCGTTGGCGAACATGTCCAAAGCATATTAAATAAGGATGACGAGGGACCTCTATCACTGCACTTTTTGGAGAAACACAATGGCGACCCAAGTGGCCTTAAATGCAAAGGTATCTATAAATTGAATTTGCCCCCAAGAAGAGGTGATTTTGACAAAGTGTTATATCAAAAAGAAAAAATGTGGATATTCATGCTAAAAAGCATGCAGCCACGAGGCCTGAACAATGAGTGCAACTTATCTGTTTTTTTAGAACCATAAAGGATAACTACTATTGCAAAGCCCCCCTTCTAACAAGGGGCTTGCGGATATGAATGGGGATTCTTCACATGATGGGACTGAACTAGGGGTCCCCATGACTGCTGTCTATCTGTACATAACCCCTTCGCCTGGACCAATAGGTACTATTAGGGACCTGTTACCAAAAAAAAAACCCCATTCAACTTTTATATCCTTTATTAACTTGACATGTGTAGTTTCCTTATTTTGCATATATCAGCCACTTGTTTTATCCACCCTGTAGGGGTGTGTCTGCACTAGGTGCAGTGATGGCCTCCTTGCGTTACAAAATTGCTACATATATCTCTGTATCCACATAATAGTGGAATGTAGCAATTTTTCTAGAATGGCTATATTTGCTTACTTAACATGATAGGATTACTTCCCAAGAAGCCCAACAATCTGGGTCTAGGACGGTATTGGGCTGGTGATTCCCTAGACCCGGTGATTTCCTAGATCTACCCGTGAAAGGGGACCATGGCCGGGAAATAGATGCCAAGAAACCCTGTTTGGCGCTTTTTGTCCTATGTGGACATTGCGTGTGAGGTTTCCCTGGACTTGTATTGGAGCGGCCCGCGCTGATCTACCTGTTCGGAAGGCAACCTACTTGGATGGATGATCAGTTTCTAGGTGCATACATGCACAGGGAATTGATTGGTGTTTTATCTGTTATGAATGATTATCCCTATCCATCCATCCATGTATCCACTAGGCACTGTAGCAGCTTTCAATGGATGATCTGTGTTTATATATAAAAACAATTTTCCCTAAACGATCTGGGATTTTTTATATAATTTTATTTTACTTAAACTGTTGGAGATCACTTTTAGTTACTTTGGTCAGCTTAAATAGGAAGGGCAATTCCCCTAAAGAAAATCCCAATATCTGCAATAACCCCAGATACATGGGGGGTTAAACTCTGAATGCTCCCTTGCACTATGTATGACTATGCACGGGTGAATGATATCATGAATGATTAAAGCGCTGTGGACTGCTGACCAGTAGCAACCAATTGAAACTTGATTGGTATGACGATATATAACTTGACTGACACACTAACGCGCATGCTCTGAAGAAGCTATCATTTAGCGAAACATGTAAGCATCATTAAGGTGATATCCACAAGAAGGTTCTACGGATGGCCACACACCTTTAACTGAACTGCTCCCTAAACCTCTCTCCCTATTGACCGTGGAAAAGCATCAGAGCCTGACATCTGCGGCTCTCTCAGTGGGTATAGCACCTGTCATAGCATCAAGGAGACGATATTCGTATTACCAGCTGATGAAGACTGACATCGCAAACTGTGGATGACTACATCGAGACCAGTGGAAAGGGATCCCCTTGTCCAGCTTTAGTGACAGCGCTCTACAGCTCGCTATACATCTTTTAAATATCGATATCTGTACGCTGATCCCGCCGACACTTGGCATGATGTGACACTTCCTGGTCCGCTCCAGCCTACGGTAAAATCAGATTTATCTCCAATACATTACATAGATGCTACTCTTTACATGCTGCATTACCCTACTGTTGGTTATTATTGAACTGATCAGATTACTGACATCTGGTTCTACTTAAAGCCGCAATTGTCTTAAGCTAATCTCACGGAATCCATTTGGAACTGTTTCACCACACCTGCACTTTAAAAATCTTTTTATGAGACTGCTTTAATAGTGAATAAATAATCCGTGATCGGGACTACCTATTATGATCCAACACGTGTATCACTACTACTGACAAATCCCATAATCACTGGATGAGTATTCAGACAGACTTGACAAGCGACTCTGATTGAATGGTGTATGTGGATGTGAGTATGAGAGGTTGATGAGATTTATTTGCTAACTGGTGGCCACCAATATTACCTTCAGACATTAGGTCTTTTTAATGTGTTCCGGGAATAAGGGTTGTTGTTTGACATTAGATTTATATGTATATGTTTAATACCTTGGATAGTTAATTAAATAAAGATTTATACCTCAGTACCGGTTTGTCCTTATAGAAGAGTTTCTTTGTGCCTGGCACGCAATTTTTTATGATTTAACAATAACTCAGAGGACAACTAAGTTCTGGCGTCTCTGATCTATAATCATTATCCGAGACGCCGGACTCAGACGGTACAATCTGGTTTAATCCCCATTAGAGGTCAGGGCCAATGCATGGCCACTTAGCTTCCTAGAGGGAGATCCAGTTTGGTATATAGGAGTAGTTGAGATATCCTTTTTTTGTCTTTCCTTCTTTTTGATTACAGAATCACGTACATACACGTGATCTGCCTCCCGCGGGCGGGGGGTCCGATCCGATTTCCCCTCCCCCGGTGCCCGAGGCGGTCCGCCTTTGTCCAGCGGCGTCCCCAGCAGTTTAGGGTACCCAAAAACGCAGTGTTAGTGGGATCAGCCCAGATACCAGCTAGCACCTGCGTTTTGCCCCTCTGCCTGGCCCAGCCCACCCAAGTGTAGTATCGATCGATCACTGTCACTTACAAAACACTAAACACATAACTGCAGCGTTCGCAGAGTCAGGCCTGATCCCTGCGATCGCTAACAGTTTTTTTGGTAGTATTTTGGTGAACTGGCAAGCACCAGCCCCAGGCAGCGTCAGGTTAGCGCCACTACCGCTAACACCCACGCACGCAGCATACGCCTCCCTTAGTGGTATAGTATCTGAACGGATCAATATCTGATCCGATCAGATCTATACTAGCGTCCCCAGCAGTTTAGGGTTCCCAAAAACGCAGTGTTAGCGGGATCAGTGCAGATACCTGCTAGCACCTGCGTTTTGCCCCTCCGCCTGGCCCAGCCCACCCAAGTGCAGTATCGATCGATCACTGTCACTTAAACACTAAACGCATAACTGCAGCATTCGCCGAGTCAGGCCTGATCCCTGCGATCGCTAACAGTTTTTTTTGGTAGCGTTTTGGTGAACTGGCAAGCGCCAGCGGCCTAGTACACCCCGGTCGTAGTCAAACCAGCACTGCAGTAACACTTGGTGACGTGGCGAGTCCCATAAGTGCAGTTCAAGCTGGTGAGGTGGCAAGCACAAGTAGTGTCCCGCTGCCACCAAGAAGACAAACACAGGCCCGTCGTGCCCATAGTGCCCTTCCTGCTGCATTCGCCAATCCTAATTGGGAACCCACCGCTTCTGCAGCGCCCGTACTTCCCCCATTCACATCCCCAACCAAATGCAGTCGGCTGCATGAGAGGCATTTTCTTTATGTCCTCCGGAGTACCCCTACCCAACGTGACACCCGCTATTATTGTCCCTCCTGTCCTGGCAATCCTGGTCTTTGCATTGGTGAATGTTTTGAACACTACCATTCACTAGTTGAGTATTAGCGTAGGGTACAGCATTGCACAGACTAGGCACACTTTCACAGGGTCTCCCAAGATGCCATCGCATTTTGAGAGACCCGAACCTGGAACCGGTTACAGTTATAAAAGTTAGTTAGAAAAAAAAAATATATATAAAATAAAAAAAAATAGTTGTCGTTTTATTGTTCTCTCTCTCTCTATTCTCTCTATTGTTCCGCTCTTTTTTTACTGTATTCTATTCTGCAATGTTTTATTGTTATTATGTTTTATCATGTTTGCTTTTCAGGTAGCCTCTAGACTGCTTTTACAAGCAGTGGGAGGGAATGCCCTCCCACCGTCTTCTGTGGGGTTTTTTCTGGCTCTCCTGTCTTAACAGGGAACCTGAGACTGCAGCCGGTGATTCAGCCAGCTGACCATAGAGCTGATCAGAGACCAGAGTGGCTCCAAACATCTCTATGGCCTAAGAAACCGGAAGCTACGAGCATTTCATGACTTAGATTTCGCCGGATGTAAACAGCGCCATTGGGAAATTGGGAAAGCATTTTATCACACCGATCTTGGTGTGGTCAGATGCTTTGAGGGCGAGTACCTGTCACTACCTATTGCTATCATAGGGGATATTTACATTCCCTGAGATAACAATAAAAATGATTAAAAAAAAATAAAAAATGAAAGGAACAGTTTAAAAATAAGATATAAAAAAGCCAAAAAATAATAAAGAAAAAAAAAGAAAGAAGACAAGAAAGTAGAAAAAAAAAAAAAAGCACCCCTGTCGCCCCCTGCTCTCGCGCTAAAGCGAACGCAAGCGGTGGTCCGTCGTCAAATGTAAACAACAAATGCACCATGCATATGAGGTGTCACCGCGAACGTCAGATCGAGGGCAGTAATTTTAGCAGTAAACCTCCTCTGTAGTGGTAACCTGTAAAGGCTTTTAAAGGCTTTTAAAAATGTATTTAGTTTGTCGCCACTGCACGTTTGTGCGCAATTTTAAAGCATGTCATGTTTGGTATCCATGTACTCGGCCTAAGATCATCTTTTTTATTTCATCAAACATTTGGGCAATATAGTGTGTTTTAGTGCATTCAAATTTAAAAAAGTGTGTTTTTTCCCCAAAAAAATGCGTTTGAAAAATCGCTGCGCAAATACTGTGTGAAAAAAAAAAAAAATGAAACACCCACCATTTTAATCTGTAGGGCATTTGCTTTAAAAAAATATAATGTTTGGGGGTTCAAAGTAATTTTCTTGCAAAAAAAAATAAAAATTTTCATGTAAACAAAAAGTGTCAGAAAGGGCTTTGTCTTCAAGTGGTTAGAAGAGTGGGTGATGTGTGACATAAGCTTCTAAATGTTGTGCATAAAATGCCAGGACAGTTCAAAACCCCCACAAATGAGCCCCATTTTGGAAAGTAGACACCCCAAGCTATTTGCTGAGAGTCATGTCAAGTCCATGGAATATTTTATATTGTGACACAAGTTGCGGGAAAAAGACAAATTTTTTTTTTTTTTGCTCTAAGTTGTCACTAAATGATATATTGCTCAAACATGCCATGGGAATATGTGAAATTACACCCCAAAATACATTCTGTTGCTTCTCCTGAGTACGGGGATACCACATGTGTGAGACTTTTTGGGAGCCTAGCCGCGTACGGGACCCCGAAAACCAATCACCACCTTCAGGCTTTCTAAGGGCGTAAATTTTTGATTTCACTCTTCACTGCCTATCACAGTTTCGGAGGCCATGGAATGCCCAGGTGGCACAAAACCCCCCCCAAATGAACCCCATTTTGGAAAGTAGACACCCCAAGCTATTTGCTGAGAGGTGTAGTGAGTATTTTGCAGACCTCACTTTTTGTCACAAAGTTTTGAAAATTGAAAAAAGAAAAAAAAATAGGCAGTCATAAACTAAAAGCTGTGTAAATTCCAGAAAATGTACCCTAGTTTGTAGACGCTATAACTTTTGCGCAAACCAATAAATATTCCCTTATTGACATTTTTTTTTACCAAAGACATATGGCCGAATACATTTTGGCCTAAATGTATGACTAAAATTGAGTTTATTGGATTTTTTTTTATAACAAACAGTAGAAAATATCATTTTTTTTCCAAAATTTTCGGTCTTTTTCCATTTATAGCGCAAAAAATAAAAACGGCAGAGGTGATCAAATACCATAAAAAGAAAGCTCTATTTGTGGGAAGAAAAGGACGCAAATTTTGTTTGGGTACAGTATTGCATGACCGCGCAATTAGCAGTTAAAGCGACGCAGTGCCAAATTGGAAAAAGTCCTCTGGTCCTTAGGCAGCCAAATGGTCCGGGGCTGAAGTGGTTAATGAATTTAAAAAAAAACTAAACAGTAAAGTTAGCCCAATTTTTCTTGTATAATGTGAAAGATTGTGAAAAGATGTGAAAGAATGTTACGTCGCGAGAATCGTGAGAGAATCATTATCTTAATTCTGAGCAAAAAAAATCGTGATTCTCATTTTAGCCAAATCGTGCGGCTCTATGATGTGTGTTTAATGACACTTTAAAGAAGTAAATTCATTATTTTGTTAATTTATGTTGAGTACCTACTGTCCATTGAAATTAACTCTGCAAAGACGAATAGAGGATGGCGCAGTGACCCAAGTCCCAGTCCACAAATGATTTGTTTCCAGCATTCATTGAGAGACGGGAAATAATTTCTTTACTGATGAAGTATAGCTCAGGGCTCAGTTTCCTCTAGTGGCTATGCATGTGTAGCACAAACTTAGTTTAGTGTCCTGAGGATATAGCATATCTATCTCCAGCTCTGGTGGATCAAGTACTTCTCCTGGTGCTTTGCATAAAGGCCTAACAGTCCATGACATCAACTTGGTGACCTTACATGACTAACATTGGAATTTCTTCTATGTCAAGTGAATGCCCATTTGGGAAGAAAACTATTTTACCTCATCACTGTTTGTTGCACCGGCTCAATTGATAATGATAAAAATGGCTGCTATTAGATACACAATTTGTATCTAAATCTTACAGTGAGGGCATACATTCCATGAAACCTTATATTCTGGATTGAAATAAGTTATTTTAGGTAGTTTGGACAGTCATCCCTTTCCTTAGTTGTACAGTACAGAACACAGGATCTTTAGTCCTTAACCATGGGTTAAAACAGCTACCTTCAGGTAATTGGATATTGACAAAAAGCCCCTCCCATTCCCAGCTAGCAGCAGTTTTTTTGCTAGTGTCCTTAGGTGATGGACCTCCTATTTCTGCTGAGAGTAGTCTCTTTTATGTAGAGGTCTTTGCTTTCAAAGATTCTATCAACATTTCATTTACATTGCCACTGTGACTTCCTTCTGCAGATTGAGGATCAGCTGAGCCTTTGTGGAACTATACCCAGACACTGCCTAGAGATGATGTAGGGTTAGCCTGTAATGTCACTTCAGGCACTGGAACATGTGTGGACACTCACCATTGTATGTGCTTTATTACACTGAGTTACCTGCAGGGTGCTATACACATCCAGGGCTTTGATCTGCCAGTGGCAGAGCCCTTTTTGTTAACATCCCTTTAGTGGTATGTTCACCCTAGAGGGCAAAGCCAAGATGGGGTCCTGTCTCTTAAAATCCTGCTAAGAGTGCAAAGACATCTACTGTGGTAAGTACAGATCTTGTGCCATTAAACACTTTGCCTAAGCTACACAGAAGCTGGAGCCACCAGCCAGCCATGTTAAAACTGACACCTTTTTTTTTTCCTTTGGTCTGGTGCAAGTCTGCTGCTACTGTGTCTGTGCGACCCTTATGGAGTGCAGCTTTGTTTATTGACTTTGCTACTAATGTTGAGTGGAATGAGCTCTTAAAAGCCGGCACCAAGGCAATGGCGGACCTGAGAAACATACCTAGGACTTGGAGCGGTGCAGTTATTTTCTGCTTCTCTACAATGAATTCAGTCTCAGTATTTGATGATGATGCAGGGCAATAGCTTCACAATAGAATGTCACAACTTTAAAAGAAGACCTAGTTAAAGGATCACTTTTTGAAGCATGTTGCACCCATCCCCCCCCCCCCCCTCACATGCCCAGCTTCCCAAACAACACAGGGGTATGTAAAATGGTAGAGACATAAACACACTCAGGTTTAACTGGATGGAACAATGTCTTTATTCAGTTTCTCCAACTATGTCATATATCCTTCTATAGTGTGCCTCAACCCAAAGCACATAGTGTGATTTCTGTCGCCCCCCCTCTAGCACACAGTAAGTGATTGACAGCCACAGTTGTGCATATTTCCCTATGAGATTGTGTAGAGGGGGTGTGCCTTTCCCCCCACTTAGGTCTCATATTACACTCAGCTCCCTGCTGTTTATTGTGCGATATCATATCCCTGATCCCTGCCTTCTGGAGCTGAGAAATGCTGTGTAAATTTTGAACAGCTGTAGAGGGGAGAAGGCTACAGATAAACAGATACAACTTATGTAAGATTTGTTTCATCTGTGTATCACCTGAGGCCAGTCACTTTACTGGGTATATGTAAGGGTTTACAACCACTTTAACAATATAAAAAAAATGTTGTCTTTCCATACATACTGCAGCCCTCAAAGATTCCACTCGCCTGTTCGCATTTTGTGAGTGGAATTTAGTGTAGGGCAAGTGAGGAGCAGGGTCAGACCAGGCTGACAGGTTTCTGGGCACAGTGAGGCTGCATTCACGGGCACAGTGAGGCTGCATTCACGGGCACAGTGAGGCTGCATTCACGGGCACAGTGAGGCTGCATTCACGGGCACAGTGAGGCTCCATTCACGGGGACAGTGAGGCTGCATTCACGGGGACAGTGAGGCTGCATTCACGGGGACAGTGAGGCTGCATTCACGGGGACAGTGAGGCTGCATTCACGGGGACAGTGAGGCTGCATTCACGGGCACAGTGAGGCTGCATTCACGGGCACAGTGAGGCTGCATTCACGGGCACAGTGAGGCTGCATTCACGGGCACAGTGAGGCTGCAATAATGGGCACAGTGAGGCTGCATTGATGGGCACAGTGAGGCTGCATTCATGGGCACCGTAAATATGCATTTGATGGGCACAGTGAGGCTGCAATGATGGGCAGAGTGAGGC
The DNA here is from genome assembly GCA_037952835.1 of Lithobates septentrionalis. Classification (NCBI taxonomy): domain Eukaryota; kingdom Metazoa; phylum Chordata; class Amphibia; order Anura; family Ranidae; genus Lithobates; species Lithobates septentrionalis. The sequence goes on from JBBDGP010000188.1 coordinate 6,275,967, forward strand.
TAAATTCATGGGCACCGTAAAACTGCATTTGTTGGGCACTGATATGCTTTATGTTAATATTGTTAAAGTTGTTGTTAATATTTATTTTTGGAACATCATTCTGCATACAATATTTAACAGTGTAATTTCATGTGATAATTTACGAGGGCGTACTTAGGGGCAGGGGAGGGGTTGGGTGGGGCAACTGGTGGCCAGTAACTCTTAAGGCCTGGCTTTGAGCCCTGCATACTGTATATTGAGTAAACTAATAAAGTTTTCATTGTTAGCCTAGTTATAAGTTTTGAATTGAATTCAGTATAACATGTAGAATATTACGTCTTATTATTCATAGAAAAAGCGGGGGCATAATCCTTTTTTTTTTTTTTTTTTTTTTTTTTAAGCCAGAACTGTTTTGTTTAATAGGGTTGGAATTGTGATTTTATTTTTGATTATTAGGCCCCTTTCACACTGGGGCGGCGGTAAAGCGCCGCTATTGTTAGCGGCGCTTTACTGTCGGTATTCGGCCGCTAGCAGGGCAGTTTTACCCCACTCCGAAGATGCTGCTAGCAGGACTTTTTTTACCGTCCTGCTAGCGCACCGCTCCAGTGTGAAAGCCCTCGGGAGGCACAGCAGCAGCTGTTTCGGGTCGGTTTGAAGGAGCTATTTTTAGCACAAGAGTTCATTCACAAACTTTTCTTCTCAGCATTACATACTCACATATTGTGTGTAATATGTCCGCCTGTGTCAGATTTCATTGGAAAGAATAACTTATATTATTTACTGCAGGCGGTTTCCATCTTCATTGTGGGCATTTGAAGCCCACAAGCATTTATTTCCTGGATGCGGTGAATGCTGTGCTCCCAGCATTCACCGCTCGTTCCCGCACATGCTCAGTGGCATCCTGGGAAGCCTGAGACTAGCTCCCAGGAGTCTGGGAGAGGCTAGAAACACGCCCACTCCCACGGGAGGAGAACCAGAAAGTGCAAAGAAGAATAGAAAAATAAAAGGTAATTACGGCGATTTAAATTTTTTTTAAACGGCATGTCAGCATCTAGGCAAGGAAGAGAATACATACAGATATTGTTCAAAATTTGGGTGGAACGCCGCTTTAAAGGGAAGTTTTGAGTTTATTCTGTGGCATGAATGTACAGCAAAGATTTACATTTAGTCAGTTTTAGAGCTTTTTCACATCAGAATGCGGTGCAGGAAAGGCACTGCCTTTGCGATCTGCTGTAGGTGCCAATACATTGGTAAAGACATTGCAAATGCAATGCATTTGTGGGCACCAGATCGCAGTACCATGCGATTTTGGCACGTTTTTTAAAAGTGGTGCATGCACTACTTTTAGTGTGTTTGGTTCAGTTTGCTGCCCATTCAAATGAAAAAGCTGCAAAATCTCACTGCAGCAGAATGTACAGGAGCACACCCTGCATTCCTGTGCAATTCTAGGGTGAATTTGGGCCAATAGCACCACAAGTGAAAAATAATAACAATTAAAAGCTGCAATGACAAATTTGCATTGTATATACATATATTAAGTGTGTTCAGGAAAGACTATGTAACTGACATTTTATTTTTCTCTCTAATTCAGACCTCATTTGTGACTCTAGATGAAGCCATAAAAATTACCAACAGGCGTGTAAATGCCATAGAACATGGTAAGTTAACCAACTTCATACTGCAAACCTAACCTGAGCCTAATGCTCTATTCTAAACTGTACTAAAAGATTCCCTTTCTAGGGGTCACATAGACTTTTTAAGCTTTTACAAATCTGACTGTCCAAAGCTGTTGAAAATGAGGATCTACCTAATCAATCAATCTGTATCCAATCGGGCAGGCCCTTGCACTGCATAATTGTTGGTTGATCTAAAGCAGGGATATGCAATTAGCGGACCTCCAGCTGTTGAAAAACTACAAGTCTCATCATGCCTCTGCCTCTATGTATCATGCTTGTGGCTGTCAAAGTGTTGCTATGCCTCATGGGACTTGTAGTTCTGTAACAGCTTGAGGTCCGCTAATTGCATATCCCTGATCTAAAGAAAATTGTACATCCGCTCCTGCCCACATGTCAGTGCTAATGCTGCTTGTGCATCCACTTCTATGGGCTGCCTGCATGCAGCTCCAAGTTGGATGCACAAGCATTTGCCAGCAGCTCTGCACGAAGGTTGACACTAATCTGCCATCTGAATGAGCCCTTTAAAGCATTCTTTCGCAAACTTTGTTCTATGATACTAGAGTTGGCAAGAACGCAGTACTGCAGGGGTATATATATGTGCAGCTATTAACGCTAATAAAAGCACAGCATTATCTATGCTGTTACTAGAGAGAGAGGTCCCAGCTTTTGTATGGATTTAAGTCCTTCAAGAAAAGTTGATCCTGTGGTCATTTGAGATCACCGCTCTTTCTATTTGCAGGATGGGCATGGTTTATTCTACTTTATTTAACTGTAACTTATGCTGTTAACATAATTGTATAGATATGGGTTGCAATCACCCCCCCCCCTTTGTTTTTTTGTCTTCAGTCATTATTCCTAGAATTGAGCGAACTCTGTCATACATTATTACTGAGCTGGATGAACGTGAACGAGAGGAGTTCTACCGGTAAACAAAAATTTTATTTATAAACCACGTTCTAATCTGACTGTGTAGGCATATGCATGTTATTTTCATGAACATCTGGGTGTTAGTGGGGAAAGTAAAAAGGATGTTGGTTATCCTTGATAAAGCACCATATGAAAAGTTTGTCAGACTGGGTTTAACCACTTTAGCCCCGGAAGATTTGGCTGCTTAATGACCAGGCCATTTTTTGCGATACGGCACTGCGTCGCTTTAACTGACAATTGCGCGGTCGTGTGATGCTGTACCCAAACAACATTGACTTCCTTTTTTTTTCCATGAATAGAGCTTTCTTTTGGTGGCATTTGATCACCTCTGCGGTTTTTATTTTTTGCGCTATAAACAAAAGAAGAGCAACAATTTTGAAAAAAAACATATCTTTTACTTTTTGCTATAATAAATATCCCACATTTTTTTTTTTCAAAAAAACAAACAAATGTTTTCCTCAGTTTAGGCCGATATGCATAGTTACATAGTAGGTGAGGTTGAAAAAAGACACAAGTCCATCAAGTCCAACCTATGTGTGATTAAAATGTATTCTGCATATTTTTGGTAAAAAAAAAAAAACGCAATAAGCGTATATTGATTGGTTTGTGCAAAAGTTATAGCGTCTACAAAATAGGGGATAGATTTATGGCATTTTTATTTATATTTTATTTTATTTTTTTTACTAGTCGGGACTGCGATATTGCGGTGGACAAATTGGACACTTTGACACATTTTTGGAACCATTGACAATTTTATACAGAGATTAGTGCTATAAAGATGCACTGATTACTGTATAAATGTCACTGGCAGGAAAGGGGTTAACACTAGGGCCCGATCAAGGGGTTAACTGTGTTCCCTAGGTGTGTTCTAACTGTAGGGGGGATGGGAATGACTAGGGGAAGAGAGAGATCGGTGTTCATACACAGATCCCGGTTCTTGCTCTGTCACGAGCGATCGCAGGTGCATCGGGTACTTTCACTGGCTCCGGGCACGCTGCGCGCACGCGCCCCTAGTTTCCAAAAGGCGAAGCGCCATAAGGTAATGTTGATAAGCAGCTTTGGGTACAGTAAAGCGAACCTATTGCTTTGCTTTAAAGGAGAACTTCACCCCCATTTTGTAATTTTGTTTTACCTTCCCCTTTTACCTGCTTTACTGGGTTATTCTCAAACGGCATACTCCTATGATCAGATAATTCAATTTTGTCCTGCTGTAATCCACTGAAGGTCTGTAAAACTGAAAGAGCACCTTGGGGTCCTGTCCTGTCTGCTCTGCTCCATTCTGAAGGCTAGTTTTCCTCAACTGGTTTCTTTTAGATATGGGAGAGCAATCCACACACTAAAGGTGCCTTCTAGACCCTGTGTTGCAGATGGCATTCTTCAAAGGAGGGGAACTCTTTGGGCCATCTGCATGTTGAGCATGCTGGAATCCTGATGCAGAAACAACGAATCCTTTGTGATTTTGCAAGCGTAAGAGGAAGGCCCTTCTGGTGATCTTCCTTGCATTACTTTTACCCAAGTGAATGGTCTTTGCCCTCCTATTAAGACTCCTAAACACGGCCTCGCAGACTCGTATGTATCAAGGGAATTGGGGGCATGTATAGCGCCTGTGACTCTTTGAGGCTCAAGAAGAGGAAGGATTTCTCAGCAAGTTCTCTCTTTACCAAGGGATATCTCCTACTTAGACAGTTGGTTTCGAGCATGTTCCTCAGCTCCACCAGATCTGTTACCCCCCCCCCCCTTGCCGCCACCAGTGGGGGGGGGCACTGTGCTCTGACCTACCCTGCAGCCTATGGATGAGCTGTCCCTGGCTGACAGTGGGGACGATCAGCGCGGGCAGTTACAGGCACCGATCTCCCTGTATACCTTTCAATGAAGCAGCTGACAGCTGCGGGAGGGAGAGGAGGAGAAGCTCCTCCGTCTTCGCTTCTCCTCTTCTCCCTCCCACAGCTGTCAGCTGCTTCATTGAAAGGTATACAGGGAGATCGGTGCCTGCACCGACTGTTCCCCTGTGTCCTTCTCCGGCCCCCCCTCTTCCCCCTTAGAAAACTGTCAGGATGGAGAGACAGAGGAACGGGCTGGTAAACAAACGTGTAATTTACCGGCACCTTCCTTTTCTGAATGAACAGAATGTTCACTGACTCTGTCCATTCATAACTGAAGCATCGTGAACTGTGTTTATGAAGTTTCAGTTTATGAATGAACAGGAGCCTTTGAATGTACAGCTTGTATAACAGTGTAAATTTGCTGTCCCCTCAAAATAACTCAACACACAACCATTAATGTCTAAACTGCTCACAACAAAAATGAGTACACCTCTAAGTGAAAATGTCCAAATTGGGCCCAACGTGTCAATATTTTGTGTGACCACCATTATTTCCCAGCACTGCCTTAACCCTCTTGGGCATGGAGTTCACCAGAGCTTCACAGGTTGCCACTGGAGTCCTCTTCCACTCCTCCATGACGACATCACGGAGCTGGTGGATGTTAGAGACCTTGAGCTCCTCCACCTTCCGTTTGAATATGCCCCACAGACGCTCAATAGAGTTTAGGTCTGGAGACATGCTTGGCTAGTTCAGCTTCTTTAGCAAGGCAGTGGTCATCTTGGAGGTGTGTTTGGGGGTTATTATGTTGGAATACTGCCCTGCGGCCCAGTCTCAGAAGTGAGGGCGTCATGCTCTGCTTCAGTATGTCACAGTACATGTGGGCATCCATGGTTCCCTCAATGAACTGTATCTCCCCAGTGTCGGCAGCACTCTTGGAGCCCCAGACCATGACACTCCCACCACCATGCTTGACTGTAGGCAAGACACACTTGTCTTTGTACTCCTCACCTGGTTGCCACCACACACGCTTGACACTATCTGAACCAAATAATTTAATCTTGGTCTCATCACACTAAACAATGTCATATACAACTGTAAACAAGTCAATAGACAGGAAGGAGGATCATTTATATCTGCTTTAAACATATAGTCCTCATGTGAACTTCAAAGATATATAGTCTATATGGCAATATGTTAAGACAAAGTATTGGAGAACCATATAGGCATCTTGACTGGGAAACGGCTCACTACCACCAAGAGTTGAGGAGGCTTACCAGATAAGGTGGACCCAATGGGGCATACGCCGGATTGGGTCGGACAAGGCTTAGGTGGTGAGTGGCTGTATATATTCCAGGAAGAATGCGGTCTCACAAGTTTGTTGTATTCATCCGGATAGTACCAGGAACTTGACCTCCCACATCCGGGAGATTGCCTACACCTCTCAAGTTCCTGGTACTATCCGGATGAATACAACAAACTCGTGAGACCGCATTCTTCCTGGAATATATACAGCCACTCACCACCTAAGCCTTGTCCGACCCAATCCGGCGTATGCCCCATTGGGTCCACCTTATCTGGTAAGCCTCGTCAACTCTTGGTGGTAGTGAGCTGTTTCCCAGTCAAGATGCCTATATGGTTCTCCAATACTTTGTCTTAACATATTGCCATATAGACTATATATCTTTTGAAGTTCACATGAGGACTATATGTTTAAAGCAGATATAAATGATCCTCCTTCCTGTCTATTGACTTGTTTACAGTTGTGTATGACATTGTTTAGCGCCACACTTTTTTGTTGTTTTTCCATTTTACACTTTGTTGGTCGTGTTGGCTGCTTCCTTGTCTTTCGTTTTGGGGTAGCGCAGAATTATTTTACATCTTGGTCTCATCACACCACAGGACATGGTTCCAGTAATCCATGTCCTTAGCCTGCTTGTCTTCAGCAAACTGTTTGCAGGCTTTCTTTTGCATCATCTTTAGAAGAAGCTTCCTTCTGGGATGACAGCCATGCAGACCAATTTGATGCAGTGTGCGGCGTATGCTCTGAGCACTGACAGGCTGACCCCCCAACCCTTCAACCTCTGCAGCAATGCTGGCAGCACTCATACGTTTATTTACCAAAGACAACCTCTGGATATGACGCTGAGCACGTGCACTCAACTTCTTTGGTCGACCATGGCGAGGCCTGTTCTTAGTGGAACCTGTCCTGTTAAACCGCTGTATGGTCTTGGCCACCGTGCTGCAGCTCAGTGTCAGGGTCTTGGCAATCTTCTTATAGCCTAGGCCATCTTTATGTAGAGCAACAATTCTTTTTTTCAGATCCTCAGAGAGTTCTTTGCCATGAGGTGCCATGTTGAACTTCCAGTGACCAGTATAAGAGAGTGAGAGCAAAAACACCAAATTTAACACACCTGCTCTCCATTCACACCTGAGACCGTGTAACACTAACGAGTCACATGACACCGGGAAGGGAAAATGGCGAATTGGGCCCAATTTGGACATTTTCACTTAGGGGTGTACTCACTTTTGTTGCCAGCGGTTTAGACATTAATGGCTGTGTGTTGAGTTATTTTGGGGGGACAGCAAATTTACACTGTTATACAAGCTGTACGCTCACTACTTTACATTGTAGCAAAGTGTAATTTCTTCAGTGTTGTCACATGAAAAGATATAATAAAATATTTACAAAAATGTGAGGGGTGTACTCACTTTTGTGAGATACTGTACTTCCATCCCCTGCATTTCTTTGTATGGAAAGCTTCTATGTACTTTTCACTACTGGCTTGTGCTGACTTCATTTTTTATTATTATTATACAGGATTTATATAGTGCCAACAGTTTGTGCAATGCTTTACAACATAAGGGCACACATTAAAGTTACAATACAATTCAATACAGGAGCAATCAGAGGGTCCTGCTCATTAGAGCTTACAACCTCTAGGAGGGAGGTTCAAGTGATACAAAAATTAATAACTGTGGGGGATGAGCTGATGGAGAAAATACAAGTAGTTAGTTGTGGGCAGGATAGTTTTCTCTGAAGAAAAGCGTTTTCAGGGATCGTCTAAAAGCAAACGGAGTTGGATATAATCAGACAGATTGGGGTAGGGAGTTCCATAGGATTGAAGAGGCTCGGGAGAGTTCCTGGAGGCGAGCATAGGAGGTGGTGACGAGGGAGCTAGAGAGCAGGAGGTCTTGGGAAGAACGAAGAGAACGTTTTGGTTGGTATTTTGAGACTAGGTTCGTGATGTAGCTGAGGGCTGAGTGGTGTGTGGCTTTGTAAGTTGTTAGTATTTTTAATTTAATTCATTGGGTAAGTGGAAGCCAGTGGGGGGGGGGGGGGGGGGGATTGACAGAGACGAGTAGCAGACACTGAGCAGTTGGTAAGGTGGATGAGCCTGGCAGCACCATTTGTGATGGACTGAAGGGGGATAGCCTATGTAAAGGTAAGCCAATGAGAGGAGCATTGCAGTAGTTGAGGTGAGAGATGAACTAGGAGCTGTGTGGTGTCATTGGTTAGAAAAGGACGTAGAGGTTGCGGAGGTTAAGGCGGCAAGATATGGAAGAAGATTGGACATGGGTCCTAAAGGATAGATCAGAGTCCAGAATTAGACCTAGAACCTTGGCATGCGGAGATGGGCTGATAGTTATGCCATTGATCTTGACAAAGAGATCAGGGGAAGGAGCATGTTGGGAGGAAAAATTATGAGCTCAATTTTGGATAGATTGAGTTTGAGAAAGTGGTGTGACATCTAGACTGATATGTCTGTTAGTAAATAAATGATATGTGAGGAGACTGAAGGAGTGAGCTGAGGGGTAGAGAGATACATTTTGGTGTTGTCAGGGTAGAGATGGTATTGAAAGCCATGGGAGGCTATCAGCTGACCCAGGGATGAGGTGTAGGAGGCCATCAAGAATAGGAGAGGTCCAAGAACAGAACCTTGGGGGACCCCAACAGAGACCAAAGGCATGGAGTTTTTTTTTTTTTTTTTTTGAGCAGGGGGTGATCAACCGTATCAAAAGCAGCAGAAAGGTCCAGAAGTAGGAGTACAGAACAGTGTCTATTGGTTTTGGGCATTAGTAGATCGTTTGTTAGTTTTAAGAGGGCAGTTTCGGTGGTTTTGAGGGCAAAATCCAGACTGAAGGGAATAAAGACGGGTATTGTCGGCAAGGTAGTCGGTTGTAGACCAGGCGTTCAAGGAGTTTCGATAAAAAGGGGTCCAAGGAGATGGAGCATAGGTTGTCAAGATTGGTGGGGTGCAGTGAGGGCATTTTAAGTATAGGGGTGACTAGTGCATGTTTTAGGGAGTTGGAGAAGATGCCAGAAGAGAGGGAGAGCTTGAAGATGTGAATTAGAGAGTGTAGAATAAAGGCAGAGTGTGAACGTAGCATTTGAGAGGGAATAGGGTCCAGAGAGCAGGTGGTTAGCTGAACGTTAGAAAGAAGTTTAGCAACCTCATCTATAGTGGTGGGGTTAAATGAAGGAAGTAATGATTGTACCTGTAGGCATGGAGTGTTAAGTGGAGAAGGTATCTGTACATCGTAAATCTCATGAATTGTATCCATCTTATGTTTGAAGTAATTTGCGATCTCCTAGGCAAAGAGTGCGTTAGAGCCCTTTCACACTGGCTGCCAGCCGCGTCAACGGTAAAGTGGCGCTAGTTTTAGCAGCGCTTTATCTGTGTTTTAGCTGCCCTTTTCAGCTGCTAGCAGGGTGCTCTTAACCCCCGCTAGCGGCCAAAGAAAGGGTTAATAGCACTGCTGCCGAAGCGCTTTGGCAGCACTGCCCATTCATCTCAATGGGCAGGGGCAGTGGAGGAGCGGTGTGTACACCGCCCCTCCACCTCCCCAAAGATGCTGCTTGCAGGACTTTTTCTAACGTCCTGCAAGCCCACCAGCCCAGTGTAAAAGCACTCAGGCTCTCACAATGGGGCTGCAGGGGAGGCGTTTTTCAGGCGCTTTAAAGGAGCTATTTTTAGCCCAAAAGCGCCTGTGTGAAAGGGGTCTTAGTGAAATAGTAGTGAGAACTAATCAGCACAATCAATATAAAGTGCAAAATTACTTTCATCCAATGCCTTTTAACTCAAGGCAGATATTGCCGCTAACACTGCTCAAGTGTTCACTGAAAACACCTCTAAATATTAAACCCAAAAATCAGTGCAGCGCAAATGGGAAAAATTAAAATAAACCAAATGAAAATAACTCAAACAGTATTAAAAGTGTCACTTAATGTACAGTGCAAATAAACGGGACTCTCCAATTGAATTTTTTCTATGTCATGTTATGCTGATGACTGAGGAACGTGGATGGATAAGCAGTTATACCCAGAGACGAGAGGAAGAGAAATATCTGCTGCCCCTTCTCTAGGGGGAATTCATCAGAGGCGTATAAGACTATAGGATGAATGGACTATAGGACTATATGGACTATAGGGTCTGATATCTGAGCTGAGCAGGTATTCCATCTAAAGGTGATGGGTCACCAGAAGCATTATAGGCACAGTGAAGATATAGGAACTGTCACTAAATAGTGGTTTCACGCTTATATAATACCGTATTGTCGCTGTTTTATTGCATAAAGATTCTCACTGTGTATGGGACAATATAAGTTGAACTTTGATGTATGCGTTAGGACCACTAGTCCAGCCAAGGGTTCGATAGTTTGTCCTGTTTATTTGCACTGTAAATTGAGTGACACTTTTAATACTGTATGATTTATTTTCATTTTGTTTATTCCAATTTTACCCATTTGCACTACACTGATTTTTGGGTTTAGTGAGTGGAGGACGAAGTTGAAGGTAGAGAAGAATTGACGGGGACGGGATGAAAAGTTGTTAATGAGAGTGATAAAATAGGTCTGTTTGGCAGTGAGGAGGCAGGAATTGTATTTCTGGGTGGCAGATTTATGTTGGATGAAATCTTTCTGAGGCGTTCAAGGTGGGTCACTAGGGGCACTTTTTTTTTTTTTTTTTTTCAGCCTGCAAAAATGATTTGGTGTATGTGTGCAGTGTAGCTGTATAGTGGGCAAAGCTTAAAGGGACATGGTTAAATGGAACCTGAGCCTGCTTGCTTCATACACTGCACATCCTTGTATCCACAAAACATGGCTTTTTTTTTAACGTGCAAAAAGCAAGAGTCTCTAATGCCGCGTACACATGAGCGGACTTTACGGCAGACTTTGCCCGACGGACGGGATTTCGTCGGACAATTTGATCGTGTGTGGGCTCCAGCGGACTTTGTTTGCTCAAAAGTTGGATGGACTTAGATTTGAAACCTGTTTTAAATCTATCCGTTGAACTGGAGTCCGGTCGAAAAGTCCGCTCGTCTGTATGCTAGTTCGACGGACAAAAAGCCACGCTAGGGCAGCTATTGGCTACTGGCTATGAACTTCCTTATTTTAGTCCGGTCGTACGTCATCACGTACGAATTCGACGGACTTTGGTGGACTGTGTGTAGGCAAGTCCGTTCATTCAGAAAGTACGTCAAAGTCCGCCGGGCAAAGTCTGCCGTAAAGTCCGACCGTGTGTACGCGGCATTAGACATACACATACCTCAAGACAAAGGGTCCTTTTTTAAATTATTATGAAATTCTTCCATTAAATATGCTTTTCATCTAACAAAATCTTGAGTAAACACTTTGGAGGGAATTAATAGTAAGTAAGACCAGTTCTGCTTCAACTAGTGCCTTTGCCCATAGCAACTTATCATCTTTTAGCTTTCATTTTTTCCACACAGTTTGGAAAATGATAAATTAAATGCTTTAGCCACCTGCTCCAATTGAAAGAAAGTTTGGCTTTTTTTTTTTTTTTTTTTTTTTTAACGTCGCCCTTTTAAATTCCTAATAATATTTTCACTAAATGATTTTCTCCCAAGTACAGTTTTCATTGACTATGCTGACATATGTATTAACAGCTGCATATATTTTAAAATATCAGCCATTGACCTATACAATGGCTGTAGTTCTCCAACCAGCCTGGGACAATGTTTTTATACATTGTCATTTAAATAAAAAAAGATGGAAGTATGTAGATTTCTGGGCCGAAAGTAACACACATTGGTGAAACTGCAAATAATGAAGATATCCAAAATCATAAATAAATGACTCAGTACAAGCTATTCATTTGATTGGGATTTTTTAGAACAAAAAAACAACCTCTTCATCTACCCTTCTACCCAAAATTTGACCCAGAAATTTTGGCTTCTACTTTTATTTCTGTAAAGCTGAGCTAGGGAATATGTTTGCATAACATACTCATTCATGTTTAACCACTTCACTATCAGCCATTGTAGTAAAACAGCCGTTAGGTGGAGCAGTTATTCTGACAGGCCATTTAAATATAACCTTTTTGTTTACGTTGGTGCATGTGCAGAATACTGCTGCTCATGCTGTCATTGGACAGCGGAGAGAATAGGTAAAAGGCAATTGGAATGACTCTGTGCCTTGTGAACGCTGTGATGAGAGGTCACAGCCATCACAAATGTTTAAACACAGTAGTACTGTTTTACATTAGAGAGCCCACCACTTTAACTCAAAACACAGGAAGGATTTACTAAATTAAAGCGGTTATATACCCTTTTTTAAACTTTTACCTACAGGTAAGCCTATAAGGCAACTTACCTGTAGGTAAAATTATATCTCCTAAACCTGTACGGTTTAGGAGATATTTACTTTGCATGCAGCCGCTGACGTCAGCAGCGCATGCGCTCTGAAGGCCCGGCTGAAGGGCTGCCGGACCTTGCCGAGAAGAAGACGTAATACCTGGAAGAAACGCAGAGGGAACATGTCAGCTCATCAGCGTGGACCGGGATCAGATGTTGAGGCCTTGTTCTAAGGTGAGTATTTCATAATGAGCTAGTATGCGCTGCATACTAGCTCATTTTGCCTTTGCCTTGCAGGTTTTTTTGTTTTAAAAAAATAAAATAAAATCTGTGCAGGTATACAACCGCTTTAATCTATTCATATAGGACAGTGCACAACCGGTTCACATATGCTTCAGTGTGGCGCGATTTAAACCTATTCATTTTGAACGGGCTGAATCGCACTGGACCACAGCAAAAAAGTGCTTTTGTACCATGTGATCCAGTGCAGGCAAACGCATTGCATTGGACTTGTATTTGGGGTGTCATTAAAGTGGAAGTCCACCCCAACACTTAAATTCTCCCCTGCAATCATTAATGTGAGCCAAGTTCAGCCTTATGTCTCAAAATGAAAAAAAAATCTGTTTTTATACCTTTTATTTTGCAGAATCCAGTGCCGTCACATGACTTTGAATCTACTTCCTTCTGAGACTAAAATCAGCCAGTGGGTGTGGTTACTGAAAGCTAGTGACATCACTTCTTGGGAGGGACACTGCTCCTGTGTAGCCAGTGGGTGTAGACTGGATGGGAGGAGCCAATCATAGGTTCCTGCTCAGTGTTCTCTCATTGTACAGTTGTGTTCATAAGTTAACATACCCTGGCAGAATTTATGATTTCTTGGCCATTTTTTAGAGAATATGAATGATAACACACAAACTTTTCTTTCACTCATGGTTAGTGTTTGGCTAAAGCCATTTATTATCAATGACTTTGTTTACTTTTTTAATCATAATGACAACAAACTACCCAAATGACCCTGATGAAAAGTTTACATACCCCAGTTCTTAATACCGTGTGTTGCCCCCTTTAACATCAATGACAGCTTAAAGTCTTTTGTGATATTTGTGGATGGGGCTCTTTTATCTACTCAGATGGTAAAGCTGCCCATTCCTCTTGGCAAAAAGCCTCCAGTTCCTGTAAATTCTTGGGTTGTCTTGCATGAACTGCACATTCAAGATCTCCCCAGAGTGGCTCAATGATATTGAGGTCGGGAGACTGAGATGGCCACTCCAGAACCTTCAGTTTATTCTGATGTAGCCAATGACAGGTCGACTTGGCCTTGTGTTTTGGATCATTGGCATGTTGGAAGGTCCATGTACGTCCCATGAGCAGCTTCCTGGCTGATGAATGAAAATGTTCCTCCAGTATTTTTTTGATAACATACTGCATTCATCTTGCCATCAATTGTGACCGAATTTCTTGTGCCTTTGTAGCTTACACATCACCAAAACATCAGCGATCCACCTCCATGTTTCACGGTAGGAATGGTGTACCTTTCATCATAGGCCTTGTTGACTCCTCTCCAAATGTAGCATTTATGGCTGTGGCCAAAAAGCTCCATTTTGGTCTCATTACTCCAAATGACTGTGCCAGAAGGTTTGAGGCTTGTCTCTGTGCTGTTTGGCGTATTGTAAGTGGGATACTTTGTGGCATTTGCGTAGTAATGTCTTTCTTCTGGCGACTATGCAGCCCATCTTTCTTCAAGTGCCTTCTTATTGTGCATCTTGAAACAGCCACACCACATGTTTTCAGAGTCCTGTATTTCACCTGAAGTTATTTGTGGGTTTTTCTTTGCATTTCGAACAATTTTCCTGGCGGTTGTGGCTGAAATTTTAGTTGGTCTACCAGACCGTGGTTTGGTTTCAACAGAACCCCTCATTTGAGTTTGAACACTGCTGATTGGCATTTCTCAATTCTTTGGGTATCTTTCTATATCCCTTTCCTATTTTATACAGTTCAACTACTTTTTCCCGCAGATCCTTTGACAGTTCTTTTGCTTTCCTCATGACTCAGAATCCAGAAATGTCAGTGCAGCACTGGATGAAAGATGCAAGGGTCTGTCAGGAGTCTAGAACTCATTGAATATATATATATATATATATATATATATATATATATATATATATATATATATATATATATATATACACACATTACAAGCAAACAGATCACAGGTGAGGACGGTTACCTTTTAATAGCCATTCATCAAACCCCTTTGTGTCAACTTGTGTGCATATTATCAGACCAAAATCACCAACCTTTGATCAGAGTCATTTGGGTAGTTTCTGTTGCCATTATGATTTAAAAAGAGTAAACACAGTTGATTAATAAATGGCTTCAGCCAAACACTAAACATGAGTGAAAAAAATGTTTGTGTTATCATTCATATTCTCTGAAAAATGGCCAATAAATCATAAATTCTGCCAGGGTATATAAACTTATGAGCACAACTGTACATCCTGATTTATGACAAAATGAAGAAATAAAAAGCCCCATCCACGCAGGGGATCACTTCTGGACACGGGGGGGAGACTGTCAGTGTAGCTGGAAGTGCTCTGGGGTCTTGGCTCACAGTCTACAATGATCATAGTACAGGCAACCACACTAAGGCTCTGTTTCCACTAGTGCGACTTGACACAAAGTCGCATGACAAGACACAGCCCATTGATTTCAATGGCACACGTTCCCATCTATGCGACTTTGAAGATCAGCGACTTTGAAAAGGTACTTGCAATCTTTTGATGCAACTTTGATTCAGAGAGTGTAAAGTTGGATCAAAGCTGCACTCCAAGTTGCATCAAATTCACACTTTAAAGTCGCACTCTAGCCTTAGGCTACGTTTTCACTAGTGCAACTCCAAAGCTGTGTGAGAGTGCGACTCTGAGTGCAGATTTGATCCTACTTTACACTCTGGATCTAAGTTGCATCAAAAGTTGCATCAAAGTAGTGCATGCACCTTTTCAATGTCGCATAGATCGGAATGTTTGCCATTGAAATCAATTACAACTTTGTGTCCAAAATTGCACTAGTGGAAACTGAGCCTTAAACTCATTACTCACATGTAGCTCCCTCAGCTGAGCGTGTGCCACACCATGCACACAGTGCCCATCACAGTGCCATGCAGAAACAACCACGTGGTTGTACACTGTAGAAAATCTGCAGCATGTTGCATTGTAATCCATCTTACAGTTTCTAACAAACAGAACATACTTCCAAAGCCTGCCCTGCACCCCCCCCCCCCCCCCATCTCTCTCTTTCCTTCAGGAGAAACTGCTATCTAAAATGAGGCTATAAAGACAGGAGGAGATCTGAGAAGGAGAGAAGGGATGGGGGTGGGGCTGGGCAGGTCTAGGCATGTCTGTCTAAAAAGGACAGGAGGGATGGGGGCGGGGCATGTAGAAGAGAAGGAAAACATTTTCAGGAAGTGGGAGGCCCCATACAAAATTCAGAAATAAGGAAGTAAGGTTGTCCCTAAAGAACGGGAAAAAGCTGATTTTCTAGCTTTGATTAGACTTTCTAAGCGACACAATCAGCTATACAGAAAATGAATAATGTGAAAGATAAAGATATTTTACATATAATTAAAAGAATTTTTTTTTTATAGTTGACTGGACTTCCACTTTAACTTACAGTGACACACCTGCTGTAGATCACAACTGCAATGCATTTTCGAATGCAGAACAGGAAACACACACAGAAAGCATGTTTCCTGCACCACGTTCTGGTGTGAACAGGCACTAAGGCTGGGTACACACTTTAGAACACAGCGGCTCACGGCAGGAGTCTGATGCGTCTCCATTTACAGTTTCAGGTCCAATTTCAGCTGGTGCGGAGATGTGTGACCTGGCTCCATAGAGAGCTGGTCACAATCTCCTACTTTGCAAATTGGATGCGGGGAATTCGCAGTAGTGTGAACCCAGCCCTAATCTTTCAGGCTGTAGCAGAGGAAGGCTATGATTCAATTTTGGGGAGGGGGGTTTAAAGGGTCACAGCCCAACAATATTAGTACTAATGACAAATCAGTGATGGAGTGTTATGCAATTGTTTATTTTATTTATTTTTTTGAAGGGGGGGGGGGGGGCGCGCTAAGGTGCTAAATGCACCTTAAACACCTCAATATCAGCATGTTTCTTCATTTCTAAACACTTGTGGCAAAAAACATCACCTTGGGATGCCCACTTTCCAAAAAAGTTATCAGTATTTTGGTGTTTGTAGTGTCCTAGTATTTTTATTTGAAATGTTTTATAAATGGAAAGAAAGGGTATAATTGTATTAATAATTTTAAACCTTTTCCCTTTTTTGACTATAAAATATATATATATATATATATATATATATATATATATATATATATATATATATATATATATATATATATATATATATATATATATATATATTTTGGATACAGGGTCAAACTATCCCAGCTCTAAAAACTGGCCTGGAAAAGAAGGGCTTGATATTGAGGGGGTAAAAAAAAAGAAAAAGTAACCTTTTTAAAAGTGCGTATGCACATTAGCCTGACGTGCACACTCGACTGAATAACGTTTTGGTGTGTCAATAAAAAAATTGCACCTCTCTGATAACATATGATTTTCTCTAGGTTAAAAAAGATTCAAGAGAAGAAAAAAATTATCAAAGATAAGGCAGAGAAGGAACGTGAAGCGTGGGCTAAAAGAGGAGGTGGTTCGGAACCAGTCAATCTTCTCGCTGAAGACCGCGATGAAGACCTGCTGTTTGACTAACTAGTCATTTGTGCATTATAGTACAAAACAGTTGTATTTTCTGTGCCCTGTGCAATGACCCCTGGCTGTATGCAGCACATTGGCAAATATATAATTCCCATAGTGTCCCATCATGCCATCTGCACCACCTTGTACAGAGCGGTGTCCTAACTTACAGAAAATAATAGCACCTACTCTGAAAATGCCTGTTTGAATGGTTTAAGTTATTTGTGTATTGTGACTGTTTAAAATTAAACAAGAGAAAAAAAATACAGCAGTGTACTTCAATTGATGAAATGTGTAACTTCTTAATTGTATGCTACATAGTATTCATTAACCCTGGCTTAAATGCTGCCACCTTCAGGTGATTGAACATTAGCAAAAAAGAAAAGACTGTCTTGGAGGGAAAGGATTGCAGCTTTTTTTCTTTTTTTGCCAGTGTCCTCAACACACAAATTATTGCCAAACGTGCCCATTTTTTAATTGAGGAAAGATTGTCCAACACAGTGATATGAATGTATCCACTTATTAAACAATCTGCGCAAAGGTTGCACTGTAACTTCTATAACCCCAATCCGCAGGAGATAAGAATACAATACAAAAAATACAATACAATACAAAAAATACAATACAATACAAAAAAAAAAAAAATACAATACCCACTTCCCGTAAGCAAGTATTGAGCTTACTGAGATTTATAGCCCCAATCGGAGGCAAACAGCATGTGTAAATCATCCAGGGCTGGCTGAATCTCACTCTGTACACAGCTCACTCCCCCACAGTCTGCTTCCAAAGGACACCGAGCACCGCCAATATAAAATGCAGTGCCATGCCACAACAAACAGGACAGGGAAAGAAGCTCTTATAGTGTAAAATGTAAAAGCTTTTTATTAAAACTGTATTCATAAAAAAATACAAAAGTCAGCAGTACACTTAAAGAAATGCCGCTGCCCATCTCGGCTGCAAGGTGTGATGTCCATAGGCACCAATTCTGCCCTACACGTGTTTCCTCTGATGGGCCATCCTCAGGGGATAGTTGACAGACCACTGCACAATATAAAGGCTCAACTGCAAAGTTCTTACAGCAGCCCTCTGAACTTTGGGGTTTTTATCCCTGTTGTTTTTGGGCCTGTTGGCACAGTTCTGTTGCCTACCTGTCCGTTAATTCCCTTGGGATGTTCCATGGTGTATGCATAAGCTGCCTGTGTCCAGTACTGTATGAATAAGGTAAGAAGAATTTTGACTTACCTGTAACTTCCATATCTCAGAGCACAGGACACATGCCACCCTCTCTCCTCCTTACTCTGCATTGCTTGCTACAAAACTGGACACTCAAGGAGTGGGGTAGGGCTTTTGGGTGAGGCTCCACAGGAGGGCGTGTCCTCAAATCACCCGCAGGTATGAAGCTATAACCCATGGTGTATGAATAAGTTCTGTGTCCTGAACTGTACTGTACTCCAAGATATGGAATTTAAAGGTAAGTCAAAATTCCTCCTTTTTTGTGCTTACCATAAAGTCCGTTGGGGGACACAGATCACACCCTCCTTGTACTTAGAATCATTGCTTTTGATACTGCTTGCTACAAAATGAAGAATGCTGTTTGTGACCGGGGTTATAAGCCATAGGGCTAGCCTGCAATTTTTCCTTGTTTACTAGTGTCCAATCCTGCTGTAGACATTAGTATAACCCAGTTGTCTGAGAATCCTCTGCCCATCAAGGAAAATAATGTACTTTACAGTGAGCATAAAACCCTTAACACCTTACTGCCCAGTCTATAGTAAAAATGAAGGCTGAGCGGTAGCACTGTTGTTCTGGGACAACATCATATGACGACGGCACGATCTGTCACCAGCTGTTTGACAACTGATCACAGCAGTGGCCCGCTGCCAGTGTTGTGTGATTGCTGTGAGCAATCACAGCAGATCACATGACAATTGTAAACCAATGTATGGCTTCCTTTTTTATGTCATCCATTGTATACAATTGTGTTGCTAGCTGTGATTGGTCACATGGTACACACAGGGCCAATCACAGCCCATCTGTACCATGTGATTAGCTTTGACTAATCACAACAAAAGACACGGAATGAACCAGTTTCATTCAGTAAAAATTATTGCTTATACCAATGAATTTCATTGGTATATGTAATCATAATAAAAAAAAAAAAAATCCTGATCACTTCCTCAGAGTAGTACAGTTTTACATACTAAAGGAAAAGGTGAAAAGAGAGCCTCATCTGCAGTAATTACTAGGTACCATGCAGCTAATAGATGAGGGAACTTTATTACAAAAAAAAAAATATCAAATGGTAATACAAAAAAAACACCGGATAAAAATCCCATCACCAACACCTCAGTAAAAGATTAAAATCGACAACATTGTCTAATCAAGATAATGCTGTGTCATTGAAACGCACACACACACACACATATGTCAACATAACATCCCTGGGGTAATAAAGCACCTGACACTATGGTGAAGTGAAATCACTGTTGAAACACGATAGATAAAAAATATTCCCACAGTGTATGGGATGGTTGAGCAAAAATGGGGGCTCTACGAGTGCAGCAGGGGGGGAGCAAGTATTTCCTATGACCACCGTGGATAGCAACTCCAGGCACTAACATGCCGTATGTATCCCAAGTCCAGGGTTTTCCACAGGAAGGTGAAGCTGGGAAGTAGTAATGCAGTAAGGTCATATATAATTAACACTGTGACAGTGGTTTGGATATCAGTCCAGAGTATAGCATGGGATATTGTTCTCAGTGTGACCAGTGTTCACTGCAGTACAAAAAGACACAGCATAAGAGTATAGTGCATGGACCAACAGGTCCGCTTACCCAACCTGGAAGCAGTGTGGACTTGCGTGGATACTGGCTGTAGCTTTCCTGCCTGCACATCCGTTGGATTTGGATCAGGGATGTGGCTGTGTTGCCGGTCAGCAGGGGGTGCAGTTTGATATGGTCCGGTCCCGCAGCGGTATCAGCGTCCCTTAGTTAAAATGGATGCCGTGGTACTCGCAGATTCCCGTGAGCATGTGCAGGCTAGCAAGCTGACATCGATGGTGACGTCAGTGCGTCATTTACGTGGTGTGACAACTAACTAGTTTTGCCCAATCAGCTTCAGCTTCTTCTGGGATGGGAGGGGCTAGTGGTGAACTTTTATTTATACTCTCCAAAAAGCATAGAGGGAAGTGCAGTTATTTTGCTTTCGCCACTAGAGGCTACCTTAACCATCAACACCACATACAATTCATCTGCAGCTGGCTTTCATCTATCAAGTTTAACCTCATATTAGGGAAGCCTAGAGTAAAAATGGAAAGGGGGTACATAGGTAGCAGGAGAGAAGCAGGGAAGCATTTTTCTTATATGACAAGACATTAAATTGAATCCTTATTAGGGAGGGAGGGGAGGGGGGGTAGTCGTGTGGCAGAGGGAGGAACAAAAAAAAAAAAAGGTGGGAAATGAGGAAATTAAATAAAGATAAAATTAAAAGTAAAAATCAAGTAGAAACAAAAGAAGACAAATAGGCAATATGCCTGTTAGAGGGAGAGTATTCATAATTATATGCATCTATTGGATCAAGTTTTCAGATTTTCAGCCAAGTATGGCGTCTTAGCGATTTAAGAAATGCCCCAGTTGCATTCTGTGTTTAAACCAGCGGCAGCGAGTGTATTGAGGTGATAGAGCCACGTCTCCTTTTGTAGGAGAATAGTGTTGTAGTCTCCCCTCCGTGGTGCCAGGTTGAGGGTATATATACCCTTCACCTTCATTCCCTCTGATTTACCACCATGGAAATCAAAGAAGTGTGCAGCCACTGGGGACAGGTCCTTTTTCTCCATGTAAGCACCATTGGTGATCACTAATACGTACTCTAAGTTGGCACTTAGTTTTACCTATGTAATATCTATGACAAGGGCACTCCAGCATATAGAATACCCTTGAGGTGGCACAGTTAATGACATTTTTAATCTGGTACTCTACAGTGTGGCCCAGCATGCGTCAACACAGCAGTCCTATCGACATGTCTACACATTTGGCAGTGGCTGCATGCATACATTCCCTTAAGGGGGGGGGTAAATCTGTTAGCCAGTTGCTTCTCCCTTGTACTCTGAGTGAACCAAGGCATCCTGGAGATTGCGAGCTCTACGTGCCACCAGTTGTGGGCGTGGGTCAACAATCCCTGCCAGCACTGGAGATTTAGTCAGAATGTTCCAATGTTTGGTGAGAACATTACTGACCTGTTTCCATTGCGCTCCATAGGCCGTGATTATCCTTAGGGGTATATCACTGCCTATATTTGTAGTTGGCTTGGGCTTAACCTGAAGTAGGGTCCTCCTGTCTCGCAGCCAGGCTTTTTTATGTGCTTTCTTGAGGGCTCAAGTAACCCCGTTCCTTGAATCTCAGAAACATATCGGTTGCCTCCACCTTGAAATCCTGATCCCGTGAGCAGTTCCTGCGAATTCGCAGGAACTGTCCCACTGGGATCCCATTGATTAGATTAGAGGTGCTGGATGGTGGCTTGAAGCCTGCAGCAAAGTATTTGCTGCAGTAGGTTTGCTGTATGTAGAGATATTGATTTTTTTTCTCCTATTATGGAAATTTTTAGATCCCAGAAGGGATAGTGTCTCGATCCGCTGTGTATGTTAGTTTTATATTTCTATCATTTCTGTTCAGGGTAGGGATTAATTTGTCAAGCTGTTCCTCATCCTCTTTCCACAGCATCGGACATCGTCGATGTACCTTAGCCAGGTGGCCGCATGGCCGAGGTACACCGGTGAGTCATACACGATCTCAGTCTCCCATAGGCCCAGGTGTAGGAATGTGTATGCCGGGGGCCCAAGGGGCCCCCATAAATGTGCCCCTGATCTTCTGGTAGTAGCCACTGAGAAATTGAAAAACACTGTTATTCAAAGCAAACTCCAGGAGCTCAATGATGGACTCGTTTTGAGCTCTGAATTAAGGATGTTTCAATTCTTGGAAGTGAGAGACTGCCCAAGACTCCACTCATGGGGAATCGACGTGTAAAGGGATTCCATGTCTGTCCCCACCAGGAGGGCCCCAGGGGGAACCTCAAGGCTCTGTTTTCTCATAAGCACATCACGGATGTCTTGGACGTATGATGGAAGTGTGACAACCAGTGTTTTAATGAACTCATCCACATATCTGCCTACCCTTTCCAAAGGGCCCTTTATTCTGTCACTGCGGGGAACAATCGTGGGTGGCCGGCGGACATAGAGTCCGCCCCCACCGCTGATTGGCTCCCCCGTTGGCCTGTGGGAGCACGCGCCCACAAACTACAGTTCCCGAGCCGACGTACAATGATGGCGATTCACGGGAATGTGCCGACCTGCCGCAGTACAATGACAGTGGCTGGTCGGTAAGTAGGTAAAGGGGCATTGATACGGCAGTATTTCCTGTGAAGGGTGGAGCTGCACTCTCTCCAAGGTGCTGTCCTGAAGGGCAAGGTGAGAAAACACGTTTTTTTTCTAAATTTTCTGTCTTTTTTTTTTTTGCTAAATAAACAGACCGTTTTGAATAAATGCCACCAAAAGAAAGCTCTATTTGTGTGAAAAAATTGATAGTTTCTTATGCTGCATGACCACGCAATTGTCATTTAAAGTGTGATGGCACTGAAATCTGCAAATTGGCCTGGGAAGGAGGGGGGTAAAAGTGCCTGGTACTGAAGTGGTTAAAGTGATTGTAAAGTCTCGTTTTTTGTTTTTTTTCAAACATGTTATACTTGCCTTCTCTGTGCAGTTGGTTTTGCATAGAGCAGCCTGGGTCACTTCTCGGGTCCCTCTTTGCTGCTCCTGGCCCCTCCCTTCCTTAAGCACCCAAGCCATGTCACAGCGCTGTGTGTCCATTCATAGACCCCCGACCAGGCCCCACCCCTCTCCCCAATTGGCTGACTGACTTTGACTGACAGCTGCAGGAGCCAATGGTGCCAATGCTGTGTCTCGGCCAATCAGGAGGAGTGTCCTGGATGGCTTAGACATTCGTGGACATTGCTTGAGAGAGATGCAGCTCAGGTAAGTAATTAGGGGGTGCTGGGGTGGCTGCTACACACAAGTTTTTTTATCTTAATGAAATGCATTAAGATAAAAAACCTTCTGCCTTTACAACTCCTTTACAGGTCCCCTTTATGGCCATTATCAAAATAAATAGTGTAGCGCTGCAAAAAAAAAAGTTTCACTGCATACAATAACTAGTGCACATTTGAATTAATGTGTGCTAGTTGTATGCAGTGACACTTTTGCAGCGCTACACTATTTATTTTAATATACAAATTTGCAAATTAG
Source organism: Lithobates septentrionalis (assembly GCA_037952835.1). NCBI lineage: Eukaryota > Metazoa > Chordata > Amphibia > Anura > Ranidae > Lithobates > Lithobates septentrionalis. The sequence goes on from JBBDGP010000188.1 coordinate 6,299,031, forward strand.
TTGTTTTTTTTAGCAGACAAACGAGAATTCACACTGGGGGGGGCATAGATTAGCCTGAACTGAAACCAGGAGATTATCATGACAATCGATGCCAGTGCTGGAGTATCCTTGTTCTTGGATACAGAGGTAGCTTGCTGTTAAACCTGAAGGCCAGGATATCTACATCCGGGGACCCCCATCTCTGACGTATCAGGTTTAAGAACTCAGGGCGAAGGGCCCATAACCCTTTATAAAAGCGGTAATGGCTGAGGTGGTCTGTTTTCCAGTTGTCCAGTCGGGATGTGGATCCTAGAGGAACCAAAATGACTACTCCCTGGGACAAAAGATGGTTCAGGGCAGTCTACAGATCTGACTGCCCTTATAAAGGCTTCAGTTAGTTTGAGTTAAAACGATGAGGGAGTTGAGTTTTCAACTGAACCCACAGGTGTAGGATGTCTGAACAAGAGAAAAGTAAAGTGTAACAGATGTCCCCCTACTCTTAGGAGTGAGGGTGATCCTTCATTATGAAGAAGGTTTTGGGCTGGACCTGGAAGGTCTTGCGTTCCAAGTCTTTAAAACATGCAAACACATTTAGTGGAGCTTTTTAGGTAGGTGTTTAAATTAAGACATCCAAAAACAAACATAGTAAGGCTGATTATTTGGAAGCTAATTACATTGCACTACATAAAAACAGAAAAATATAACAAAGAAGACCCAGGACTGTTGGACAGTTAAAATCCTGTAACAGGCAAAAATGGGACCACATTCCTCTCCCAAAACTCCAGCAACTGTTCTCCTCAAATCCCAACACAGAGTGTTGTTTAACCACTTGACGATTACCAGCCCACAATGTACTGCGGGCTGTAGGCAAAGTGTCATACTGGTAAGTGGCTGCCACTTTTGGGTTTTAGGGCATGCAAATGCGAGCCCCCGCCGATCACCTGCTGTGATTGAACACAGTTGGAGCCTGTCAGGAAGTCCCGGGCCATAATTCACAGCTGGGACCAGCTGATCAGCTGTGTGCAATCAGATCCCAGAGCAAATATTTCAAGGATGAGGGCTGCTCTCCAGGACTGAAGCATCGTACACACGATCCGATTTTCCAATGGGAATTGTGTGATGACAGGCTGTTGGCAGAAAATCCGACTGTACGCTCCCATCGGACAATTGTCAGATTTTCCGTGGACAAATGTTGGATGGCAGGCAGAGTGTGTGTACACAAGTCCGTCGGACAAAAGTCCAAAGTAAAAACACGCATGCTCAGAAGCAAGGACGAGCTGAAAGCGATCGGTCTTGTAAAATTAGACAAAGAGAAATCATTGCTAGAACTTTTTAAACCTTAATGTGACCTATAAACTGTACAAACTCAACAGAAAACTTACTAAAATCTTTTATTGGGTAGTCAATATAAGAAACTCAAATAATGTTGTTTTATAAGTGTGCACATCCTCTTCTAACTGGGGATGCAGCTGTGTTCAGAATTAAGCTATCGCATTCAAAATCATGTTAAGGAGTCAGTCCACACCTGCCATCATGTGCCTCTGACTACCCCAAACAAACTTCTGCATTAATTAAAGATGGAACAAGTTCATCAATTATATATGTTTGTTTCATTTTTAAACATCACATAAACCTGACATTTTACCAGGGGTCTGTAGACTATTAGATCCACTGTAATTATGTATGTGTTCATGTGCATGATCCAAACATTTTTGACAGTTTAGGTTTTTTAAATTATTTAGTTACCTAAATACATGTATTTAAATTAGCTACATTTTTAGGATGGAGTTAGTGGAGTTCTGCTTTAGATTTTGGCCAATATCCCTAAAATTGTGCCAATTTCCCTCAAATTGGGTTACATTTCCCTCAAATTGGCTTAAATTCCCATAAAATTGGCTCAAATTTCCATAAAATTGGCTTACATTTCCATAAAATTGGGTAAAATTTCCATAAAATTGTGTAAAATTTCCCTCAAATTGGGTAAAATTTCCCTCAAATTGGGTTAAATTTCCCTCAAATTGGGTCAAATTTCCCGCAAATTGGGTTAAATTTCCATAAAATTGGGTAAAATTTCCCTCAAATTGGGTAAAATTTCCCTCAAATTGGGTTAAATTTCCCTCAAATTGGGTAAAATTTCCCTCAAATTGGGTAAAATTTCCCTCAAATTGGGTTAAATTTCCCTCAAATTGGGTTAAATTGCGTAAAATTGGGTAAAATTTCCCTCAAATTGGGTAAAATTTCCCTCAAATTGGGTTAAATTTCCCTCAAATTGGGTCAAATTTCCCTCAAATTGGGTTAAATTGCCATAAAATTGGGTAAAATGTCCCTCAAATTGGGTTAAATTTCCCTCAAATTGGGTTAAATTGCCATAAAATTGGGTAAAATTTCCCTCAAATTGGGTAAAATTTCCCTCAAATTGGGTAAAATTTCCATAAAATTGGGTCAAATTTCCATAAAATTGGGTTAAATTTCCCTCAAATTGGGTCAAATTTCCCGCAAATTGGGTTAAATTTCCATAAAATTGGGTAAAATTTCCCTCAAATTGGGTTAAATTTCCCTCAAATTGGGTCAAATTTCCCTCAAATTGGGTTAAATTGCCATAAAATTGGGTAAAATGTCCCTCAAATTGGGTTAAATTTCCCTCAAATTGGGTTAAATTGCCATAAAATTGGGTAAAATTTCCCTCAAATTGGGTAAAATTTCCCTCAAATTGGGTCAAATTTCCATAAAATTGGGTCAAATTTCCATAAAATTGGGTCAAATTTCCATAAAATTGGGTAAAATTTCCCTCAAATTGGGTAAAATTTCCCTCAAATTGGGTAAAATTTCCCTCAAATTGGGTTACATTTCCCTCAAATTGGTCCAATTCTTCCAAATTTGTTTGGAATTATTCTGAATTTTTTTGTCTTATTCTCAATTTCATTAAACTCTGCCTAATTTCTAAAAAATAAAAATAGAAAATGTCAAACACTTCTGCAGCAGAGAATGACATTTTCCGACCTGACTTTGGGGCCCCATATCTCAGGGTCACTTGGGGCTAGGAACCCCAAATTTGGATATGTTGTATTGTTAGTTTCACTGTGTTAGCAAACCAAATTTGTGGTTCCTAGAACCAAGTGGCCCCGAGATATAGGGCCTCAAAATGGGGTCGTAAAATTTCATTCTCTGCTGCAGTTTAGCATCATATTTCTGTGTTTTCTGGTATAAAAAATAGGGTTCTTTCAAGGCCTCATGCACACAGGATGTTAAAATAACGTTATGAAAACGCCAGTAGCTTAGCATGGTTTTTTTTTTTTTTTTTTGCAACGTTTTAGCAATAGCGTTTCCTAGCGTTTATTAGCGTTTTTAGCGTTTTTCAGTTCATGCGAGCGTATTTTTAGCGTTTTAAGCGTTTGTGAACGTTTTAAGCGTTTGTTAGCGTTTGTGAATGTTTTGAGCGTTTTAAGCGTTTGTGAACGTTTTAAGCGTTTGTGAACGTTTTGAGCGTTTTGAGCGCTTTAAGCGTTTGTGAACGTTTTAAGCGTTTGTGAACGTTTTGAGCGTTTTAAGCGTTTGTGAACGGTTTGAGCGCTTGTGAACGTTTTGAGCGTTTTAAGCGTTTGTGAATGTTTTGAGCGTTTGTGAGCGTTTTAAGCGTTTGTGAACGTTTTGAGCGTTTTGAGCGCTTTAAGCGTTTGTGAACGTTTTAAGCGTTTGTGAACGTTTTGAGCGTTTTAAGCGTTTGTGAACGGTTTGAGCGCTTGTGAACGTTTTGCGCGTTTTAAGCGTTTGTGAACGTTTTGAGCGTTTTAAGCGTTTGTGAACGTTTTGAGCGTTTTAAGCGTTTGTGAATGTTTTGAGCGTTTGTGAACGTTTTGAGCGTTTGTGAGCGTTTCACAGCGTTTGTGAGCGTTTGTGAACGTTTGAAGAGCTTTTTTGCTGTTTTTTTTGTCCGTTTTGAGCGTTTGTGAGCGTTTTTGTATGTAAAAACGCCTATGCCATTTGCATCTCAAAAATGCCTAGGTAGGCATAAAGCCATAGACTAACATAGACAGGTGTTTTAAAGCTGGCCAAAAGGCAAGAAAAAAATTGTGTACATGGACACATAGGATAACATTGAATTAGTTCAGGGGCAGTTGGAAAAACTGTCCAACTGCCTCTGAATGCACGTTTAACAGCGCCTCATGGGCATGAGGCCTAATGTTCATTTAATAAAATTATTACACAAAAAAATTGACAAATTAGGATATTTGTTTTTAATAGTATCTTAATGTCAGATACACATTTTTCAATGCATAAAAAAAGTACAGCATAGGTTGCAAAATTTGACAAACATAAGCTTCAAAAAAACACACATTCACAATGTTTAGAAGATCTGTTAAATTTGGTCTATCTAGGCTATTGCATCTAGCTGCCATGGCAGCTGACCTTCTGGAGACATGAAATATGAACAGAAAGTTTCACGTAAAGCAGCACCACCCCTGCTGCCCCGAGTGGATCTCATTTCAGCTCTTGTCATGGCCTGATTGGCAAGGGTGTCCTCAAATTGGAAACCGTCATGCTCTCGAATAAAATTATGGAGAGCACAAATAGCTTTCACTACCTGTATAGCGTGTTGCATCTTTAGATATATTGGTGTGTGCAACAAACGCCATTTGTTGGCCAGTATGCCAAAAGCACATTCAACAACTCTCCTGGCCCGAGTGAGTCTGTAATTGAACACTCTTTTTTTCTTGGCTCAAAGAGTGGCTTGAATAGGGTCTGAGAAGGTGTTCCCCTAGCGCAAAAGCTTCATCAGCCACAAACACATACGGCATTGCAGGCACAATCGTTCCAGGGAGTGGTGTATTGGCTGGTAGTCCCAGCCTATTTTCTTGCAGAAGATGCCCTAAGGTTGAGTGGGTAAATATACTAGAGTCTGAGCTTCTGCCATAGGACCCCATATCAACATATATAAAACGGTAATTGGCATCTGCCATTGCAAAAAGCACAAAAGAAAAATATTTTTTATAGTTATAAAAGCTGCTGCCACTGCCTTCTGGATGCGTATATGTTTTCCGTCAATAGCACCCACGCAATTTGGGAAATTGCACTGCTGCCAGAAGATATCTGCTATCTTTGCCCATTCATCAGTTGTAGGTTTCGGGAAGACAACCTCTTTAAGAACGTCCCAAATGATGGAGCACGTGTCCCGGATTAGGTAGCTAGCAGTTGATTTCCCAATCAAGAACTGAAAATGTAAACTAGAAATGGAGTGTCCAGTTGCCAGGTATCTGAAATTAAAACAAAAATATGTTTTCATTGTTTTGCAGTAAAAGCTTTGCAAACCAGATGGCGGAGCGCAAAGGATAGTTTTAATAGTCATTTGAAAAAGGAAAGGAGTATGAGAAGTGGTTCAGCTGCAATGTCTTTCACACCATACTCATATGCCAAAGACCTTGAGTTTTTGAGACCCATTCTTTTAAAAAATATAAAAATGAAGGAACGGCCCTGACATCTCATCCTATAATAGGCAACACCCTTTGCATAGGATCAAAAATCATACACACAACAACCCTCTCATCTAGTGACTCCACCCTTTTTCCAATCCTGGGGAACTCAGCGTTCCCCCGGGACTGGAACAATCCGAATACAAGACATTGCTGCTGACAGGGAAGGACCGCACCTCACATTTTACGGAAGACAACAAGTGGCCCTCTATACACACATTGACAGATAGTACCGGTCAATTTCGACTCCCATTCTGGCAGGCACTAAGGTTACACCATTTCCTACACTTGCTTGCCAAACTGACCCAATTTAACCTTCCATTAACATCCTTTGAGAACTATTGTGGGGAAGAAGGGACGCTGATGCATGTTCTCTCGAAAACATACACTCGGCTTAACTCTCTAACAGACCAACCGAACTTGCCCTTTATTCAGAAACGGGAAACTGACCTACAGCACACCTTTACGGAAGCCCAGAAACAATCCATCATTAGATTTTCTTTAAAATCAGCTATGTGTACAAAAATACAAGAATGTAATTATAAGATCATGACTAGGTGGTACCACACACCACAGCTAATAAACAAGTATTTCCCAAACACTACCGAAAGATGTTGGAGATGCCAGACAGATGTAGGAAAATTGCTCCACGTCTTCACGTCAACATTTCTGGACGACAGTTAGAATAATAACGCAGAAACTTACAGACCATCCGATTCACAATGATCCAGCCCTCCACCTGCTGCATGCTACCACGATCCCGGCACGGAGTTATTAAAAATCGATAGTGAGACATTTATTGAATGCCACTAAATCATGCATCCCCCTCTTGGAAAAAAAGCACACCCCCATCTGCCGAAATGTGGTTGCGTAAAGTAGAGGAAACCAAAAAATTGGAAGACCTAGTCCTCACTGCACAAGGGAAACAAGAAAAGCATTCCAAGACGTGGAGGCTATGAAATATATTTATCTTATCGGATGAAGGATTACTCCTGCTCAACTTCTAACATACATGATCTGAAACGGTAAATATCGGAAGCGACAGCACGCGCATCGCCTCCGAGTCTACTGGGACTCCCCCCCCCTCCCTTAATCACCCCCCCCCACTCTTTTCTTCCCCCCCCCATCCTCTCATCCCTCTCCACCCGACAGATCCCCTCTTCGACCTTTTCTGCCTCCTTATTTAAATGTTACAAAGAATAAAACAGAATATGTACTTGAGGTGATTGTAGCCGTATTAGTGCAATTGTGACAGAGAAAATTGAGTACTGTCCGTGATACTTTTTTTTATTATTATTCTCCTTTTACCATCCAAGCAGGAACATCTGCCAAGTTTGAGAACCGATTACCCAGCTCATCGATCGAACTCTGATCAACCCTCGGACATTAATTTCAAGTATTCTTCCTTCCCAATTCTACCTTATTTCTTTGTGGCTGTATATTGTCATCTCCTTGAAACATCTTTTTTCTGTAAATGTTTATTTGCATCAACTTTGACCTTTTCATAACAAACCCTTATGTTCAAAAGTGTTAACCTTGTCTCTAAAGCTCTTAATGCAAGCTATAAATGGACCTACCTCTTAAAAGAGCACTACTCTTGTAGAGTGAGACCTCTGAGCAGACCTGCCTGTGGTGGCAGGGTGTGTTGCAGACGCTTATTCTAAAATTATAATTGGTATTCCTAAAATTACGAGTCTCCCCCGGCTCGGTCATTTAAAACGGGGGTGGTGGCAGTTAAAGGGTTAATTGCATAATCAGCCCAGTGACAACCGCTCTCAGGCTGCTCACACCTAGATTGCGGTCCTGCAAGCTGGAAAATCTTTGTGCTTGGCGCAGCTGAGAGGGGCATTGTTACTTAAGTGACAGCGTGGTGTGAGGTCGGCCGGAGGGCAGGGATCTAACACCCGCGTTCGTCACATATTGGTATATTACCACTGGATTGGCGCAGGGCCAATGTGGTGACCTTATTTAAAAAGGGATCAAAATCTTTACCAAGTAACTATAGACCTGTTAGTTTAACTTCTATAGTCAGGAAGATACTGTAGAGTTTAATATAGAGGAGTTCCACATAGAGGAGTTCTTTCTGGACAAAAATATTTTAAGCGCTAGACAGCATGGATTCAGAAGTTGTCAAACAAATCTGATTTCTTTTTATGAGGAGGTAAGTAAAATCTTGGACAGAGAGGTGGCTGTGGACGTGGTATACTTGGATTTTGCAAAAGCGTGTGACACAGTTCCCCACACACGGCTCACGTGTAAGGTAAAGTATACAGGCTTGGAAAGATCAGTTTGTAAATGGATAGAAAACTGGCTAAAATACAGAATTCAGAGAGTAGTGGTTAATGACTCTTACTCTGAATGGTCTAAGGTTATCAGTGGTGTACCCCAAGGTTCAGTGCTGGGACCCTTACTTTTTAATACCTTTATAAATGATATAGGGTCTAGAATTAAAAGTAACATTTCTGTCTTTGCCGATGACACTAAGCTATGCAGTGGAATAATGTCCTTACAGGATGTCTCCAATTTACAAGCCAACCTCAATGCACTGTCAAATTGGGCAACTAAGTGGCAAATGAGGTTTAATGTTGATAAATGTAAAGTTATGCACTTGGGGGCTAAGAATATGCATGCATCATACATAGTAAGGGGAGTGCAACTGGGGGAATCAATGGTGGAGAAGGATCTGGGGATTTTGGTAGATCATAAGCTCAATAATAGCCAAGCTGCGGTATCCAAAGCGAGCCAAGTCCTTTCTTGTATTAAGCCCCGGACCATTTGGCTGGCCAAAGACCAGAGCGTTTTTTGCGATTCGGTACTGCGTCGCTTTAACTGACAATTGCGCGGTCGTGCGACGTGGCTCCCAAACAAAGTTGACACCCTTTTTTCCCCACAAATAGAGCTTTCTTTTGGTGGTATTTGATCACCTCTGCGCTTTTTTTTGCGCTATAAACAAAAAAAGAGCGACAATTTTGAAAAAACTCAATATTTTTACTTTTTGCTATAATAAATATCCCCAAAAAATACCGTATTTATCGGTGTATAACACGCACCCCAAGTTTAGGAGGGAATTTTAAGGAAAAAACTTTTAGGAGGGAAGTTTAAGGAAAAAAAACTTACATTTAAATGCCCATCAATGCAGCCTTATCGTGTCCATCTGCAGCCTTGTCAGTGTCATTGCAGCCTTTTCAGTGTCAGTGCAGCCTTGCCCCAGTGTCCATTGCAGCCTTGTCAGTGCAGCTTTGCCCCAGTGCAGCCTTGTCAGTGCAGCTTTGCCCCAGTGCAGAATTGTCAGTGCAGCTTTGCCCCAGTGCAGCCTTGTCAGTGCAGCTTTGCCTCAGTGCAGAATTGTCAGTGCAGCTATGCCCCAGTGCAGCCTTGTCAGTGCAGCCTTGTCAGTGCAGCTTTGCCCCAGTGCAGCTTTGCCCCAGTGGTCAGTGCAGCCTTGCCCCCAGTGTCCATTACATGCTTGGACAGATCGCCGCCGACATACACAAAGCGTGTAGTTTTAAATATGGCGCCGCGGAGTTCGGAGGGACTCGGCGGAGCTGAACGAGCGCAGCCGAGATCAGTGACTGGGTGGAGCTGAGATACACATAGCTGAGTGTACTCGGCTCTTCTCGTTGCCGCTCCCAGTCACGCCCAGTCCCGCCCTATGATGGACATAACACAGGTCCAATGGCGGGACTGGGCATGACTGTGAGCGGCGCCGAGAAGAGCGAGAACACTCGACTATGTGCATCTCGGCTCCGCCCAGTCACTGTGATCTCGGCGGCGCTCGTTCAGTTCCGCCGAGTCCCTCCGAACTCCGTGGCGCCATATTTAAAACTACACGCTGTGTGAATATCGGCGGCGATTGCTCCGATAGATCACAATTAGCGGGGATCGGCGTATAACACGCACCCACGATTTTCCCCTGATTTTAAGGGGAAAAAAAGTGCGTGTTCTACGCCGATAAATCTCGGTATATAAAAACAACTTTTTTTCCCCAGTTTAGGCCGATACGTATTCTTCTACATATTTTTGGTAAAAAAAAAAAAAAATCGTAATAACCGTTTATTGATTGGTTTGCGCAAAAGTTATAGTGTCTACAAAATAGGGGATAGTTTTATGCCATTTTTATTATTCTTTTTTTTTTTACTAGTAATGGCGGCGATCTGCGATTTTTGGAAATTAAACGAGATGATGTGGGATCCTCCTCTCAAAGAGGGGCTTAAACCAGAGTGCTTGTGTCTCATTACCTCCAGGAAGAGAAGAGCCCCAGGTGCTGGCTAAATGCTGATGCAAGTAGAAGAGAACAAGAAGGCCTGGACAGCCGCACACCGGAATGGATAATGCGTCTTTTTATTCAAAATACAGGATCATGGGGTAAACCACACGACTGTGGGGTGGTACAAAAATAGCGGACACGTTTTGCACTTATACCAAGTGCTTACTCATAGCTGAGATTTTTATCGTGACTGCGACATTATGGCGGACAAATCGGACACTTTTGGCGCTATTTTGGGACCATTCACATTTATACAGTGATCCGTTGCGATTAAAAATGCACTGATTACTGTGTAAATGTGACTGGCAGTGAAGGGGTTAACCACTAGGGGACACTGCAGGGGTTAAGTGTGTCTTAGGGAGTGATTCTAACTGTGGGGGGGGGGTGGGTGGGCTACGTGTGACACGACACTGATCACCGCTCCCGATCACAGCGAGCGGTGATCAGTGTCCTGTCACTAGGAAGAATGGGGAAATGCTTGTTTACATCAACATTTCCCCATTCTTCCTCTCCGTGAGACGATCGCGGGTAACCCTAGGGACATAGAGTCCGCGGGACCCGCAATCACACTCACGGAGCTTGCGGCGCGTGTGCCCACAATGCCACATCTTAAAGGGCAACGTACAGGTACGTTAATATATAATATAATTTAAAAGAATACAGCGCTGTCTGAAAAGTATTTCCAGGAAAAACAAGGTTATGATCACCCGTCTATTTTAGAAGATATAAGTACTGGGGTCCTGCTTCAGTTTGAAATGTGAGATACCCACAATTAGCAAAATGTTAAACGAAGAAAATTGCGCTATATGAGACCAAATATAAGATGTAATTGCACAATTGGTGCAACATAGCTGAAATAAAGAAATACAATTATCTAAATAAAATCGCTGTACTTCACAATACTTTCTCTCTACAATGTTGCAAATAGTCACATCATAAAAAGAAATCGCATCCTGATGTATAAAAGTACATATGGGAGTTGTTTTCTAGAAGTGAGCTGGTATTGCTGTTGATTGATCCCTGATCACGATATAAAAAAGTCTCTCCTTCATATAAAAAGTGACATCAAACTTGAAAAACACCATAGAAAATAGTGATGTGAGATAGGAAAGTCCTTCCACCTGGAAAATCACAGCCCCTTACCAGCTGCCCAGATCTCTTATCAGGAGATCAATTCCGCTTTTTGGCTTATGACCCAGCTACAGTCTCTTATTAAACCGATTAGAAACCACTTCTCCTTCTCTCTAATCTTTCTCAAGTATGTCTCAGTCAGCCTGCCGCTGCCAGGTGCACCTGCTGTTATTACAGATCTTCACCAGGATCCTGTATGTGCCCTTCTGCCGACATATATCGATGTGAGCCGGTCGGCAAGGGGTTAAGAGATGTATGGACTCCAGAGAGAGAGATATAATTTTGCCCCTGTACAAATCATTAGTAAGACCTCATCTGGAATATGCGGTTCAGTTTTGGGCACAAGTTCTCAAAAAGGATATCGGGGAACTGGAGAAAGTGCAGAGAAGGGCAACCAAACTGATAAGAGGCATGAAGGAGCTCAAATATGAGGAAAGATTAGAGCAACTGAATCTATTCCCTCTTGAGAAGAGGAGATTAAGGGGGGATATGATCAACATAAAGGGATATACAATGTAATACTGACATATAATCACACACATAGGTTGGACTTGATGGACTTTTTTCAACCTCATCTACTATGTAACTATGTAACATGTACAAATACATAAGTGTTCCATATAGTGAACTTGGTGTTGAGTTATTCACTTTAAGGTCATCACTGAGGACAAGGGGGCACTCTTTACGTCTAGAGGAAAAAAGATTTCATCTCAAAATACGGAAAGGTTATTTCACAGTAAGAGCTGCAAAAAGGTGGAATAGATTCCCTCTAGAGGTGGTTCTGGCAAGTTCAATAGATTGCTTTAAAAAAGGCCTAGATTCTTTCCTAAATGTACAGAATATAACTGGGTACTAACATATATAGGTAAAGTTGATCCAGGGAAAATCCGATTGCCTCTTGGGGGATCAGGAGGGAATTTTTTCCCCTGCTGTAGCAAATTGGAGAATGCTTTGCTGGGGTTTTTTGCCTTCCTCTGGATCAACTGTGGGTGAAGTATTGTGTACAAGGGATTGCATTATTATTATTATTTTGGTTAAACTAGGTGGACTTGTGTTTTTTTCAACCTGACTAACTAGGTAACTATTGAGCATCTGTGGGGCATCCTTAAACGGAAGGTGGAGGAGCGCAAGGTCTCTAACATCCACCAGCTCTGTGATGTTGTCATGGAGGAGTGGAAGAGGACTCCAATCGCAACCTGTGAAGCTCTGGTGAACTCCATGCCCAAATGGTTTAGGGCAGTGCTGGAAAATAATGGTGGCCACAGAAAATGTTGACACTTTGGGCCCAATTTGGACATTTTCATTTAGGGGTGTACTGTTTTGTTGCCAGTGGTTTAGACATTAATGGCTGTGTGTTGAGTTATTTTGAGGGGACAAGCAAATTTACACTGTTATACAAGCTGTAGACTCACTACTTTACATTGTAGCAAAGTGTAATTTCTTCAATGTTGTCACATGAAAAGATATAATAAAATATTTACAAAAATGTGGGGGGTGTACTCACTTTTGTGAGATACTGTATTTAACACCTTGATCACACTAGATGTTAACCCATTCCCAGCCAGTGTCATTAGTACAGTGACAGTGTATAGTATTCTCACTGATCACTGTATTAATGTCACTGGTGAGGTCAGTGGCAGTCAGTCCCCCCCCCCCCCCCCCCGTGTCAGTATCAGATTGCCCGCCGCACTATCGCAGTTCCATTATAAGTCGCTGATTGCCGCCACTATGTAATATAAAATTTTCTTTTTTTTTTATCAAAAACATGCAGCAGAATTAATTTTGGCTAAAATTTATGAAGAAATATATTTATAGCAAAAAAAGAAAAAATCCAGTGGTGTTCAAATACCAAAAGAAAGCTCTATTTATGTTACATCTACTTATGTGTGCTATTGCGGCGCATTGCGGGCGGTTTCTCGGCCGCTAGCGGGGGTAAAAGCGCCCCGCTAGCGGCCGAAATGCGCCGCAAATCCGACGGTAAAACGCCGCCATAAATAGCGGCGTTTTACCGCCGACGCTATGGGCGGCCCGGTGTGAAAGGGCTTTTAATACATATTTAATTCACAAATTATTTAGGTTTGGTTTTAAGGGTTTGTTAAAGGGGTGGGGGGTTGTTGGGTTTTGGGGTTGTTTTTTTCCCTCCCCTTCCTGTATGGTTGGAGAGAATTTGGGAGCGATTGGTATATTAAGGGGTAGATTAAAGGATTCGGGATATGCAATCTCAAGGAGTATTACATGTATTTGTTGAATGTGAAAGTAATGTTATGTAATGTATTCTCTATGGAAAACTAATAAAAAAGAATTTAAAACTAAAGAAGTGGGCATCCTACACCATGGTAAACTTTGAGACATGTTGCTGCCATCAATTTCAAAATGACTTTTTTTTTTTTATAAAATTGTAAATTTTCCCAGTTTAACCCTTTTGCTGCCAGGCCCTGTGCTCCACTTTTAACCACTTCAGCCCCGGACCATTTGGCTGGCCAAAGACCAGAGGACTTTTTACAATTTGGCACAGCGCTGCTTTAACTGGTAATTGCATGGTCATGCAATGTTGTACCCAAACGAAATTTGCGTCCTTTTCTTCCCACAAATATAGCTTTCTTTTGATGGTATTTGATTGCCTCTGCGATTTTTATTTTTTGCAATATAAACAAATAAAAAAAAAAGAGAAAAAGACCGAAAATTTTGAAAAAAAATTATATTTTCTACATTTTGTTATAAGAAAAATCCAATAAACTCTATTTTAGTCATACATTTAGGCCAAAATGTATTCAGCTACATGTCTTTGGTAAAATAAATGTCAATAAGCGTATATTTATTGGTTTGCGCAAAATTTATAGCGTCTACAAACTAGGGTACGTTTTCTGGAATTTACACAGCTTTTAGTTTATGACTGCCTATCTCATTTCTTGAGGTGCTAAAATGGCAGGGCAGTACAAACCCCCCCCCCCCAAATGACCCCATTTTGGAAAGTAGACACCCTAAGGAAATTGCTAAGAGGCATGTTGAGCCCATTAAACATTTTATTTTTTTGTCCCAAGTGATTGAATAATGAGTATTTTGCAGCTCTCATTTGTTTTTGAAAATGAAGAAAGAAAAGAAAAATGTATTTTTTTTTCTTTTTTCAAATTTCAAAACTTTGTGACAAAAAGTGAAATCTGCAAAATACTCACCATACCTCTCAGCAAATAGCTTGGGGTGTCTACTTTCCAAAATGGGGTAATTTGGGGGGGAGGGTTTGTGCCATCTGGGCATTCCATGGCCTCCGAAACTGTGATAGGCAGTGAGGAGTGAAATAAAAAATTTACACCCTTAGAAAAAGCCTGAAGGCGGTGATTGGTTTTTAGGGTCCCGTACGCAGCTAGGCTCCCAAAAAGTCTCACACATGTGGTATCTCCTTTCTCAGGAGAAGCAACAGAATGTATTTTGGGGTGTAATTTCACATATTCCCATGGCATGTTTGAGCAATATATCATTTAGTAACAACTTTGTGCAAAAAAAAAAAATTGTCTTTTTTCCACAACTTGTGTCAAAATATAAAATATTCCATGGACTTCTACATGCCTCTCAGAAAATAGCTTGGGGTGTCTACTTTCCAAAATGGGGTCATTTGGGGGGCTTTAAACTGTCCTGGCATTTTATGCACAACATTTAGAAGCTTATGTCACACATCACCCACTCTTCTAACCACTTGAAGACAAAGCCCTTTCTGATACTTTTTGTTTACATGAAAAAATATTTTTTTTTTTGCAAGAAAATTACTTTGCACCCCCAAACATTATATATTTTTTTAAAGCAAAGGACCTACAGATTAAAATGGTAGGTGTTTAAATTTTTTTTTCACACAGTATTTGCGCAGCGATTTTTCAAACGTTTTTTTTTTGGAAAAAACACACTTTTTTAAATTTTAATGCACTAAAACAGACTTTCCTGACAGACTCCATGGCAGCATACGTATGGGTTAATCCCACCTCTCATACCTCATAGGACCCCACTCCCATAAATCTTTGCTTCTAGTCAGAGCCGTGTTCCTTTTTTGTCCTCCTCCTAGGACCAAGGTAGTCTTACCTTAGGATGTTGTCGGTCCAGTCCTGGTGATTTGCACATGAAGATGGCATCCTGGCGGTGTTTTTTTCTGGAGTCCATTTACCTTGGCTATTAGCAGGGTGAACATGGGCAGTTATTGCGATGCCTTGAAGATCTTACTAGCCAGCCATTGGCAGGCAAGCGGCAGCATGGCCAATCGTCCCAGCTATTAGCGGGAGGCCCTTTATTGAAATGCCCTGGTCGTGCAGCATGAGCAACATGGCTCCCAGTCCCAGGCCGGATCAAAGTAATGCCGTGGTGGTAATGTATAATGCTCCTTTATCAAGTATATGGCAGCTGTTTTTGTATTTGTATTGTTGCGTCTCCTAGTTTTGTGTTTGTTTGTCCGGCTATGGCGGCTGGAACGCATCTGCGTCCCAGTTCGCCGCCTTTCAACCCGTCTGCGCATGCGCGAGCCGCGATTCAGGTCGAGGCTTGGCTGCGCGTGCGCAGTCCGGGCAAGATGGCGACGGTCGCACATGCGCGCGAGGTCTATGGGGTGGCGTCGGGCACGGCGTAGGCACGCTGATGCGCGATGACATCATCTGGGGGGGCGACAGATTCAAATAGCTGTCAGATTCAGCTATTCTCTGGGTTGCCTTACAAGCTGCAGCAGCTGCTTCCCCGAGCGCTTATCTCTGCTGTTTAAGGTAAGGGGTTATGCTGCACTACTTGCCTATGCTTATCCTGCTCATCCATCTGTCGCTTTCCAAATATGCTGTATTGATTGCTTTCAGTGGTTTTGATTCCTTTTTGCCATGGATGTGTCACCGCCCCCCAGTGGCCAACCCTTACTCTGCAGGTAGGATGGAATTGATTTTCCTCTGCCTGTTTGTTTTGGGTTAGTGGTTAGGTGCATGTTAACTCTTTCTTTCCCTCAGCCCTTCTAGGTCTGAACACCGTTCCTCGGCACGTAAAGCTAATGACAAAAATCGTCATTCAACGTCAAGTTCCAGACGCCCTAGATCATCTTCCAGATGGTCCATGTCTAGTCGTCATTCTCACCGCCATTCCAGCCGCTCTAATAAGAGATCATGCTGGGGATGTAAAGCTCAGGTCCCAGAGGATAAATCTCTCTGTGAGTCATGCTATTCTCGAGCTGTAAAGGAACGTGGAGCTGGAGACCAACAGGTGGAAGCTCTGGTTAGAAGAGTGGTTCAAGAATCTCTGAACAGGACAGATCGCGTCCGTACATCCAGCCCTCCTGCTGCTCCACCACCAGTTCCTGACAGGGTCGACCCTGAGGTTCCAGGTCCCTCTCGTCGAAGTCTCTCTTTAAGTGGTTCCTCCGACGGCGAAGCGGAGGTGGAAGACTCCAGTACAGGATTTGATTTTTCCTTGGTTCCTCAGTTAGTTAAAGCAGTTAAAAACGCATTGAGATGGGAGGAGCCGGTAGAAGCACCCTCTAAACAGAGGAAGTACTTCAAGCAGCTCAAGAAAGAACGCCCAAACTTCCCCTTCCTGGGTGAACTTGGGGAAATTATTTCAGATGAATGGAGTAAAGTTGAGAGGAAAAACTCGCTGATTTTCAAGATAGCGAAAATGTACCCATTCAAAGGTGAGGAGGTAAAGCATCTGGAAGCGGCACCCCTCATTGATGCGGCTTTAATGAGGTTAGTGAAACATGTCACGTTTCCTCTGGAAGACACCGTTTCTTTTAAAGATGGTGTGGAGAGGAAGATCGACACCGACCTCAAACGCATTTATATTACGGCAGGCATGGCTTGTAAACCAGCCCTGGCTCTTGCAGCTTTGTCTAAAGCTATGGAAGCATGGACGGATGACATGGATGCAGTGTTGGGAAAGATCTCTGAGGAGTTGCTCAAGAACTCACCAGTACACGAGCTGAAGCTGGCATCAGCCTTTCTGGGGGAGGCATCCCTTGATATTATCCGCCTTGTGGCATGTGTCATGCTTTCTTCAGTCACGGCGAAGCGCGCCTTGTGGTTGCGCCGATGGGTTGCGGATCCTGCCTCTAAAGAGGCATGGTGTAAAATTCCCTTTGAGTGCTCCTCCCTCTTTGGGAATAAACTTGACTCTGCCATTACCCGTGCAACAGGGGGTAAATCGGGGTTCTTACCCCAGGTTCGCCGTATTTTTGGTCAGAGAAAAACTCATCCCAGACAAGATCAGGAGCGTGCGAGGGATGCACGTCGCTACAGACCTGGCCGTGATTTCAGAAAAAACTGGAGGAGAAATAAACCTTCAGAGCAGAAGTCCTCAAAGTCAGCCTCTTCTGGGGGACGTGAGGCTGCAAAGTCCTTTTGATATAGAGCCTGTCCAGACGGAGCGAGTCTGGGCTCGTTTACTCCGTTTCCAGCACGTCTGGGCAGCCTCGATTCGGGATTTCTGGACAGTCAAAACGGTCTCTTCGGGTCATACTTGGGTGTTCAGCAGTCCACCCACACACCGGTTTGTTCCTACAGCTCTTCCACACTTAGAAGAGAAGAAACAGGTTCTTCTGTCATATACAGATTCACTAGTAGCCCAGGGGGCCGCCATTCAAGTACCAACAGAAGAAAGATTTCTAGGGGTGTACTCCCCCCTTTTCATGGTCCTCAAAAAGAATGGGTCCTGGAGACCTGTAATCTACTTGACATATCTGAACTCCTTCATCAAGAAGGAAAACAATACGCCAGACGATACAACCGGGAGATTGGCTTGTCTCCATAGACCTGAAAGATGCCTACTTTCATGTGCCGATTGCAAGGGAATTCCAGGTGTATCTCCGATTCGCAGTAGATCAGAGGCATCTCCAATTCACATGTCTCCCATTCGGGCTTACAACGCATCAAGTGTTTTCGAAGCTCTTATTGGCTGTGGTAGCGTTAATCAGGGTCAAAGGTATCCGGTTACACCATTATTTGGACGACCTACTTCTGCTTTCACAAGACAGGGATCAGCTGTTGGCACATCGAGATCAGGTCATCTCTACCCTAACAGAGTTCGGTTGGCTGTTGAACAAGGAGAAAAGTCATCTAGATCCAACGCAGTCTCTAATATTCCTTGGAGCCCAATTCAACACGGTGGAGAGCACCATCTCTCTGCCTCTGGAGAAAGTTCCGGTGATTCGGGAAAGAATTTGTCTAGCATTGTCATCATCTCTTCTCAGAGCCTCGCAATGTCTAAAGATAATCAGCAGCATGGTAGCCACAGCCCCCATGGTGAGGTGGGCGCAATGGAAGATGCGGCCCTTTCAGAAGGGGTTTCTCCAACAGTGGGATCCAGGGTCTCAAGACCATCTTGTATGGGTAACCACCTCCGTGCGGGAGAGCCTCCCCTGGTGGCTGCAACGGAAGTGTCTTACATCAAGAGGCAGGGGGGCACCCGCAGTCTCTCTTTACTGAAAGAAGCAAGTCTGATCATGTCCTGGGCCCAGGCGAACTTGACAAATTTATCGGTTGTTTATCTCCCCAGAATTCAGAATGTCCAGGCGGACTTCCTTTCAAGGGTCACCCTGGACAACAACGAATGGTCTCTGCACACCGAAGTGTTCAACTGGGTCTTGTCTCTGGGAGCGTTGCCGGAAGTAGATCTGTTTTCATCCCCTTGCAACTTCAAACTGCAGAAATATTACATGAGGTGTCGTTGTCCCCAAGCCTTCGGAGTGGATGCCCTGACGGACCAGTGGAGATTCCACAAGGCCTATGCCTTTCCCCCCGGTACCAGTCATTCTCCGATATCTATCGAGGCTCAGGTGGGAAGAAGTTGAAGTAGTGGCAATTGTTCCTTTCTGGCCCAACAGGCCATGGTTTCCTCTCCTGGTTCAGCTCAGTTACCGGGATCCGGTCCCTCTCCCGTCCAGACCAGATCTCCTGTCGCAAGGAACGTCTCTTCACCCATGCCCACCTCATCTCCATCTGATGGCTTGGTGGTTGAGAGGGGAAGGCTGGAAGCACTAGGATGTCCAAGTTCAGCGATTGCTACATTGTTGAATGCCAGAAGAGTGGGCACCAACAGAGTCTATCAAAGAATTTGGTCAAAGTTTGCGGACTATGTGGCCTCCACTAATGGTTCCTGTATTGACCCAAGGATGCAGGATATTCTGGGTTTTCTGCAAACAGGCCTGGACCTGTCTTTATCGGTTAGCTCCTTACGAGTCCAAGTTTCTGCAATCTCCGCCTTCACAGGTGTATCATGGGCCAGGCACCCCCTTACTAGACAGTTCTTCAGGGGAGCAATAAGACTTAGACCTCAAAGAAAACCAAGATTTTCTAAATGGGATCTTCCTCTTGTCTTGGACTTCTTCGCAGGAAGAGAAATACGTCATGTGGACCAGTCATCTATTAAGGAACTTTCCCTTTAAAGTGGTCTTTTTAGTAGCCATAACATCGGCTAAGAGGGTTTCCAAAATTGGTTCCTTAGGATTCAAAGAACCATTCCTTACTTTCTTCCCTGATCGAGTGGTCCTGATTCCTATTTTAGGTTCAAATCCCAAAGTAACAACTGTCTTCCATGAAAATCAGGAAATTGTTCTTCCTACGTTCAGGTCTTCTGAGGACCCTAATATTCATCCTCTAGATGTCGGAGAAGTTCTAAAGCAATACTTAGAAGCCACAGCTTCTTTTCGCCAATCTGATCACCTGTTTGTTCTCTTCCATGGTAAAAGCAAGGGAAAGTGTGCTTCCTCTAGAACCATCACAGCATGGATTGTTCAGGCCATTCAGTGGGCTTATAAGTCTAAGGGTTTGGCTCCTACGGAGGCAGTGACCGCTCATTCTACCAGGAGCGTTTCTACATCGTGGGCAGCATCCCGGCATGTATCTCCGGAAGTAATCTGTAAAGCGGCCTCATGGTCATCAATTAATACTTTTATGATGCACTATTGTGTAGAACCGGCTTCCTTGTCATCGGTTAATTTTGGTATTGCACGTATTATCTGTTGATGGTGCCAATTAAACCTTTTTTTCTTTAACCAGCAATTGCCCACCCGGGTGTGTATGGCTAGTCATTTCCCATACGTATGCTGCCATAGAGTCTGTCAGGAAAACGGGAAATTTATATCAAATACTTACCGTAATTTTCCTTTCCTGATGGACTCCATGGCAGCAGGAGTTCCCTCCCATTTGCTGGAGTAGGCTAAGTTATGGAACACGGCTCTGACTAGAAGCAAAGATTTATGGGAGTGGGGTCCTATGAGGTATGAGAGGCGGGATTAACCCATACGTATGCTGCCATGGAGTCCATCAGGAAAGGAAAATTACGGTAAGTATTTGATATACATTTTCCGTTATATTGCCCAAATGTTTGATGTAATAAAAAAGATGATCTTAGGCCGAGTACATGGATACCAAACACGCTTTAAAATTGCGCACAGTGCAACGTTGCAACGTGCAGCGGTGACAAACTGCATACATTTTTAAAAGCCTTTAAACGCCTTTACAGGTTACCACTTTAGATTTACGGAGGAGGTCTACTGCTAAAATTACTGCCCTCGGATCTGACCTTCATGGTGATACCTCACATGCATGGTGCAATTGCTGTTTACATATGACGCCAGACCGACGCTTGCGTTCGCCTTTGCGCGAGAGCAGGGGGGGGGACGGGGGTGTTTTTTTTTTTTAATTATTTATTTTGCTTTTTTATTTTTAAACTGTTCCTTTAATTTATATTTTTGTTATCATTTTTATTGTTATCTCAGAGAATGTAAATATCCCCTATGATAGCAATAGGTAGTGACAGGTACTCTTTTTTGAAAAAAATTGGGTCTATTAGACCCTAGATCTCTCCTCTGCCCTCAAAGCATCTGACCACACCAAGATCGGTGTGATAAAATGCTTTCCAAATTTCCCAATGGCGCTGTTTATATCCGGCGAAATCTAAGTCATGAAATGCTCGCAGCTTCCGGTTTCTTAGGCCATAGAGATGATTGGAGCCATTCTGGTCTCTGATCAGCTCTATGGTCAGCTGGTGGAACCACCGGCTGCATTCTCAGGTTCCCTGTTGGGACAGGAGAGCCAGAGAAAACCATGAAAGACGGTGGGGGGGGGAACATTCCCTCCCACTGCTTATAAAAGCAGTCTAGAGGCTAATTAGCCACTAGGATTGCTTTTACATGAAAGCTGACCGCTGGCTGAAAAGAATGATACCAAGAAGATACCTAAACCTGCAGGCATCATTCTGGTATAATCACTCAAAGTCCAGCAACATACCAGTACGTTGCTTGTCCTTGTTGGGCATATACTGTAATCTTTTTTTTCATGCAGCCTGTGGGCTGAACGAAAAAAAGAGATTGATTGGTGGGTATGCCCACCATTAGAATACCTCCACTTCTAATGATGGGCATACATGCACCGTTTTTTTTTTTAACTGTGGTGGTGAAATTACCTCCTACAGCGCTGGAGTCATGGCTTTATGCATCGTGGGAGCAAACGATGTTGCTGTCAAGATAGATAAATCCGTGCTGTAGCTGAATGGCGTACCTGCTAAGCAAATGATAGTTAACAATAAAACAAAGTAACATTACAGTATAACAGTAAGACTTACCAAACCTGCAAAGCAAATACAAAAAAAAAACATAGTAAAAAAAAAAACATTTTTTAACGTAACCTGTGCCTAAAATATATATATGCCGAATCGCTCCTCCACCCCTGCTGCCCCCATGCTTCGGCATATATGCTGAAGTATGTAACTGTGGTGGTGAAATCACCACCGACAGCGCTGGAGTCAAGGCTTTATGTATCGTGGGAGCAAACGCTGTTGCTTTTAAGATACATAAATGGGGCGTGTCCAAGATGGCGGCGCGAGCAGTCGCACGCTACAGAGCTCCGCCGGGGCCTAAGTTTTCATCCGCAGCCATCAGCCCTAATCCACCCTAACTAGTGGCCTGAAGTGGTCTGGGACGTTGCCCGACAAGAGAACTGCCTCTCCGAGTCCCGGAGAGCTCGAACGGGACGCGCGGGCCTGTGAATACTTGAGGCCTGGGCCTCACGTGGGGAGTGGAGACCTTCCCGGCTGGGGGATCAAGCGGCGGGCTGACCGGCCAATACGGGACTGTATCCGGAGCCTGGCCGGGGCCTGTCCGGTCCACACTCGGCCTCCCCTTCCCTCCTACTAAGGCCGCAAACCGCGGGACTCCATCCGGAACTCCGGCGGCCTGCTGTCTCTACTAGGCCCCGGATGAGACCGGGGCCTCGCCTGAGCGGACGGCCGAGGCCGCTGGCGGAGGATACGAAACCTCAGGAGCCCCATCCTACCCCGCTCACCATCACCATCGGCGCTGCCTGCCAGGAGGACTGCCTTTACAAGTCCCGGGGAGTGCGAACGGGTCGTACGGGCCTGTGAGTGCCGGAGGCCTGGGCCTTACGTGGGGAACGGAGACCTCTCCTGCTGGGGGATCAAACGGCGGGTCTGCCGGCCAATACGGGACTGCATCCGGAGCCTATCCGGCCCACACCTGGCTTCCCCTTCCCTCTCACCAAGGCCGCAAACCCCCACCCGGAACATCGGAGGCCTGCCGCCCCCACTGGGCCCCAGACGGGACCGGGGCCTTGCCTGAACGGACGGCCGGAGCCACCAGCGGAGGAGGAGCCTAATCCTACCCTGCTCCAACATCACCAAGGGCTGATTGCCTGGTCCCAGAGGTGCAGAAGACCCCAGCAACCCTGTGGAGGCTCTGAATGAGGCGACGCCAGTCGGGCGCAACGGCCGGTAAGGGGAAAAAGTATAAATTTCCTCCCTCCCCTGAGATACCCCCTTCACAGCCAGCCCCTTCCCAAACACCCAGGCCTACCCGCAGCGTCTGTAGAGCATCACAGACGGCAATAATGGAGGCCGAGGAAGCAAGACCCCCATGGATAGCAGAAGTAATGGCGGCCATAGCCACGTGCCAGTCCACGCTTACCGCAAAAATAGACGCAGTACAAATGGATGTGGGACTGCTGAGGCAGGACATGGACAGGCTCCGTTCTAGGGTGACAGAAACAGAGCAGAGAGTCAGCAGTACAGAGGACACAGTTGCAGAACACAGCGCAGCTCTTCATACACTCCAAACTAAGGTGAAAGCCTTGGAATACAGGGCAGAGGATGCGGAAAATAGAAATAGGCGCAATAACCTGCGCATAGTGGGTTTGGCAGAGGGAGCCGAAGGAAACAACCCAACGGGCTTTGTGGAGGATATGCTGCGCAACCTTTTGCCGGACGCCCGTCTATCTCCTCACTACACAGTGGAAAGGGCGCACAGAATTCCTCCCAGACCTGGTCCCCCGGGGGCCCCCCCCCGGACTTTCATTTTGAGACTTCTCAATTTCTGGGACAGGGACGAGATTTTACGCGCTTCCAGGTCGGTGGGTGATTTAAGGCACCAAAACAATAAGTTAATGATCTTTCCTGATTACTCTATAGAAACACAAAAACTCAGGAAGTCATTCGATCACGTGAAAGCAGCTCTGAGGGCCCGTGATATCCGCTACAGTGTCTTATTCCCGGCGCGCCTGAGGGTACAGGATGGAGAATCGGTCCGCTTTTTCACCTCCCCCAGGGAGGCATCGGCTTGGCTGGATACACTGCCCCGTGACCGACAGCAGAAAGCCTGACAAGCAAATATAATACCTGAGTGACTGCAAGTAGTTGGGGCCCTGAATATCAACCCCCTGCAACGATCAACACTGATTCCGTTAACTGAGTTCTTCAATCAAAGTTGCTCAGGTGCACCAGTTTGTTTGTTTACCTGCCTATATAGGGATCACATAAACACTAAGTCAAAGCCCCTGGTCACTCGCACCAGGAGACCGTTAAAGTTACAGCTGCATGGTAAAGAGTACTGTCCCTTCTTAAGTAGAGACCACAGGGAACTGAAATGCCACATGCACCACTGATGGCGGATTTTTCCCCTTTTATCATGTTCTGTTTTTTCTTCTTCACAAAAATATTACAATTTTTTTTTTTTTTTTTTCTTCTGCCATTTATTTCACCATTTTCCTTTATCCGTATGCAAATCAGGGAAGGGCCCTGCACAATGTTGTACTATTCAAATATCTTACCCTTCTTATGGCGGGGCCCCCGACAGATTTAGTGATGCTCCGGCGGAGCCCCAGGCCAGCGGAGAAGGACTAGGCTCACCTGAGCCCCTCAGGAATTTTCGAGGGGCCGAACGCCTCTTGCACAGGACCCCCCTTTTGCAGCCGGCGTGCTGATTTTGGTTGGGATGAATACCTGCCTCAGTTTTAAGGGGTTGGGTGGGGAGGGGGGAAGGGGTAGCTGCCCCATAAGGGCAAGTTTTTTGTTTTGGGTTAACTTTTTGGTTTCTAGAAGTTTGATTTTGATAACATGTTTTCTGAATGCATTGCAGATGTCAGTGTGGTACGATTTGAAATGTTGTTTCCTCCGGACCGGGGGGGCAGCTTCGAGGGGGGAGAGTCCTCCTCTAAATTTAAGAAGATCCATTCTAACACATAATTATGGCATCCCTTAACATTTTGTCCTGGAACACCAGGGGTCTGAACTCTTCGGTCAAAAGATCACTGGTGTTCCAATACATCAAAGTTCATAGCCCGCACATATGCATCTTGCAGGAAACCCATTTACTGGGTAGTAAAACTATGGCCCTAAAGAAACCCTGGATCGGGTATCATTATCATTCCACATATTCCAATTTTGCGCGGGGTGTAAGCATTCTAGTCCATAAATCTCTCCCCTTTAGGCTGCTGGACCTGGTATTGGACTCTGAGGGTAGATATGTAATAGTTCACGCTCAGATACACTCTTTGAGATGGGTGATAGCGGGAGTGTATTTACCTCCCCCGGCCTCTATACCTCTCTTGCATCAAGTGGCCTCCAAAATAGCTGACTTTCAGGGTGACAACATAACCATCTTAGGTGACTTCAATTTGGCCCCCAACCCGGAAGTCGACAGGATGTCCAGCGTTGGGCACTCCCACCCCGGCTTGGCAGATTGGGCTGAACTATATGGCTTGACGGACGTGTGGCGGTGGAGAAATCCTCGCCTCAGGGCCTACACCTGCCACTCGGCCTCTTATAGATCTTTTTCCAGGATTGATTTGGCCTACGTAGATCACATGGCCTTATCCAGGGTGAGGGACATCAGGATTCTCCCTCGGGGAATCTCGGATCATGCACCGCTCCTCCTGACGCTAGAGGTCTCATCCAAATCGGGAGTTTCCCTGTGGAGACTATCCAGATTTTGGGTGTCGGACGAGACGGTTGATGGTCACTTTAGAGAGGCAATGGGGGAATACTGGGATATTAATCCAGGTACAGCCAGTGCAGCTACAGTATGGGATGCATTCAAGGCATACACCAGAGGAAGATACCAGACCATTATAGGCAGGGTACGCAGGGAGAGGAGGGCGGAATTAGAGGGAGTGGAGAGAAAGGCAGTCTTGCAGGAAGCACTTTTTCTTAGGACCAAAAACCCAGGTGACTACGACGAGCTTCAGCGACTGACTGGAGAGGCTGTACGTATCCGCACTACTCTCACCCAGAAACGTCTTCTCGCTCAGACACACCGCATATTCGAGCAGGGCGAGAGGTCCGGGAAGCTATTGGCATGGTTGTCCAGGGAACAGCAGGGGGGATGGTGTATACCACACATAAGGGGTTCTCATGGAAGACTCAGAGATGACCCAGACGAGATAAACGACTGTTTCGCCTCCTTTTATAAAAATCTTTATAGCTCCAGGGCAACCTACACCAAGGAGGAGTTGACCACCTATCTAGAGCCCCTTGACCTCCCGGTTCTCACTACAAAGTACCGCGACAGTCTTGACACCCCTATCACCACGGATGAACTGCTGAAGGCTCTTAAGACCCTCCAGGCGGGCAAATCTCCAGGCCCGGACGGAATACCCGTCGAGTTCTATAAGCAATATGCAGAGGAGCTGACGGGGAAACTACATAATATGTTTATGGAGGCCCAACGCCTGGAGACGCTTCCGAGCTCATTAAGCGAGGCGGTTGTGGTCGTGATACCCAAGCCGGGTAAAGACTTGACCCTGTGTTCCTCCTACCGCCCTATCTCTCTCATTAATGTGGACGCAAAGCTCCTGGCCAAAGTGCTGGCCAGGAGGCTTAACACAGTAATAGCGGCCCTGATACACCCAGACCAAACGGGGTTCATGCCGGGGAGGGGGACAGACATCAACATTAGAAGGCTTTTCACCCATATGGATAGGGCCCAGGCAGACACGGCAGGAGTGGTGGTATCCCTGGACG
Organism: Lithobates septentrionalis; assembly: GCA_037952835.1. Lineage (NCBI taxonomy): Eukaryota > Metazoa > Chordata > Amphibia > Anura > Ranidae > Lithobates > Lithobates septentrionalis. The sequence continues at coordinate 6,325,134 of JBBDGP010000188.1, forward strand.
CCGAAAAGGCCTTCGACTCCGTAGAATGGGAGTTCTTATGGGGGGTTCTGTCGAAATTTGGATTTGGTCCAAAATTTCTGACATGGATACGTATGCTTTATGCCAATCCCAATGCAAGGGTCCGTACAAATGGAGCCCTTTCTGAAACCTTTCCCCTGGAGAGGGGAACTCGTCAGGGGTGCCCCTTGTCACCGGGACTTTTCGCCCTAGCGATAGAGCCTCTGGCCATCGCCCTGAGGGAGGAGGCTGGGGTGAGGGGGATTCCAGTAGGCACAATAGAAGAAAAAGTGTCTCTATATGCGGACGACACATTGCTCTACCTCGCTGACCCTCACCGGTCACTACAAAAGGCACTGGGCTTATTTGAGAACTTCGCTCGGTTTTCAGGGGTCCGCATTAATTGGGATAAGTCTGTCCTGTTCCCGCTCCACCCCTCGCTTCCCAGGGTGGATACGGCTACCCCACTTCAATGGGTGAGTGAGTTTACCTATCTGGGCATCAAAATTAGCAACACCACCCATGAATTTGTGGAAAAAAATGTGCAGCCTCTCCTCTCCCGGCTTGCAGAGAAATGTGTGGCGTGGCGTTCCCTTCCACTGACCCCTGTGGGAAGAATAAATCTGATTAAAATGGTGTTTCTTCCAAAATTCCTCTACTTCTTCCGCAACACACCATCCCATATACCTAAGGTCCTTTTTTAGACGTCTGGAGGGAATTCTAACCTCCTTCATCTGGGCTGGGAGGACACCCAGAGTGGCAAAGAGGATACTCTATCTTCCCCTCTCGGGGGGGGGACTGGCCCTTCCAAACTTTTTGATATACTACTGGGCTGCCGTGTTGGTCACGGTGCGCTGGTGGTTCTCCCAGCCCAGACAGAACCCTGCAGTCAGGCTGGAGGCTGCTGTCGTTGGCTCCTATGCGGCTTTGTCAAACCTAGTATATAGGGGTCCTAAAGCACCGTACCCTCTGACAACACTGATGAAAACCACCATTAGAGCCTGGAGGGAAGCAAGGGCTATTTATGACGAGCCGAATAGGGTCTCCCCACACACACCGCTCTGGTGCAATCCCACCCTCCCACATCTCTATGACATGCCGGACCCCTCCTACTGGGCTGCACGGGGTATGACCACCCTAAAACACATCACAGCCAATGGGAAACTCATGTCATTTCAAGACATTAAACAGCAGTACTCCCTACCCCGATCCTTTGAGTTCAGATATTGGCAACTGAGACACGCAATGAGGGCACAGTTCCCGGAAAGACTCACTCTGGAACCGGACTCGGTTGAGCGACTTCTGACTTTGGGCGTGATGGGGAAGCCCCTGTCCACACTGTATATGTATCTGACGGTAGCACATGACGTCAAACTCACTCGGGCATTTGATAAATGGAGGGTGAATATTCCGGCACTGGGAGATGACGAATGGGAGGACATTGTCTCAACCTACATCCCAACTGTAATAGCAGCTAAGGACAGATTTATACAATTAAAATTTCTCCATAGGGCATATTTCACTCCACACAGGATGGCCAGAATTTATCCCCACATTGACCCCCTATGCCCCCGCTGCAGGACCGGAGAAGGGACATTCTGGCACATGGTGTGGGCATGCCCGAAGCTCGGGCCGTATTGGGAGGGGGTGACAGGGGTACTTAATGACATATGGGACCTCAATCTATCGCTTGACCCTATGCTGCTTTTGCTGAGCTATATGGGAGATGTGGAGGGGGACAGATACGCCAAACTCTCTGTTACATTCCTGCTATTCTATGCTAGGAGGGAGATAATGCTACATTGGAAGTCGGCTGAGCCACCCACTGTCAGCTCCTGGAAGAAAGCGGTAAACTCGGTGCTGCCACTGTACAAACTCACGTATGAAAGCAGGCAGTGTCCGGCTAAATTTGACAGGGTCTGGTCGACCTGGGAGGCGGCTCGTGGCTGAGGGACCGGGAGTGGGGGACCTACTGATGGACTCCCCCTTCGCGGTCAGGGGCGATGCCCCCCCTCGGCGCGGGGCACTGTCGGGTCTTACTGATGAATGGGTGATTCAGATCTGACGGATTCACTCACTGGACGGACCCAAGGGCGGTAGAGATTGGACTAGCTGCTTATCTTTGGGGGTAAAAGTGGACGGGGACATCCTCAGAATTTATCGAATTGGGGGGGGGGGGGGGGGGACTGGGCGGTAAAAGATCAGGGGGAGACTATGAATAAGACTATATACTCTGCTGCAGATGTAAATAGGAGATTATATGTAATATCTGAATTGCACACTACTGTTAAGCAGATAACTCACTACCCCTCATATATCCTAACGGGTATACAGGGAACTTACAAAGATGTACTTATAAAATACTGTATTATTGAACAGATGTTTTATTACAATGCTGTAAGGACTTAGCTATTTAATGTCGCACACTGACAGTTTTGTAATGCTGATTTGTTTTTGAAAATAAAAACCTTTTGCTGTTAAAAAAAAAAAAGATACATAAATCCGCGCTGCAGCTGAATGGCGTACCTGAAAACAAAAAAACGATTAACAAGAAAACACAGTAAACAGTAAAGTATAAAAAAATTACATACCTGAAAAGCAAACAGGATAAAACATGATAACAATAAAACATTGCAGAATAGAATACAGTAAAAAAGAGCAGAAAAATAGAGAGAGAGAGAACAATAAAACGCAACTATTTTTGTTTTTTTATTTTATATTTTTTTTGTTTTTTTTAAACTTTTTTTGTAACTAACTTTTGTAACTGTAACCGGGTCTCTCAAAATGCGATGGCATCTTGGAAGACCCTGTGAAAGTGTGCCTAGTCTGTGCAATGCTATGCCCTACGCTAAAACTCCACTAGTGTATGGTAGCGTTCAAAATATTCACCAATGCAAAGATCAGGATTGTCAGGACAGGAGGGACAATAATAACGGGTGTCACGCCTATGTCCGTGCTTTCTGCAGACACAACATTTTCTTTGGGGGGCTCGTTGGATAGGGGTATGAGGGAGGACATAAGGAAAATGCCTCTCATGCAGCCGGCTTACTGCATTTGGCTGGGGATGTTTAGGTGGAGCACCGTCTGGAAACAGAAGGGCTCTGACGATCTCTTCCTGGAATTTAAGGAAGGATCCAGTCCGTCCTGAAGCTCTGTATAGCACATGAGCGTCCAGCAAAGCCAATTGAAATAAATAAACAGACACTTTTTTATACCAGCGTCTGGCCTTATGGGCAACTAGGTACGGCGCCAACAACTGGTCGTTGAGATCCATCCCTCCCATATTTTGGTTATATTCGTGGACACAGAGGGGTTTCTCCACAACACCAGTCGCCGTAGTAATTTGGACCGTCGTCGTGTCTGAATGAAGGGAGGTAAGAACAAAAACATTCTTATTATCCCTCCACTTCATAGCGAGCAAGTTATTACACTTCAAGCAGGCTCTCTCTCCCAGCCTAAGACGGGAATCTACAAGGCGCTGGGGAAAGCCCTGGCGATTAGATCACACGGTGCCACATGCTCCAATCTGATGATCAAAAAGGTGACTAAAAAGTGGCACGCTCATGTAATAATTGTCCACATACAAATGGTACCCCTTTCTGAATAAGGGTGACACCAAGTCCCACACAATCTTGCCAGCGCTTCCTATGTAGTCAGGGCAGTTTGTCGGCTCTACGTGGCTATCTCTTCCCTCGTAAACCATAAAACTACATGTATAGCCTGTGGCCCTGTCACAGAGCTCATACATCTTGACCCCGTATCTGGCACGCTTGCTGGGAAGGTACTGTTTGAATGACAAGCGGCAGGAGAACTTAATCAGGGACTCATCAACGCAGACAACTTGATGAGGAGTAAACAAGTCTGCAAAACATTGGTTGAAGTGGTTTACGAGGGGCCGAATTTTGTAGAGCCGATCGTATTCAGGGTCTCCACGAGGACAACAGAGTTCATTGTTGTTGAAGTGCATGAACCACAAAATCTGCTCGTATCGTGCCCTGGCCATGGAAGCAGAGAACACGGGTATATGGTACATTGGGTCAGTGGACCAATATGACCGCAACTTACTCATTTTAACTATGCCTATGTTGAGGGATAGGCCCAGAAAGGTCTTAAATTCGGAGACCGTAATTGGTCTCCAATCTCTGGCAAGGGAGGACTGGGGAATAGTGGCGATGTGTTGACCAGCATACAAATTGCTTTGGTCCACAATAGATCTATAGAGATCTTCAGTGAAAAACAGAGAATAGAAATCAAGTGACAAAAAATCAACTGTTTCCACCTGAATGCCGGGTTGGCCAGTAAATGGGGGAAGTACGGGTGCTGCAGAAGTGGTGGGCTTCCAATTCGGATTGGCGAATTCTGCAGGAAGGACACTATGGGCACAACAGGCCTGTCTTTGTCTTCTTGGTGGCAGCGGGACACTACTTGTGCTCGCCACCTCACCAGCTTGAACTGCACTTATGGGACTCGCCACGTCACCATGTGTTACTGCAGTGCTGGGTGTACGAGCAGGGTGTACTAGGCCGCTGGTGCTTGCCAGTTCACCAGAAAGAATAGCGGCGCTAGTACTTCTCTGCTCCATACGAGAGCCCTGCGGTTCTTGCCCCTCAACAGCAGAAGAAGAAGATTGGGGTCTGGTATGCAGGGACCACAACTCCATCATCAGAGCTATCTGTCATGGAGCCGCTGTTGTCTACAGGTTCATATTCTGACCCTGAATCTTCACTAGTGTACCTTCGATTTGCCATTTTTGGCTCTAAATTTAGTGGTACACTAGTGAGACTCACAGGTAAAAAAGCTCCTGACTGTCAGCAACTGTATCAAAACGCTACCAAAAAAACTGTTAGCATTCGCAGGGATCAGGCCTGACTCTGCGAACGCTGCAGTTATGTGTTTAGTGTTTTGTAAGTGACAGTGATTGATCGATACTGCACTTGGGTGGGCTGGGCGGAGGGGCAAAACGCAAGTGCTAGCAGGTATCTGGGCTGATCCCGCTAACACTGCGTTTTTGGGGACCCTAAACTGCTGGGGACGCTAGTACAGATCTGATCAGATTAGATATTGATCCGTTCAGATACTATACCACTAAGGGAGGTGTATGCTGCGTGCGTGGGTGTTAGAGGTACTGGCACTAACCTGTTCCTGCCTAGGGCGACGCAGACCCTATCTGACCCTAAAACCTAACTTATATAACCCGCCGGGCGATCAGGGGTTTAAGAAATGTTTCTATAGGGCGCACAGGGCTAATATAGTCTGGATAATGTCTCTATATAAGGCAGTCCCAAATAAGCATGAGGATGCTGGTGGAAGTGATGGAAGTGATGGGATGATACTCTTCAACACAAAGGGCTGCAGCTTAATAAGACTGAAGCAGGGTCTATAGAAACACAAGAAAACAAACAAAGGCGCCTCTAAGTGTAGAAGAAAGACAAGTTTAATGCCCCAACTGGGTTCAAAAAGCACTTACAAGATGGAAGGTGTAGTCAGGCACTTCGTAAGTGGAGCTGCATTGGAAAGGGTCACAGTGGGAGGAAGCATACAAAGCGGATGGATGTTGTAAAAGGCAGCGGCAGTGTGGAACAGAGGAAGCCGCTGTGAGGCCGGCGTCGTTAGCACGAAGAGACGGCGTAACCGGAAATGATGTCATCCACTGGAGCGGTTCCTTAACCAGCCTGGACCGCAAACAGACAGCCGAAGGGAGGAAGTGTCGTCATCAATAAGGGACGCGTTTCGGAACGGTCATACGTTCCTTTTTCAACCAATGGCTATAATGATGGCTATGCCTGATATATATACACACAAACTAGTAATGGGTTGGCCGGGGGCAGGGGCAACAATCAGAATTTGATAATAACATAATATAAAAACGTCTAAATACATTTATATACATAGAAACACAGGTGACAGCATTTTAAAAAGGAAACAATGAAAAAAATATATATGTATAGGATATTTAGAAAAGGAGAAACGAAGATAAAAACTGAAATGGTGGAGAGTTAAAAAGGCAAAATATATAATGTATTATATCAATAGGGTGTCTGGAATGGACACACCAACAGCCTTACATGTGCAACGGCATGATATAAATAAATGGGAGCAAACAAGCAGATATAAATAACAGAATAAGATATGAAATTGGGACATATGTGTCACCAATACTATCGAAATGTAGTGATATTAAACTACCGTGAATACTGTAGTAAAAGAGGGGGGACTGGATTAATAATTAATTACTACAAGAGAAGGAGAGATATTGTCATAGGATTGCGCTGACTTCAAAATCCTCGTTTAACCCTCCAGGGGCTAGAACATTTAATAAAAATATCCAATACATTTCCCTGTGACATAGTCGTCGGTAGCGTTCAGCTGGGGGAAGATCTTTTGGCATTGCCTCAATGACCCATACTTTGAGGCCATTGGTGGACTTATCGTGGGCGTGGAGGTAGTGTCTGGGGACACTATGATTGTCTAATCCGCCTTCAATGAACCGGCGGTGTTCGCCAAAACGTTTGCGTAGTGGCCGAATGGTACGTCCTACATAAAATAAGCCACAGGGACATGTGAGGCAATATATAACATGGTCAGATGAGCATGTATGAAAGCCCTTGATTGGGTATGTTTTGCCTTTAACCTGAAAGTCTTTCTGGCCATGTACCACAAAGCTACAAGTCTTGCAGAGAGGCTTACGGCACTGGTACATCCCAGAGATGGCTAGGAATGTGGGCATATGGTGGCCAGGAGGCAAAGGTATGGCCTTGAGTTTACTGGTCGCTACCCTGCTTTTGATATTAGGTGCCTTTCTATAGGCAAATTGAGGTCTATTGGGCAGGGTAGAAAGAAGGTGTTCATCTTGTAATAACAGAGGCCAGTGTCTTTTTACAATGTTTTCCATTTGCTTATGCTGAGTGTGGAATTGAGTGATGAATCGTAAATTACTCTTCTGGGGGCGTGGCCGAGTGTTCTCAGTGAATGGTGTGCTCTTATATTTTTGATAAGCTGCATCTACAAGATCAACAGGAAAACCCTTTTCGAGAAATTTTTCTTTCAAAGTTGAACCTTCGATTTCATAGTCATTGTTTAGAGTGCAATTCTTTTTTAGCCTACAGAACTGACTTTTGGGTACATTGTTTAGCCACAGGGGGTGGTGACAGCTATTGTAATGGAGGAAAGAATTCCCGGCTGTTGGCTTGATGTAATTTCTGGCATGTATCTCCTTGCCTATCCAAAAAAGTTCGAGGTCCAAGAAGGCTAGTTTATATTGATCGATAACAGAGGTGAAAGTCAGGCCCATGCTGTTGGTGTTACAATATCTGACGAAGTCAGAAAAGACTGATGCATTGCCATCCCATATAATAATCACGTCATCTATATACCGGCCATAAAAAACAATGTGGGAAGAAAATGGATTGTTGTTCCATATATATTGATGCTCCCAGTGCCCCATAGTAAGGTTCGCATATGAGGGTGCAAAGTGCGCCCCCATAGCTGTACCTCGTATCTGCAGGAAAAAATCATCCTCAAATTTAAAATAATTGTGTGTAAGGCAGAAGGAAGTGGCTTCGACAATGAAAGAAGCTTGTCTCGGATTAAACATGGGGTCTTGGCAGAGAAAAAACTGTAGGGCATTGAGGCCCACTTCATGGGGTATGGATGTATATAGAGATTGGACATCCAGAGAGGCCCAATGGTAATTATGGTCCCAAGAGTACGTTGTTAGGATCTCTAGCAGATGGACACCATCTCTAATGTACGACTGAAGGGATTGGGCTAATGGCTGGAGGAATTGGTCTATATATTGTGAAAGACCGCTGCTAATGCTGTCCATTGACGCCACAATCGGTCGCCCGGGTGGGGTTTTTAGGTCTTTATGCACCTTGGGCAGATGGTAGAAATAGGGTGTAAAGTGTACTTCTTTAATCAGAAAGGAAGCTTCTTGTTGGGTGATGATATTGTCGTTTAGTGCTGTCTTGACGAGGGAGGAAGCTTCAAGGGTAAATAAGGGTAGAGGGTCTTTGTTAAGTCTAATATATGTGTTGTTGTCAGATAGCAATCGAGTGGCTTCAGAGACGTAGTCAACTCTGTTTTGTATCACTATACCTCCCCCTTTGTCAGCACTTTTGATAACCAGATCCAGATTATTGGTGAGTGTGTCAAGGGCTCTTTGTTCACGGTGAGTGAGATTAGAGATAGCTTTTTTATTTTTGTTACAGAGCTCCTGTATTTCCGCGTGGACAATGCGGTAAAAAGCATCAATGCATGAGCCTTTGGACTGGGTGGGATAAAACACCGAAGGGGGTTTAAACGTGGTGTTTTGAATGGGTGGGGAGGTTATTAAATGTTGTGTGTATAGGAAGTAATCATTCTCATGATCTGCCTGGGGAGAAGATGGAGTGAAGGGATGGCTGTACAGTTCTTCCAAAATGGAAAGGGGATCACTTTCTGTATGGACATCAATGGTGTTGTGTGACACATCAGATATGTAGGAATCAGTATGTGGGCGGTGTTTTGTGGATTGGATGTTAAAAAATCTCTTTAGAGTAAGAAGGCGGACATATTTGTTTAGATCCTTAAAGAGAAGAAAGGGATTGGGTGGAGCGGATGGAGCAAAATTTAAGCCTCGACTAAGTAAGGAGATTTCATCTGTGGTTAGAGCATGGGTGGAGAGGTTGAAGATTTTAACAGTGCTTTCTTTTTGCTGGGGTCTGGAGTGAGCCCTGCCTCCTCTGCCTCGACATCCTCTTCTGTGTGTTTTCTTTTTTGTGATTTTATCCGAGGAGGGTCGAATACTAAAAAAGGAACCGCAGTTGATTCTGAAGGTTGAGTCATGGCAAGCGGTGTTGTAAGTGAAGTGTTAGAACCAAACGAAACCAACGAACCGGGAGAAACTATTGAAGGAGTATGTGTGTTATTTACGGTGGTATTATGTATGGTGGTGGTAGAGCAGGGGAGGGCAGCAGAGATATTTGGTGCAGTGGAGATGGGAGTGACCTGTGCCGCCGGCATGGGCTGGGCAAGATCTAAGGTGTTATTGGGGAATGATGACGTAGATGCCAGAGCAGAGGTATTAATTTCTGTATTGTGTATAATAGGTCCAGAAGCGACTGTGGATGTTATTTTAAGAGGGATTATTTTACGAGGGACAATGGGAGCAAAAGGATTGATATCCATGAGGGATGGGAGGTCGTGGGTCGGTTTACGTTTCCAGGAGAAGATATTGTTACTGCTATAATCTTTCAAATCTCTACTAAATTTCCCTAGTTTGTGTTTAATCAAAATGTCTTCCTTTTTATATGCTTGTTTGGTCAGGATAGACAGCCAGAGAGATGGTAAGTGAGTGGTAAGATCTGTGATTTGATGAAATACTGTTTTTATTTGATGAAAGCATTGTTCATATTTGATGTGCCTCTGTGTGGAGATAATTTTGATCCATTTGTTGGTGCAAAACTCAGAAATAGATGACCATTCTTTCTGTAACTCAGTGTCTAAGAAGGAACATGTTTTCAAAATTCTAAGGCCCCTGGGAGTAATGTGGGCAGACAAATATTTAAGAAGGAAAAATTCATCCCACCACTGCTGATTGGTGGAAATGACTAACTTCTCCAATTTCCGGAAAAGTGTGCAAAGGGATTTGTATTTGGCATGAAAAAATTGAGGTATGGGTTTAAAAAATTCTTTGGGTATAAAGGCCAATAGATCATTTATTTTGGAGTATTTTAGGGAATCTATATCAGACAAGAAATCCATAACTGGAAGAGAAAAAATGTGAAAAAAAAAAAAAAAAAAAGAAGAAAAGGGAGGTGATCAATAGATAAAAGGATAAATCTTCAACCTCTCCACCCATGCTCTAACCACAGATGAAATCTCCTTACTTAGTCGAGGCTTAAATTTTGCTCCATCCGCTCCACCCAATCCCTTTCTTCTCTTTAAGGATCTAAACAAATTTGTCCGCCTTCTTACTCTAAAGAGATTTTTTAACATCCAATCCACAAAACACCGCCCACATACTGATTCCTACATATCTGATGTGTCACACAACACCATTGATGTCCATACAGAAAGTGATCCCCTTTCCATTTTGGAAGAACTGTACAGCCATCCCTTCACTCCATCTTCTCCCCAGGCAGATCATGAGAATGATTACTTCCTATACACACAACATTTAATAACCTCCCCACCCATTCAAAACACCACGTTTAAACCCCCTTCGGTGTTTTATCCCACCCAGTCCAAAGGCTCATGCATTGATGCTTTTTACCGCATTGTCCACGCGGAAATACAGGAGCTCTGTAACAAAAATAAAAAAGCTATCTCTAATCTCACTCACCGTGAACAAAGAGCCCTTGACACACTCACCAATAATCTGGATCTGGTTATCAAAAGTGCTGACAAAGGGGGAGGTATAGTGATACAAAACAGAGTTGACTACGTCTCTGAAGCCACTCGATTGCTATCTGACAACAACAATTATATTAGACTTAACAAAGACCCTCTACCCTTATTTACCCTTGAAGCTTCCTCCCTCGTCAAGACAGCACTAAACGACAATATCATCACCCAACAAGAAGCTTCCTTTCTGATTAAAGAAGTACACTTTACACCCTATTTCTACCATCTGCCCAAGGTGCATAAAGACCTAAAAACACCACCCGGGCGACCGATTGTGGCGTCAATGGACAGCATTAGCAGCGGTCTTTCACAATATATAGACCAATTCCTCCAGCCATTAGCCCAATCCCTTCAGTCGTACATTAGAGATGGTGTCCATCTGCTAGAGATCCTAACAACGTACTCTTGGGACCATAATTACCATTGGGCCTCTCTGGATGTCCAATCTCTATATACATCCATACCCCATGAAGTGGGCCTCAATGCCCTACAGTTTTTTCTCTGCCAAGACCCCATGTTTAATCCGAGACAAGCTTCTTTCATTGTCGAAGCCACTTCCTTCTGCCTTACACACAATTATTTTAAATTTGAGGATGATTTTTTCCTGCAGATACGAGGTACAGCTATGGGGGCGCACTTTGCACCCTCATATGCGAACCTTACTATGGGGCACTGGGAGCATCAATATATATGGAACAACAATCCATTTTCTTCCCACATTGTTTTTTATGGCCGGTATATAGATGACGTGATTATTATATGGGATGGCAATGCATCAGTCTTTTCTGACTTCGTCAGATATTGTAACACCAACAGCATGGGCCTGACTTTCACCTCTGTTATCGATCAATATAAACTAGCCTTCTTGGACCTCGAACTTTTTTGGATAGGCAAGGAGATACATGCCAGAAATTACATCAAGCCAACAGCCGGGAATTCTTTCCTCCATTACAATAGCTGTCACCACCCCCTGTGGCTAAACAATGTACCCAAAAGTCAGTTCTGTAGGCTAAAAAAGAATTGCACTCTAAACAATGACTATGAAATCGAAGGTTCAACTTTGAAAGAAAAATTTCTCGAAAAGGGTTTTCCTGTTGATCTTGTAGATGCAGCTTATCAAAAATATAAGAGCACACCATTCACTGAGAACACTCGGCCACGCCCCCAGAAGAGTAATTTACGATTCATCACTCAATTCCACACTCAGCATAAGCAAATGGAAAACATTGTAAAAAGACACTGGCCTCTGTTATTACAAGATGAACACCTTCTTTCTACCCTGCCCAATAGACCTCAATTTGCCTATAGAAAGGCACCTAATATCAAAAGCAGGGTAGCGACCAGTAAACTCAAGGCCATACCTTTGCCTCCTGGCCACCATATGCCCACATTCCTAGCCATCTCTGGGATGTACCAGTGCCGTAAGCCTCTCTGCAAGACTTGTAGCTTTGTGGTACATGGCCAGAAAGACTTTCAGGTTAAAGGCAAAACATACCCAATCAAGGGCTTTCATACATGCTCATCTGACCATGTTATATATTGCCTCACATGTCCCTGTGGCTTATTTTATGTAGGACGTACCATTCGGCCACTACGCAAACGTTTTGGCGAACACCGCCGGTTCATTGAAGGCGGATTAGACAATCATAGTGTCCCCAGACACTACCTCCACGCCCACGATAAGTCCACCAATGGCCTCAAAGTATGGGTCATTGAGGCAATGCCAAAAGATCTTCCCCCAGCTGAACGCTACCGACGACTATGTCACAGGGAAATGTATTGGATATTTTTATTAAATGTTCTAGCCCCTGGAGGGTTAAACGAGGATTTTGAAGTCAGCGCAATCCTATGACAATATCTCTCCTTCTCTTGTAGTAATTAATTATTAATCCAGTCCCCCCTCTTTTACTACAGTATTCACGGTAGTTTAATATCACTACATTTCGATAGTATTGGTGACACATATGTCCCAATTTCATATCTTATTCTGTTATTTATATCTGCTTGTTTGCTCCCATTTATTTATATCATGCCGTTGCACATGTAAGGCTGTTGGTGTGTCCATTCCAGACACCCTATTGATATAATACATTATATATTTTGCCTTTTTAACTCTCCACCATTTCAGTTTTTATCTTCGTTTCTCCTTTTCTAAATATCCTATACATATATATTTTTTTCATTGTTTCCTTTTTAAAATGCTGTCACCTGTGTTTCTATGTATATAAATGTATTTAGACGTTTTTATATTATGTTATTATCAAATTCTGATTGTTGCCCCTGCCCCCGGCCAACCCATTACTAGTTTGTGTGTATATATATCAGGCATAGCCATCATTATAGCCATTGGTTGAAAAAGGAACGTATGACCGTTCCGAAACGCGTCCCTTATTGATGACGACACTTCCTCCCTTCGGCTGTCTGTTTGCGGTCCAGGTTGGTTAAGGAACCGCTCCAGTGGATGACATCATTTCCGGTTACGCCGTCTCTTCGTGCTAACGACGCCGGCCTCACAGCGGCTTCCTCTGTTCCACACTGCCGCTGCCTTTTACAACATCCATCCGCTTTGTATGCTTCCTCCCACTGTGACCCTTTCCAATGCAGCTCCACTTACGAAGTGCCTGACTACACCTTCCATCTTGTAAGTGCTTTTTGAACCCAGTTGGGGCATTAAACTTGTCTTTCTTCTACACTTAGAGGCGCCTTTGTTTGTTTTCTTGCGATCAGGGGGTTAAACCTTTATTAGGTGATAAACGGCGGGTGCCCTGAAACTATAAAAAACAAAGTAACTAACCAGCATCACCCGTAACAGTTATACGGTGATCACTGGTGAAAGGGTTAACTAGGGGGCAATCAGAGGGTTAAAACCTTTATTAGATAGTATATGGGGGTCCCTGACACTATAAAAAGCGGACGGCAAACCTAAATACTTACCTCCCTAACTAGGGTCACCTGTGACACTAATACAGCGATCAGAAAAACAATCGCTTAGTGACACTGGTGAAGGGGGGTGATCACGGGGTTAAACCTTTATTAGGGGGGGTTAGGGGGGTACCCTAGACCTAAAGGGGCCTACCACTAACTGCCCTACCACTTATAACTGTCACAAAATGACACCAATGCAATAATCAGTAAAAAACAAAAACAAAAAACTGCTATTGGTGTCACTGTGACAGGGGGTGCAGGGGGGTGATCAGGGGGTGACTGGGGGGTGAAAAGTGTGCCTAGAGTGTTCTACTGGAAGTGTAGTGTTTGGTGCACTTACTTCATGTCTTCTCTCCTCGGAAGCCGGAACGAAAAGGCTTCACGAGGAGAGATGACATCACTTCCTCTACCATTGTTTACATTACAGAGGCAGAGGAAGGTTTTCATTCGTCAGGAGCGATGGCGAGGGGGTGGCCATGAATAGATGGCCTCCCCCTCAGCACGGATCGCTCCTGTAATGAAGCCGACCGCCGCAGGCACTGGTAAGGTAAGCCCTTATGCCTGCCCGTGCCATTCTGCCGACGTACATCGTCGTGCGGCGGTCGGCAAGTGGTTAAACTCAGCTGCCCGGACCTTTTTTGCAATTTTCCCATTGCTTTTTCATTTTTCCCTTACAGCTTTCAGAGTTTGTAAAAGACCCCCCAAACCATATATTTTATAAAAAATGACCAATAGAATCATTTAAGGTGATACTGATTTTTAGGGCACAGTGATATTTGCACAAATGTTTATCAAAACAATATTTTTGTTAAAATACACTAAAAATCATTATTAGCAGATAAAAACAGGGTAAATTTTACAAAATGCCTACTAAATATAAAAGCTAACCTGTATGGAGTTAATAACAAATATTTCTAAATTCTAAATTGCGCTTTTTTTTGCGAAATGGTGAAAATTGAACATACGCAAAAATGTAAATACTGTATCCAAATTTCTCTAAAATTCTGAAGGTTTTCATTTTTCACTTACAGCTTTCAGAGTTTGTTAACCACTTGCCTACCAGGCACGAACACCCCCTCCCTGCCCAAGCCATTTTTAAGCTTTCAGCGCTGTTGCACTTTGAATGACAATTGCACCGTCATGCAACGCTGTACTCAAATAACATTTTTATCATTTTTTCCCCACAAACAGAGCTTTCTTTTGGTGGTATTTGATCACCTCTGTGTTTTTTATTGCTTGCGCTATAAACAAAAGAAGAGGGACAAGTTTGAAAAAAACACAATATTTTTTAAATTTTGCTATAATAAATATCCAATTTTTAAAAAAAAAAACACCTCAGTTTAGGCCAATGTGTATTCTTCTACATATTTTTGGTCAAAAAAAAATTGCAATAAGCATATACTGATTGGTTTGCGCAAAAGTTATAGTGTCTACAAAATAGAGGATAGATTTATAGCATTTTTATTATTTTTTTTTTTTTTACTAGTAATGGCAGCGATCTGCGATTTTTATCGTGACTGCGATATTGCGGCTGACATTTCGGACACCTTTGACACATTTTTGGGACCATTCACATTTATACAGTGATCCATGCTATGAAAAAAGCATTGATTACTCTGTAAATGTGACTGTCAGGGAAGGGGTTAACACTAGGGGGTGATCGAGGGGTTAAATGTGTGTCCTGGGAGTGATTCTAAGTGTGGGGGGAGGGGACTGACTGGGAGAGGTGACCGATCGGTGTCCCTATGTACAAGGGACACACCATCGGTCTCCTCTCCTCTGACAGGACGTGGATCTGTGTGTTTACACACACAGATCCATGGTCCTGCTCAGTTACTGGGCAATCGCGGAAACCCGGCGGACATCGTGGCCACCGGGCATGCGCATCGGGTCCCCAGTGACGCGGCGGGCACGTGTGCCCCCTAGTGGCCCAGGAAGGAGATCACATCATATGACGGCGGCCCAGAACGAGAGATGCCTCGTCCCGCCGTCATATGACAGTGGACGGGCAGCTAGTGGTTAACCACTTTAGCCCCGGACCATTATGCTGCCTAAGGACCAGAGGTCTTTTTCCAATTTGGCACTGCGTCGCTTTAACTGCTAATTGCGCGGTCATGCAATGCTGTACCCAAACGAAATGTGCGTCCTTGCCTTCCCACAAATAGCGCTTTCTTTTGATGGTATTTGATCACCTCTGCGGTTTTTATTTTTTGCGCTATAAACGGAAAAAGACCGAAAATTTGGAAAAAAATGATATTTTCTACATTTTGTTATAAAAAAAATCCAATAAACTAAATTTTAGTCATACATTTAGGCCAAAATGTATTCGGCCACATGTCTTTGGTAAAAAAAATGTCAATAAGCGTATATTTATTGGTTTGCGCAAAAGTTATAGCGTCTACAAACTAGGGTACATTTTCTGGAATTTACACAGCTTTTTTTTTTTTCACAATAGAGGAATTTACACAGCTTTTAGTTTATGACTGCCTATGTCATTTCTTGAGGTGCTAAAATGGCAGGGCAGTACAAAACCCCCCCAAATGACCCCATTTTGGAAAGTAGACACCCCAAGGAAATTGCTGAGAGGCATGTTGAACCCATTGAATATTTATTTTTTTTGTCCCAAGTGATTGAATAATGACAAAAAAAAAAAAAGAAATATTTACAAAAAGTTGTCACTAAATGATATATTGCTCACACAGGCCATGGGCCTATGTGGAATTGCACCCCAAAATACATTTAGCTGCTTCTCCTGAGTATGGGGATACCACATGTGTGGGACTTTTTGGGAGCCTAGCCGCATACGGGGCCCCGAAAACCAATCACCGCCTTCAGGGTTTCTAAGGGTGTAAATTTTTGATTTCACTCTTCACTGCCTATCACAGTTTCGGAGGCCATGGAATGCTCAGGTGGCACAAAACCCCCCCAAATGACCCCATTTTGGAAAGTAGACACCCCAAGCTATTTGCTGAGAGGCATGGTGAGTATTTTGCAGCTCTCATTTGTTTTTGAAAATGAAGAAAGACAAGAAAAAACATTTTTTTTCTTTTTTCAATTTTCAAAACTTTGTGACAAAAAGTGAGGTCTGCAAAATACCCACTATACCGCTCAGCAAATAGCTTGGGGTGTCTACTTTCCAAAATGGGGTCATTTGGGGGGTTTTGTGCCACCTGGGCATTCCATGGCCTCCGAAACTGTGATAGGCAGTGAAGAGTGAAATCAAAAATTCACGCCCTTAGAAAGCTTGAAAGGCGGTGCTTGGTTTTCGGGGTCCCGTACGCGGCTAGACTCCCAAAAAGTCTCACACATGTGGTATCCCCGTACTCAGGAGAAGCAGCAGAATGTATTTTGGGGTGTAATTTCACATATTCCCATGGCATGTTTGAGCAATATATCATTTAGTGACAACTACATGCCTCTCAGCAAATAGCTTGGGGTGTCTACTTTCCAAAATGGGGTCATTTGGGGGGGGGTTGAACTGTCCTGGCATTTTATGCACAACATTTAGAAGCTTATGTCACACATCACCCACTCTTCTAACCACTTGAAGACAAAGCCCTTTCTGACACTTTTTGTTTACATGAAAAAAATTTTTTTTTTTGCAAGAAAATTACTTTGAACCCCCAAACATTATATATTTTTTTAAAGCAAATGCCCTACAGATTAAAATGGTGGGTGTTTAATTTTTTTTTCACACAATATTTGCGCAGCGAGTTTTCAAACGCATTTTTTGGGGAAAAAACACACTTTTTTAAATTTTAATGCACACTATATTGCCCAAATGTTTGATGGAATAAAAAAGATGATCTTAGGCCGAGTACATGGATACCAAACATGACATGCTTTACAATTGCGCACAAGCGTGAAGTGGCAACAAAATAAATAAATTTTTAAAAGCCTTTAAAAGCTTTTACAGGTTACCACTTTAGATTTACAGAGGAGGTCTACTGCTAAAATTACTGCCCTCGATCTGACCTTCGCGGTGATACCTCACATGCATGGTGCAATTGCTGTTTACGTTTGACGACAGACCGCCGCTTGCGTTCGCCTTAGCGCGAGAGCAGGGGGCGACAGGGGTGCTTTTTTTTTTCTTTATTATTTTTTTGCTTTTTTATCTTATTTTTAAACTGTTCCTTTCATTTTTTTTTTTTTTTAATCATTTTTATTGTCATCTCAGGGAATGTAAATATCCCCTATGATAGCAATAGGTAGTGACAGGTACTCTTTTTTGAAAAAATTGGGGTCTATTAGACCCTAGATCTCTCCTCTTCCCTCAAAGCATCTGACCACACCAAGATCGGTGTGATAAAATGCTTTCCCAATTTCCCAATGGCGCTGTTTACATCCGGCGAAATCTAAGTCATGAAATGCTCGTAGCTTCCAGATTCTTAGGCCATAGAGATGATTGGAGCCACTCTGGTCTCTGATCAGCTCTATGGTCAGCTGGCTGAATCACCGGCTGCATTCTCAGGTTCCCTGTTGAGACAGGAGAGCCAGAGAAAAACACGGAAAACGGTGGGGGGGGGGGCATTCCCTCCCATGGCTTGTAAAAGCAGTCTAGAGGCTAATTAGCCGCTAGGATTGCTTTTACATGAAAGCCGACCGCTGGCTGAAAAGAATGATACCAAGATGATAACTAAACCTGCAGGCATCATTCTGGTATAACCACTCAAAGTCGTGAAGGCGTACCTGAATACAAAAAATGGTTAACAATAAAGCACAGTAAACGGTAAAGTATAAAAAATTGCATACCTGAAAAACAAACATGATAAAACATAATAACAATAAAACATTGCAGAATAGAATACAGTAAAGAAGAGCAGAACAATAGAGAGAGAGAATAGAGAGAGAGAGAGAGAGAACAATAAAACGACAACTATTTTTTTTTATTTTATATTTTTTATTTTTATTTTTATTTTTTTACACTTTTTTTGTAACTAACTTTTATAACTGTAACCGGTTCCAGGTTCGGGTCTCTCAAAATGTGATGGTATCTTGGGAGACCCTATGAAAGTGTGCCTAGTCTGTGCAATGCTGTACCCTACGCTAATACGCAACTAGTGAATGGTAGCGTTCAAAACATTCACCAATGCAAAGACCAGGATTGTCAGGACAGGAGGGACAATAATATCCGCGCTTGCTGCAGACACGACATCTTTTTTGGGGGGGTTCGTTGGGTAGGGGTACTCGGGAGGACATAAAGAAAGTGCCTCTCATGCAGCCGACCGCATTTGGTTGGGGATGTGTATGGGGGAAGTACGGGCGCTGCAGAAGCAGTGGGTTCCCAATTAGGATTGGCGAATGCAGCAGGAAGGGCACTATGGGCACGACGGGCCTGTGTTTGTCTTTTTGGTGGCAGCGGGACACTACTTGTGCTTGCCACCTCACCAGCTTGAACTGCACTTATGGGACTCGCCACGTCACCAAGTATTACTGCAGTGCTGGTTTGACTATGACCGGGGTGTACTAGGCTACTGGTGCTTGCCAGTTCACCAAAACGCTACCAAAAAAACTGTTAGCGATTGCAGGGATCAGGCCTGACTCTGCGAACGCTGCAGTTATGCGTTTAGTGTTTTGTAAGTGACAGTGATCGATCGATACTGCACTTGGGTGGGCTGGGCTGGGCCGGGCGGAGGGGCAAAACGCAGGTGCTAGCAGGTATCTGGGCTGATCCCGCAAACACTGCGTTTTTGGGAACCCTAAACTGCTGGGGACGCCAGTATAGATCTGATCGGATCAGATATTGATCCGTTCAGATACTATACCACTAAGGGAGGCGTGTGCTGCGTGCGTGGGTGTTAGCGGTACTGGCGCTAACCTGACGCTGCCTGGGGCTGGTGCTTGCCAGTTCACCAAAACGCTACCAAAAAAACTGTTAGCGATCACAGGGATCAGGCCTGACTCTGCGAACGCTGCAGTTATGTGTTTAGTGTTTTGTAAGTGACAGTGATCGATCGATACTGCACTTGGGTGGGCTGGGCTCGGCTGGGCCGGGCGGAGGGGCAAAACGCAGGTGCTAGCAGGTATCTGGGCTGATCCCGCTAACACTGCATTTTTGGGAACCCTAAACTGCTGGGGACGCTAGTATAGATCTGATCGGATCAGATATTGATCCGTTCAGATACTATACCACTAAGGGAGGCGTATGCTGCGTGCGTGGGTGTTAGCGGTACTGGCGCTAATCTTACGCTGCCTGGGGCGACGTATATCACCGGCGGGCGATCAGGGGGCTAAACCTTTATTCGGTAATAAACGGCGGGTGCCCTGACACTATAAAAAATAAACGAACTAACCAGCGTCACCCGTAATGGTTATACGGTGATCAGTGGTGAAAGGGTTGACTAGGGGGCAATCAAGGGGTTAAAACATTTATTAAATAGTATATGGGGGTCCCTGTCGTTATAAAACGCTGACGGCGAACCTAAATATTTACGTCCCTAACTAGCGTCACCAGCGACACTAATACAGCGATCAGAAAAATGATCGCTTAGTGACACTGGTGACAGGGGGTGATCAAGGGGTTAAAACTTTATTAGGGGGGGTTAGGGGGGTACCCTAGACCTAAAGGGGGCTAACAGTAACTGTCCCACCACAGTAACTGTCACAAACTGACACCATGCAGTAATCAGAACAAACAAAAAAACAAAATACTGCTTGGTGTCAGTGTGACAGGGAGGGGTGAATGGGGGGTGATCGGGGGGGGGGGGGGGTTCGGGGGGGTAAAGGGGGGTGTATTGTGTGCCTGGCATGTTCTACTGTGTGTGAGTGTTGTGCACTCACATTGATGTCTTCTCTCCTCGGGGCCGGAACGGAAAATACCGAGCCGAGGAGAGATGACATCATTTCCTTTGCTGCTGTTTAGCATACAGCAGCAAAGGAATGTTCTGATTGGCCGGCGGCGATCGCGAGGGGGAGGCCACGAACGGATGGCCTCCCCCTCACCTCCGATCGCCGGGGGACAAAAGAGGACCGCCTCGGGCACCGGGGGGGGGGGGTCCTATCGGACCCCCAACCCGCGGGAGGCAGATCACGTAGATCTACGTGATTTTGCCTGCCCGTGCCGCCTTGCCGACGTATATCGGCGTTAGGCGGTACTTAAGTGGTTAAAGACCTCCCCCAACCATATATTTTCTGAAAGCACATGACCTGTAGAATAAAAAGAAAGTGCTACTGATTTTTAAGACCCTGCGATATTTGTATAAGTGTTTACCAAAACAATATATATGTTAAAGATACTCTAAAATCATTATTTGATATAAACACAGCAAATTTTACAAAATTCCTGCTAAATATAAAAGCTTAACCTGTATCGAGTTAATAAATAACAAATATGTGTAAATTTAAATTGCGCCTTTTTGCAAAATGGTGAAAATTGAGCATACGCTAAAATGTAAATAATCAATGTTTTCTCAAAAAATCTGAAGGTTTTTATTTTTCCCTTACAGCTTTCAGAGTATGTAAAATGCAAATGTATTCCGCTGAAGTGACAATGAGCTTATAGCAGGAGGAGGAATGAGGTCTGTATGGTGTACGTACCTGGCCGGTTTTCTATTTTCTATTGTGAATTAAATATGGGTTTATGAGATTTACAAATCATAGTATTCTGTTTTTATTTAGATTTTACACTGTGATCAGCCATACTATGTTTTGATATTTTTTTTATGTGCATATATTAATAAGAGGATGCCTTAATTTAAAGGTATAGTTACAAATATGTAACGGCAAGTGTTTCCATGTTTTGAAGATATCGATTGGGATGTTGGTATATCCTGATTTGAATTAAACAGTAGACAAGACAGGGGTGCCCCTAGCCCCCCTTCTATTTTCCCTGGCCAATGAGCCATTAGCAGCAAAGTTAAGAGCGGATAGTTCCTTCTCTGGTTTATGTTTGGGTAGCTATGATCCTCTGTAGTGGGGGATCGTGGCCATCCGGTAAGGAGTGACCCCTTCTATTCCTGGTGGTGGATCTTCTCTGGTTCTCACAGATGAATTATTAGTAATCACTTGGACTTTTTGCTTAACCACTTGACGACCGCCTCACGCCGATGTACGTCGGCAAAGCGGCACGGACAGGCAAAATCACGTACATGGTACGTGATTTGCCTTCCGCGGGTGGGGGGTCCGATCGGACCCCCCCCGCCGCCCGAGGCGGTCCCGTTTTGTCCCCCGGCGATCGGAGACGAGGGGGAGGCCATCCGTTCGTGGCCCCCCCCCTCGCGATCGCCGCCGGCCAATGGGAACACTCCTTTGCTGCTGTATGCTAAACAGCAGCAAAGGAAATGATGTCATCTCCCCTCGGGTCGGTAGTTTCCGTTCTGGCCCGAGGAGAGATGACATGTGAGTGAGTGCACCAACACACACACACACAGTAGAACATGCCAGGCACACATTACACCCCGATCCCCCCCCCCCCGATCGCCCCCCGACCCCCCCCCCGATCACTCCCCCCCCCCCCCCCCCCCGTCACAAACTGACACCAGCAGTTTTTTTTTTTTTTTTCTGATTACTGCTAGGTGTCAGTTTGTGACAGTTACTGTGTTAGCACAGTTACTGTTACCCCCCTGTAGGTCTAGGGTACCCCCCTAACCCCCCCTAATAAAGTTTTAACCCCTTGATCACCCCCCGTCACCAGTGTCACTAAACGATCATTTTTCTGATCACTGTATTAGTGTCGCTGGTTCCGCTAGTTAGTGAGGTAAATATTTAGGTTCGCCATCAGCGTTTTATAGCGTCAGGGACCCCCATATACTACCTAATAAATGTTTTAACCCCTTGATTGCCCCCTAGTTAACCCTTTCACCACTGATCACCGTATAACCGTTACGGTTGACGCTGGTTAGTTTGTTTATTTTTTATAGTGTCAGGGCACCCGCCGTTTATTACCGAATAAAGGTTTAGCCCCCTAATCGCCCGGCGGTGATATGCGTCGCCCCAGGCAGCGTCAGATTAGCGCCAGTACCGCTAACACCCACGCACGCAGCATGCGCCTCCCTTAGTGGTATAGTATCTGTACGGATCAATATCTGATCCGATCAGATCTATACTAGCGTCCCCAGCAGTTTAGGGTTCCCAAAAACGCAGTGTTAGCGGGATCAGCCCAGATACCTGCTAGCACCTGCGTTTTGCGCCTCCGCCCGGCTCAGCCCACCCAAGTGCAGTATCGATCGATCACTGTCACTTACAAAACACTAAACGCATAACTGCAGCGTTCGCAGATTCAGGCCTGATCCCTGCGATCGCTAACAGTTTTTTTGGTAGCATTTTGGTGAACTGGCAAGCACCAGCCCCAGGCAGCGTCAGGTTATCGCCAGTACCGCTAACACCCACGCACGCACCGTACACCTCCCTTAGTGGTATAGTATCTGAACGGATCAATATCTGATCCGATCAGATCTATACTAGCGTCCCCAGCAGTTTAGGGTTCCCAAAAACGCAGTGTTAGCGGGATCAGCCCAGATACCTGCTAGCACCTGCGTTTTGCCCCTCCGCCCGGCCCAGCCCAGACCACCCAAGTGCAGTATCGATCGATCACTGTCACTTACAGAACACTAAACGCATAACTGCAGCGTTCACAGAGTCAGGCCTGATCCCTGCGATCGCTAACAGTTTTTTGGTAGCGTTTTGGTGAACTGGCAAGCACCAGCCCCAGGCAGCGTCAGGTTAGCGCCAGTACCGCTAACACCCACGCACGCACTGTACACCTCCCTTAGTGGTACAGTATCTGATCGGATCAATATCTGATCCGATCAGATCTATACTAGCGTCACCAGCAGTTTAGGGTTCCCAAAAACGCAGTGTTAGCGGGATCAGCCCAGATACCTGCTAGCACCTGCGTTTTGCCCCTCCGCCCGGCCCGGCCCAGCCCACCCAAGTGCAGTATCGATCGATCACTGTCACTTACAAAACTCTAAACGCATAACTGCAGCGTTCGCAGAGTCAGGCCTGATCCCTGCGATCGCTAACAGTTTTTTTGGTAGCGTTTTGGGGAACTGGCAAGCGCCAGCGGCGTAGTACACCCCGGTCGTAGCCAAACCAGCACTGCAGTAACACTTGGTGACGTGGCGAGTCCCATAAGTGCAGTTCAAGCTGGTGAGGTGGCAAGCACAAGTAGTGTCCCGCTGCCACCAAAAAGACAAACACAGGCCCGTCGTGCCCATAGTGCCCTTCCTGCTGCATTCGCCAATCCTAATTGGGAACCCACCGCTTCTGCAGCGCCCGTACTTCCCCCATTCACATCCCCAACCAAATGCAGTCGGCTGCATGAGAGGCATTTTTATGTCCTCCCGAGTACCCCTACCCAGCGAACCCCCCAAAAAAAGATGTTGTGTCTGCAGCTAGCGCGGATATAGGTATGACACCCGCTATTATTGTCCCTCCTGTCCTGACAATCCTGGTCTTTGCATTGGTGAATGTTTTGAACGCTACCATGCACTAGTTGAGTATTAGCGTAGGGTACAGCATTGCACAGACTAGGACACACTTTCACAGGGTCTCCCAAGATGCCATCGCATTTTGAGAGACCCGAACCTGGAACCGGTTACAGTTATAAAAGTTAGTTACAAAAAAGTGTAAAAAAAAAAAAATATATAAAATAAAAAAAAATAGTTGTCGTTTTATTGTTCTCTCTCTCTCTATTCTCTCTCTCTATTGTTCTGCTCTTTTTTTACTGTATTCTATTCTGCAATGTTTTATTGTTATTGTTATTGTTATTATGTTTTATCATGTTTGTTTTTCAGGTATGTAATTATTTATACTTTACTGTTTACTGTGCTTTATTGTTAACCATTGTTAACCATTTTTTTGTCTTCAGGTACGCCATTCACGACTTTGAGTGGTTATACCAGAATGATGCCTGCAGGTTTAGGTATCATCTTGGTATCATTCTTTTCAGCCAGCGGTCGGCTTTCATGTAAAAGCAATCCTAGCGGCTAATTAGCCTCTAGACTGCTTTTACAAGCCGTGGGAGGGAATGCCCCCCCCACCGTCTTTCGTGTTTTTCTCTGGCTCTCCTGTCTCAACAGGGAACCTGAGAATGCAGCCGGTGATTCAGCCAGCTGACCATAGAGCTGATCAGAGACCAGAGTGGCTCCAAACATCTCTATGGCCTAAGAAACCGGAAGCTACGAGCATTTCATGACTTAGATTTCGCCGGATGTAAATAGTGCCATTGGGAAATTGGGGAAGCATTTTATCACACCTATCTTGGTGTGGTCAGATGCTTTGAGGGCAGAGGAGAGATCTAGGGTCTAATAGACCCCAATTTTTTCAAAAAAAGAGTACCTGTCACTACCTATTGCTATCATAGGGGATATTTACATTCCCCGAGATAACAATAAAAATGATTAAAAAAAAAAAAATGAAAGGAACAGTTTAAAAGTAAGATTAAAAAAGCAAAAAAATAATAAAAAAAAAAAAAAAAAAAAAAAGCACCCCTGTCGCCCCCTGCTCTCGCGCTAAGGCGAACGCAAGCGGCGGTCTGTCGTCAAACGTAAACAGCAATTGCACCATGCATGTGAGGTATCACCGCGAAGGCCAGATCGAGTGCAGTAACTTTTCCAGTAGACCTCCTCTGTAAATCTAAAGTGGTAACCTGTAAAGGCTTTTAAAGGCTTTTAAACATGTATTTATTTTGTTGCCACTGCACGTTTGTGCGCAATTTTAAAGCATGTCATGTTTGGTATCCATGTACTCCGCCTAAGATCATCTTTTTTATTTCATCAAACATTTGGGCAATATAGTGTGTTTTAGTGCATTAAAATTTAAAAAAGTGTGTTTTTTCCCCAAAAAATGCGTTTGAAAAATCGCTGCGCAATTACTGTGTGAAAAAAAAAATGAAACACCCACCATTTTAATCTGTAGGGCATTTGCTTTAAAAAAATATATAATGTTTGGGGGTTCAAAGTAATTTTTTTGCAAAAAAAAAAAAACTTTTTCATGTAAACAATAAGTGTCAGAAAGGGCTTTGTCTTCAAGTGGTTAGAAGAGTGGGTGATGTGTGACATAAGCTTCTAAATGTTGTGCATAAAATGCCAGGACAGTTCAAAACCCCCCCAAATGACCCCATTTTGGAAAGTAGACACCCCAAGCTATTTGCTGAGAGTCATGTCGAGTCCATGGAATATTTTATATTGCGACACAAGTTGCGGGAAAGAGACAATTTTTTTTTTTTTTTTGCACAAAGTTGTCACTAAATGATATATTGCTCAAACATGCCATGGAAATATGTGAAATTACACCCCAAAATACATTCTGCTGCTTCTCCTGAGTACGGGGATACCACATGTGTGAGACTTTTTGGGAGCCTAGCCGCGTACGGGACCCCGAAAACCAAGCACCGCCTTCAGGCTTTCTAAGGGCGTGAATTTTTGATTTCACTCTTCACTGCCTATCACAGTTTCGGAGGCCATGGAATGCCCAGGTGGCACAAAACCCCCCCAAATGACCCCATTTTGGAAAGTAGACACCCCAAGCTATTTGCTGAGAGGTATAGTGAGTATTTTGCAGACCTCACTTTTTGTCACAAAGTTTTGAAAATTGAAAAAAGAAAAAAAAAAATGTTTTTTCTTGTCTTTCTTCATTTTCAAAAACAAATGAGAGCTGCAAAATACTCACCATGCCTCTCAGCAAATAGCTTGGGGTGTCTACTTTCCAAAATGGGGTCATTTGGGGGGGGGGGGGGTTGTGCCACCTGGGCATTCCATTGCCTCCAAACCTGTGATAGGCAGTAAAGAGTGAAATCAAAAATTTTCACCCTTAGAAATCCTGAAGGCAGTGATTGGTTTTCGGGGTCCCGTACGCGGCTAGGCTCCCAAAAAGTCCCACACATGTGGTATCCCCATACTCATGAGAAGCAGCTAAATGTATTTTGGGGTGCAATTCCACATATGCCCATGGCCTGTGTGAGCAATATATCATTTAGTGACAACTTTATGAAAAAAAAAAAAAAAAAAGTGTCACTTTCCCGCAACTTGTGTCAAAATATAAAATATTCCATGGACTCAATATGCCTCTCAGCAAATAGCTTGGGGTGTCTACTTTCCAAAATGGGGTCATTTTGGGGGGTTTTGTGCCACCTGGGCATTCCATGGCCTCCGAAACTGTGATAGGCAGTGAAGAGTGAAATCAAAAATTTACACTCTTAGAAATCCTGAAGGCGGTGATTGGTTTTCGGGGCCCCGTACGCGGCTAGGCTCCCAAAAAGTCCCACACATGTGGTATCCCCATACTCAGGAGAAGCAGCTGAATGTATTTTGGGGTGCAATTCCACATAGGCCCATGGCCTGTGTGAGCAATATATCATTTAGTGACAACTTTTTGTAAATATTTTTTTTTTTTTTTTTTTTTTGTCATTTTTCAATCACTTGGGACAAAAAAAATAAATATTCAATGGGTTCAACATGCCTCTCAGCAATTTCCTTGGGGTGTCTACTTTCCAAAATGGGGTCATTTGGGGGGGGGTTTGTACTGCCCTGCCATTTTAGCACCTCAAGAAATGACATAGGCAGTCATAAACTAAAAGCTGTGTAAATTACAGAAAATGTACCCTAGTTTGTAGACGCTATAACTTTTGCGCAAACCAATAAATATACGCTTATTGACATTTTTTTTACCAAAGACATGTGGCCGAATACATTTTGGCCTAAATGTATGACTAAAATTTAGTTTATTGGATTTTTTTTATAACAAAAAGTAGAAAATATCATTTTTTTTCAAAATTTTCGGTCTTTTTCCGTTTATAGCGCAAAAAATAAAAACCGCAGAGGTGATCAAATACCATCAAAAGAAAGCTCTATTTGTGGGAAGAAAAGGACGCAAATTTCGTTTGGGTACAGCATTGCATGACCGCGCAATTAGCAGTTAAAGCGACGCAGTGCCAAATTGGAAAAAGACCTCTGGTCCTTAGGCAGCATAATGGTCCGGGGCTCAAGTGGTTAATATTTATGGGTGATCCGTAGTCACTTTTTAGTTGATGTGACACATTTTTGGATTATATGTAGTTGTCACGTGCATTTATCCTTTATTTCTTTTTTCACATATATTGTATGTATTTTGCATTGCCTCACGTATGCAATATTGCACACTTATGTAGCGCGATTCTTTTTTTTCTTTATTATTTGCTTTTACAATTGATGTTTATTGTTAGAATTGCTGCTTTTTTCACTGTTATTTTTCACATGTAAATACTTTATAGCGCAGTCCCCAATTTTTTCCGTTATGTTTGGGTCAGCTGGAGGAACACGTATCGTATGCTGACATGCTTCTGTACCTACAGGACTTGGAACCCTTCCTGTCAGCCACTTTTGCCCTAATTCAGGAGTCTAGGGACTATTCTGGGTTCCGTATAAATTGGTCCATTGGTCAATTGTCCTTGTTCCCTGTTGATGATGTTCTGGGAGTTCTTGGTGATTGTCTCATTCCGTTGTACACATCTTTTTGGTATTTGGGGGGTCCAAATTCAATTTCCAGTATATAAATTCTTGAGCAATCATTTTTCACTGGCAGTAATGGCGTTTCGGGACAAGGTGCAGAGATGGTAGGCGTTACCGCTTACTCTCATGGGGCACATGCATTAATTTAAAATGATATTCCTCCCTAAATTCCTGTCTCTCTCTCTCTCTCTCTCGATATATATATATATATGATCTAACTCCCCTATGTACTGTACCTGCCAAAAAAGGTATTTCAGGCCATAGAATACATAGTACTTACTTTATTATGGGAATCCTGTACTCCCAGACAGTTGTTAGCTACTTTAAAGTTACCCTTGGCTTTGGGGGATGGGCGATGATGGATTTGACGATTTATTATTTTGCCTCTCAATTGATCTTCATTGGAGTTTTTTTCCCCAAACTACAAATGCGACAATTGTGGCGGAGGCAGCGGTCGCTACATCATATGAAGCCTTGCTTAACATGCTCATGGTGAGTGTCAGGGGATTTCCAGCCATTACAGTGCATAGGAGATTTCAGGAGGGCAGGAGCAAAACTCAATCCTGTGCTTTTAATGCTCATAAAATGTATAGACATTATTTTTACTGCACAGGCATGCAGCTCAAAGATAAACAGCACATATTTTGAGGATTATATCCTGCACACGTGGGACAAAGTCTGCTGGGAATGGAAAAGTCATTCTGTGCGACAAAGCCGCCATATTGGTAGAAAGAACTCTGACACCCTATTGCTGTGTATGTAAAAGGTTTAAAAGTGTAAACGTTAAAGTCTACAGGGTCAGAAAAATCAGTTTGTAAATGGATGTAAAACTGGCTAAAAGACTGCATTCAGAGAGTTAAATGCAGTCTTTAGCCATATTCATACTCAGAATTGTCTGAAGTTATTAGTGGTGTAACCCAAGTTTCAGTGTTGGGACCCTTACTTTTTAACACATTTATAAATGATTTCGGGGTTTGGCATTAAAAGTCACATTTCAGTCTTTGCAGATGACACCAAGCCATGTAGTGGAATAACTTCCCTACAGGATGTCTCCAACTAACACACCAACCTCAATGCACTATTTAGTTGAGCAACTGTGACAAAGGAGGTTTAATGTTGATAAATGTAAAGTTATGTACTTGAGGGCTGTGACAAACCTAGCCGGAAAAGAGGCTTTTGGAGGGGACTGAATGCCAGCCTCCTGCAAACCAATGTTCTATTATGTTTGTCTGCCTTGGATCACAGGATGTGTATTGCATTGGAGGGTTTGTGTTTGTCTGCCTTGGATCACAGGATGTGTATTGCATTGGAGGGAGGGGGGATTCTTCCAACAGCTCTCCCTGCTAACACTGTGTACTGATGAGACGTTAAACACACCTGACCTGTGTGTCCATTGTCATTGGACAGTTTAACCCGCCCTCTTTTCCAAGGGTGGGGGGGAAAGAGTCTCTGAGTTATTTTATCTGTTGTGTCCATGTGTTATAATAAATGAGTTGATTCCTGCTTGGAACCTGAAGACAGAGCTGTGTCTCGTTTTTGGGGTGGATTATTTGTATGGGTTCCTTGTTCGGCTGATTGGAGTGTTCGGTAGCTGCCTTTGTGTTTGGGTATGAAATGTCCTAAACGACTTTAACCCCTTTCATACTCGGGGTGTCGTTACACTGGTGGCAAGCAGCGGGATCATTCCCACAGCCCAGAAGGACAGCTACAACCGGAGACCGGCCAACAACCGTAAGAAGAGGGACATTATCGAAGAACTAGTCGAAATGGATAGAACGGAAAGACCCAGCATAACCGAAAGACCCAGCATAACAGACAGGACACCCAAAGAGGCAAGTTTTGATCGGGCTGTTAAAATAAGACTGGCACATTATGGCCCTAACCCTACAGCGGAGATCATAGACCGAGTTATAGCGGCTGTGGATGCAAATTGGCTACAGCAAAGAGGTGCTGCAGCAGCGGGAGTCACAACAGCACCTACTGAAAGGAGAAAGGTAAATTTTGCTGCTTTTAAAAATTTCATTGAAGCAGAAGGGGAGATTGATGGGTACCTTGCCGATTTTGAACGGCAATGTGCCCTACACCGGGTGCCCACAGAGGAATGGGTTACCATTTTGTCTGGGAAATTGTCTGGCCGGGCCAGTGAAGCGTTCAGGGCCATCCCAGACAAGGATATTATGAACTATGGGCTGGTAAAAGAAGCACTTTTGGGCAGGTATGCCGTCACACCGGAGGCATACCGGAGGCGGTTTCGAGAGACGAGCAAGCAAACTGGAGACTCATATACCGAGTGGGCATGCCGCCTACACCGCATGGCATCCCACTGGGTTGCTGGATGCCAAGCAGTATCTGGGGAAGAGGTGCTGCAGCTGTTCCTGCTGGAGCACTTCTTTGACAAGCTGTTCCCAGAAGTCAGAGAGTGGGTCCGGGACCGAAAACCTTGCACCTTGTCTGAAGCAGCTCGCCTGGCGGACGAATACACAGACGCCCGCAAACTGGGTAACCATGTGGTCAAGACAACAGCTCGGGTGGATTATCGATCAGCGGCACCCCCTCCAGCTGGTGCCTACAAACCACAGTTGTACCGCCCTACAGCACCACCTCCAGTGGCCACTTATTCTCTGCAGCCCAGGTTCAACTCCCAGGACTACTCACAACCCCTCAGGTGTTTCGGGTGTAAACAGCTAGGGCACAATAAGCCAGACTGTCCGTTGAATCCAGCCAGGCAGTCCCACTCGTGGAGAAAGCCAGCAGGGGGAATCCCCGCACATCCATGCCTGCGGCTCACTGCATTGAGGAGGAAGAACGTTGGGGCGTCCTGCATGAGGCTGATCTAGTACAAGCAGCTAACCAGGACAACCGGCAGCAACACAGGCAGACCGTCCGGGTTAATGGAAAGGTAGCCAATGGCCTACGTGATACTGGTGCCACCATGACCCTACTACGGAAGGACCTCATCCCAGAGAGCCAACACACCGGGGACACTGTAGTCGTAAGGGTAGCGGGAGGCACCATTTTCCGGCTACCCGTTGCCCGTGTTCACCTGGATTGGGGGGTTGGTTCGGGACACATGAATGTGGGGGTGATGAAGGATTTGCCAGCGGATGTACTACTGGGGAATGATTTGGCCCCCCTCATTTCTGCTTACGCCCCGATAGGCCCCACTGAAGCCAACCCAGTGACTACCCGTGCCCAGATCCCCAACAGCATGATGGCGTGAGCCCAGTCACCCTGTCTTCTCTCCAGTGGCTGAAAAGACTACAGGGAGAAGGGCCAGTCCAGGCCTCTCCCCAGCGGCGGGCGTGTTCTCCGAGAGAGGCAGAGGTCGGCTGGGTAAGTAATGATCTGTTTGGAACAATTTATGTTTGGGGTACGGTGTGGATACCAGCATTAGAGGACTGGAACTACTGACTAACTTCAGAGTCAACCCGTCTGGGGTCTCCTCCTGTGTTAGTCTCCTGCCGAAAGGGGAGAAATGTGACAAACCTAGCCGGAAAAGAGGCTTTTGGAGGGGACTGAATGCCAGCCTCCTGCAAACCAATGTTCTATTATGTTTGTCTGCCTTGGATCACAGGATGTGTATTGCATTGGAGGGTTTGTGTTTGTCTGCCTTTGATCACAGGATGTGTATTGCATTGGAGGGAGGGGGGATTCTTCCAACAGCTCTCCCTGCTAACACTGTGTACTGATGAGACGTTAAACACACCTGACCTGTGTGTCCATTGTCATTGGACAGTTTAACCCGCCCTCTTTTCCAAGGGTGGGGGGAAAAAAGTCTCTGAGTTATTTTATCTGTTGTGTCCATGTGTTATAATAAATGAGTTGATTCCTGCTTGGAACCTGAAGACAGAGCTGTGTCTCGTTTTTGGGGTGGATTATTTGTATGGGTTCCTTGTTCGGCTGATTGGAGTGTTCGGTAGCTGCCTTTGTGTTTGGGTATGAAATGTCCTAAACGACTTTAACCCCTTTCATACTCGGGGTGTCGTTACAAGGGCTAAAAACATGCATGCATCATACATTGTAGAAGAACAGGTAATGGGAGTTAATGGTGGAGAAGGATCTGGGCGTTCTGGTTAATCAAACCTTTTAAAGTGGAGTTCCACCCAAAAATGGAACTTCCACTTCTTGGATTCCTCCCCCCTCCGGTGTCACATTTGGCACCTTTCAGGGGGGAGGAGGGAGCAGATACCTGTCTAATACAGGTATTTGCTCCCACTTCCTGGCATAGATCACCGCGGCGCTTGCGGTGACCTACGCCACTTCCAGCGCCTACACTCTCCTCCACCACTGTATTCTGAGACACAGAACAGAACACAGCAGGGACCAGAGAGGACATGCAGCGCGACTCGCGCATGCGCAGTAGGGAACCAGGAAGTGAAGCTGCACAGCTTCACTTCCTTATACCCTTAACGAGGATGGCGGCGGCAGGCGCCAAGAGCCGAAGGACGGATCGGCTTCGGCTGCCGACGTCGCGGGCTCCCTGGACAGGTAAGTGTCCATATATTAAAAGTCAGCAGTTGCAGTATTTGTAGCTGCTGGCTTTTAATATTTTTTTTTTAGCGGACCTCCTCTTTAATAGCATGCAATTCCAAGCTGCGGTTTCTAAAGCAAGCAAAATCCTTTGTATGATGGAGGTATAGACTCAATTATATGCCCCTGTACAAATTATTAGTAAGACCTTATATGGAAAATGCAGTTTAGTTTTGAGCAAAAGGATATCGGAGAACTGGAGAAAATGCAAAGAAGGGCAACCAAACTGCTATGAAGCATGAAGGAGCTCAGCTATTAGGAAAGATTAGCGGAACTGGATTTATTCTCTCTTGGGAAGAGGAGATTAAGGGGGGATATGATTACCATGTAAAAATACATAAGTGGTCCATATAGTGATCCTGGGGTTGAGGTGTTCATTTTAAAGGTCACCACAGAGGACAAGGAGGCACTCTTTACATCCGGAGGAAAATAAATTTTATGTCCACATATGGAAAGGCTTCTTCACATTAAAAGCTGTGAAGATGTTTTTTTTTTCTATTATACATTTTTCTAATTCTTTACTATTTTCATGTTAAACAAAGAAAAAACAATCAATTTTATCCACATACACATAAATACACACAGTATCTCACGAAAGTGAGTACACCCCTCACATTTTTATAAATATTTTATTATATCTTTTCATGTGACAACACTGAAGAAATTACACTTTGCTACAATGTAAAGTAGTGAGTGTACAGCTTGTATAACAGTGTAAATTTGCTGTCCCCTCAAAATAACTCAACACGCAACCATTAATGTCTAAACCGCTGACAACAAAAGTGAGTACACCCCTAAGTGAAAATGTCCTAATTGGGCCCAATTAGCCATTTTCCCTCCATGGTGACATGTGACTCATTAGTGTTACAAGGTCTCAGATGTGAATGGGGAGCAGGTGTGTTAAATTTGGTGTTATCGCTCTCACTCTCTCATACTGATCACTGGAAGTTCAACATATAATCACACACATAGGTTGGACTTGATGGACTTGTGTCTTTTTTCAACCTCATCTACTATGTAACTATGGCACCTTAATGGCAAAGAACTCTCTGAGGATCTGAAAAAAAATATTGTTGCTTTACATAAAGATGGCCTAGGCTATAAGAAGATTGCCAAGACCCTGAAACTGATCTGCTGCACGTTGGCCAAGACCATACAGAGGTTCAACAGGACAGGTTCCACTCAGAACAGGCCTCGCCATGGTCGATCAAAGATGAGTGCACATGCTCAGTGTCATATCCAGAGGTTGTCTTTGGGAAATAGACGTATGAGTGCTGGCAGCATTGCTGCAGAGGTTGAAGGGGTGGGGGGTCATCCTGTCAGTGCTAAGACCAGGGGTCTCAAAGTACCAGCCCACGGACCGGTTACAAATGGCCCACAGGCAGGGCCGATCCTGGCCGGGTGGCAGCGGCTGGGAGCTTTCTCTCTCTGATCCTCAGTCCGCTGCTGCAGCCCAGCGCGCACAACACAGGAGAGCAGAGCGGAGGGAGGATCCGCCCATTGCCTTGCCCACCTGTTCTGTCGAGAAATGCCCCCATTGAATAGTGCCCGGGCTGAAGGCACATGCGCCGTATGCAACATCACAACAGCCGATTTTACCATGTTGTGACAGCGAGACGGCACAGGCGCACAATAGCCGACAGAATTTTTTTTCTGTCAGATTGTGCTCCACTCTCCCGTGGCAAGTTCATGTCCATGATGGGTGGATTTCTTCATGTTGTGGGCGCATTTATGGGCACTTGGGGGCGTAATTACATGGCCAGTGTTGCAAAGCTTTGTGATGGGCGGATTTCTACATTTCTTGTGTTTTGTTTAGCAGATTTGTTTGGGCATCGTTAAAAATTTTGCCCCCATCTTTGCAGCACTGGCCATCATTGAAAACATCCACGCCATTCATGTTAAATTCCACCCCTCACCTATATGAACGTGCCTGGGCAGCGCGAGGCACAATCTGACTGAAAAATGTCTTCAGTCGGCTATTGTGCGTAGGCGCCGTCTCGCTGACACAACAGCTGATCGTAAAATTAGCTGTTGTGCTATTTTGTACGGCACATGCACAGTTCATCCGAGGCACTATTCGATAGCGGGCACTTCGACAGAACACTGGCCCTGGATTCAGGGTCCTGCTGCCACCTCAGGGCAGAAGATTGTGGTGTTCTCAGGGTTCCCTGCCACTAGGCTTGTGATGAAGCCAGGACCTGACAGGAGGAGAGGACTCAGGATGCAGAAGATCAGGCCACCAGCTGACTGCCAGGAGAGGTAAGTGAGCCATCACACAGAGGCTGAGCAAAGTCCTTAGATGCGTGACTGGGGTTGAAATTTGTGAAGAGGGGGTATTTGTGGAGTGTGTATGTGGGGGGGTTTGGTATTTGTGGAGTGTAAGGTGGGGTATTCGTGAAGTGGAGTGTGGGGTATTTGTGGAGTGTAGGGGATAATGTTGGGGTTTAATATTGCGTCTGCTGACACCAGTGCTGGGGCTTAATATTGCGTCCGCTGAAACCAGTGCTGGGGGTTAATATTGCGTCTACTGACACCAGTGCTGGGGGGTTAATAGTGTGTCCGCTGACACCAGTGCTGGGGGTTAATATTGCGTCCGCTGACACCAGTGCTGGGGGTTAATATTGCGTCTGCTGACACCAGTGCTGGGGGTTAATAGTGTGTCTGCTGACACGAATGCTGGGGGTTAATATTGTGTCCGCTCAAACCAGTGCTGGGGTTTAATATTGCGTCCGGTGACACCAGTGATGGGGGTTAATAGTGTGTCCGTTGACACCAATGCTGGGGGTTAATATTGCTTCCGCTGACACCAGTGCTGGGGGTTAATATTGTGTCCGCTGACACCAGTGCTGGGGGTTAATATTGTGTCCGCTGACACCAGTGCTGGGGGGTTAATAATGCGTCCGCTGACACCAATGCTGGGGGAAAGGACAGTTTGCATGCAGCCCCCATTGGATGTGAAAATTTGTCCTGATTACAACTAATTTGAGTTTGAGACCCCTGGCTTAGACCATATGCCGCATACTGCATCAAATTGGTCTGCATGGTTGTCGTCCCAGAAGGAAGCCTCTTCTAAAGATGATGCACAAGAAAGCCTGCAAACAGTTTGCTGAAGACAAGAAGACTAAGGACATGGATTAATGTCCTGTGGTCTGATGAGACCAAGATAAACTTATTTGGTTTAGATGGTGTCAAGTGTGTGTGGTGGCAACCAGGTGAGGAGTACAAAGACAAGTGTGTCTTGCCTACATTCAAGCATGGTGGTGGGAGTGTCATGGTCTGGGGCTGCATGAATGCTGCCGGCACTGGGGAGCTACAGTTCTTGCCAACATGTACAGTGACATACTGAAGCAGAGCATGATCCCCTCTCTTCGGAGACTGGGCCGCAGGGCATTATTCCAACATGATAACGACCCCAAACACACCTCCAAGACGACCACTGCCTTGCTAAAGAAGCTAAGGATAAAGGTGATGGACTGGCCAAGCATGTCTCCAGACCTAAACCCTATTGAGCATCTGTAGGGCATCCTCAAACAAAAGGTAGAGGTGTGCAAGGTCTCTAACATCCACCGGCTCAGTGATGTCATCATGGAGGAGTGGAAGAGGACTCCAGTGGCAACCCATGAAGCTCTGATGAACTCCATGCCCAAGAAGGTTAAGGCAGTGCTGGAAAATAATGGTGGCAACACAAAAATTGACCCTTTTGGGCCCAATTTGGACATTTTCACTTAGGGGTGTACTCACTTTTGTTGCCATCGGTTTAGACATTAATGGCTGTGTGTTAGGTTATTTTGAAGGAACAGCAAATTGACACTGTTATACAAGCTGTACACTCACTACTTTACATGGTAGCAAAGTGTAATTTCATCAGTGTTGTCACATGAAAAGATATAATAAAATATTAACAAAAATGTGAGGGGTGTACACACTTTTGTGAGATATATCTATATATTTCCTGACACAGCATATACGTATGGGTAGGCTCCGCCCCCTGCCCTATCTCTGGACCGGTTATACTATAAGAGTAGGTCTCCTCCCTGCCTGCAGCATTCTTTTTTTTTCCTTCACTGCTGCAGCTGGTTATGCTGCTGCTGAAAGCAGGATTTTATTTTTCCCTCACCTTGTCAGATGCTTCTGACCAAGCCGCACAGGTTCAAGCCTCTCCTGTGTCGAAGTTCCCCCCTGTACAGGCAGACATGAACGCCTATATGGGGGAGACCTCACCCCGCAAGGATCCTGGAAAAGGGTGCAGGCATCTGGTCTAGGAGAGCCATCGGAAGACATCAGCAAACAAACGTGCAGTGGGCTGCCCATTCTCAAAATGGCGGAATCACTATTTCCGGGACTAGCAGCCTCGTCGAGTGGAGCAAGATGGCGGAAGCACAACTTCCGGTAAGCTGGACGGCAGAACCCAAGGTATGACTTCCGGGTGCAGTAAGATGACGGCAGAGGTACTTCCGGTTTCGGAACGGTGCGAGGAGCGTCCCAGGAAGCCGCAGAAAGGGGCTCACCCACCCCAGCACTTAAATAGCTCTAGAAAGTAGAGGGCAGTGTGCAACCTGTGAGGACACAAGTGCACCAGCGTGAACTTTATTAAAATTACACCCAATCCCCACACTGGCACTGGGGTACTCACATTTTTTAGGTGCTAATGTGCACCATACATTACAGGTCCAAATAACGCTAATCGGCATGCTGCGGGGTATGAGAAATCCACAACCCAGCTCTGTGCTGATCGCTCCGTCCTGGCCCCTCCCCTACGCGTCTTCGATACAGGGAATCACGTGTCTTCATCAAAATGTGAGTACCCCAGTGTGGGGATTGGGTGTAATTTTAATAAAGTATCTGGCGGTATCACACTATATAGTCCTTCTCTTTTTTTGGTATGATGCTTATGGAGCCATAGAGAGTCTGCTTGGAGAATCATCTGTTATCAATCATTGAGCCCAGGGGTGGCTCCATAGCATGTATTGACGCAGATGAACACTGTGTCACACGCTCTAAGGTGAGCGCAAACACTTTGGGGGTCACCGAGGCACATCACGGCATGATTTGGGCACTCTGATTTAGCAACTGGATCTTTTCTCTGAAGCACTTTATATACCAAAGTTTTCTTTTGGAACTTTTCACTGCACATTGTTGTGTTGGAAGATTTTTCACAAATAAGGACAATTGTCTTAAATATCACTTGTCACACATATGGTTATTTTTTATTTTATTCAATATCACCTATCACTTGTATGGTTACAGTGGAGTTTTGCATGTGATATGTATATAATATATAATTTGTAGTGCACGTTTTTTATTCATTCCATTAAGTATTATTGAGTAATAAGTGTTTGCTGTATTTATTTATTTATTTATATATGCATAGGTGATTTCAGATCCGTATTATTTGCACATTACACTTTGGGATTTATTGTGTATGGCACCTTGTTGCACTTTTTGACATATTTAAGTATGCAGAGTTGATCTCAGATCCGTATCATCTGCATATTGCACTTTAGATCAGTTTATATGATACCACTAGGGTGTACGGACACATGGATATATTCCTAAGCGCAGCGCAATTTTCTGTTTATATTCTGAACATATTAATCTCGGTCCAGAGTTTCAAGATGGAATCCTTGCATTCAGTAACGCAAGCCCTCATAAAGGGCAACTGGCTGTTGTCTCTTGACCTAAGGTATGCATACTTGCACGTCCCCGTGCATGCGCAGTTTCACAAATATCTGCGGTTTGCAGTGTCAAATCAGCATTTCCAATTTGAATGCCTACCGTTTGGCCCGTCAACCTCGCCCAGAACTTTCTCCAAAGTTCTGCTACCAATAATAGCTATTCTACGCAGACAAGGCCTACAAGCCTTTCACTACTTAGACGATATCCTGCTGACGGCAGAAAGCCCACAGATACTGTTGAACCATCATCAAATACTGATAGACACTAGGGATGAGCCGAACACCCCTGGGTTCGGTTCGCACCAGAACCTGCGAACGG
Organism: Lithobates septentrionalis; assembly: GCA_037952835.1. Classification (NCBI taxonomy): domain Eukaryota; kingdom Metazoa; phylum Chordata; class Amphibia; order Anura; family Ranidae; genus Lithobates; species Lithobates septentrionalis. Next base: position 6,363,395 of record JBBDGP010000188.1, read on the forward strand.
ACCAAAGGTTCGCGCAAACTTTAGAACCCCATTAAAGTCTATGGGACTCGAACGTTCTAAATCAAAAGTGCTAATTTTAAAGGCTAATATGCAAGTTATTGTCCTAAAAAGGGTTTGGGGACCCGGGTCCTGCCCCAGGGGACATGTATCAATGCAAAAAAAAGTTTTAAAAACGGGCGTTTTTTCGGGAGCAGTGATTTTAATGATGCTTAAAGTGAAAAAAAAAGTGAAATATTCCTTTAAATATCTACCTGGGGGTGTCTATAGTATGCCTGTAAACTGGCGCATGTTTCCCGTGCTTAGAACAGTCCCTGCACAAAATTACATTTTTAAAGGAATAAAAGTAATTTAAAACTGCTTGCGGCTTTAATGTAATGTCGGGTCCTGGCAATATGGATGAAAATCAGTGAGACAAACGGCATGGGTACCCCCCCCCCCCTCAGTCCATTACCAGGCCCTTTGGGTCTTGTATGGATATTAAGGGGAACCCCGCACCCAAATTAAAAAAAGGAAAGGCGTGGGGCCCCCAGGCCCTATATACTCTGAACAGCAGTATACAGGCGGTGCAAACAAGACAGGGACTGTAGGTTTGTTAAGTAGAATATTTGTAATTTTGAACTGGTTCATTTTTAAAGTGTAGCTCCAGCCAAAAAATCTATTTTTAAGCTTTTTGGAAAACATAGGGAAAGGTTAGTGGAAAAGTTTCCCCAGGGGACTTTTAAGCAGCAAAATATTTCTGAAACCATGTTTAGTAACCATGTTTAGTGAAAATATTATTTAATTCAGACATAGAATGCATTACATAGATACAATCAATATCACATAAAATTTCCAGTAGTCGACACAAGCAACAACAAAGGACCAACTCCCATGGCAATCAATTCATTAAAAAAGTTCTAATTAAACAAACAGTTACATTGTATCAATACTATCCATATGAATCCCCATGAATACCCCAATGCATTTCAACCTTTTTTCCTTTTCTGGTCTTCTTCAGGGTGGTTTTAAATTCTAAAGAGATACATCAAAAAATTCCATTAGGATTTTCTACAATATACAAAACATGATAGATCATTTCATGATATTTTGAAAGTTTTGAAAGTACATCTCCATACATATGGAGAAGTACTTACCATTTGGGAATAGGAAAGTGGGCTTGTGTCGCACAGTTTGAATTAATAAAAACCGTTGCGTGCGGTGGTCCCACAATGTTTGCTCATTCCCTCTGTCACCTCTGGTCGCGTCCATAGTCCACGGGGCTTGCAAGGAGCCACGCATTTGGACCCAAGTGGGGAAGGTGTAGGCACTTATAATTTGATATTTGTAAAAATTAGTATGTAGTCAGAGGATGTCGGGTGAGTGTTCCGTATTGTCCTATATAGCCAGACTGCTTAATATTCAAAACAATTAATAGGGTGGTCTTGACTAATATTGTCCCTTTACTCATATTTTAATAATTTTTGGATCTAAATTGTGATATGTGAATATATGATAGGTTGAACTAAGTGTATAGAGTACTTGATGAGAAAAATCACTTTAAACAAGCTCTATATTTTCATGCATCACCTTACAAAGGTGATGAAACTGGGTGGTGAGGTAGTATGTGAAAAAAACTAAGTGATGGGATCTATGTGATAAAGTGTAACATAAATAGAATGTTATTGATAAGTGCCAAAAGCATGGGGTCTGTGTAATGAAATATAGCATAAATAAAGAGTTATTGATGTGTGCCAAAAAGAAAAACGTGTAAAAAAATGTAACAAACATGTGAAAAAGGGAAAATAACCAAGAAGGCTAGTGATGTGTGATGGTGAAAACAATCTATACAAGGTGAAGTGCCTAATATAAAGGAATATCTAAGGTTATAAACAAGTGGTGAAAATAATAATACTGTTATTATTACTTATTATTGGACTATGTGTATAAGATGTCAATGTGATAAATGTATTGAGAAACCTAAATCATAAAAAGTATATGGATATATTCCATACTATGTGAGCTGCGGCTGGAAGGACATATCCACTACAAGCACTTACTTGTTGGTTCTGACCCTTCCTGCATGTGTTGGCAGCCATCCAGGAAGCACCTGAAGATCCTCAGGAAGGTGCACCTTTATTTTATAGAGTTAATTGCCTCTTGATCACAGGAGCTCGTCTCCACCCCACATCCTTCCCCTGCAACTGGAGACCCAACCACAGATTGGCGGTATTAGTTTGGCCCCCTCGGCGTTCCGGAAGGCGATGCCCCAGCAACAGCCGTCAGCCCCAACGCAATATGCGTGACGTCATGACGTTTCACGCACCCGCAGGTCAAACCTCGCACGCGCGAAACCCCCTAAACGTCCGGCGGTGATCCCTCCAGTGGCCCAAACAAGAATGGGTCACACCGTGGAAGCACATGTGTGGGGAGACACTGGGCAGCCGCGTCTACCCACCGTGCCGGGAAGCCTACTTTCAAAAATATCATGAAATGATCTATCATATTTTGTATATTGTAGAAATCCTAATGGAATTTTTTGATGTATCTCTTTAGAATTTAAAACCCCCCTGAAAAAGACCAGAAAAGGAAAAAGGGTCGAAATACATTGGGGGTATTCATGGGGATTCATATGGATAGTGTTGATACAATGTAACTGTTCAATTAGAACTTTTTTAATGAATTGATTGCCATGGGAGATGGTCCTTTGTTGTTGCTTGTGTCGACTACTGGAAATTTTATGTGATATTGATTGTATCTATGTAATGCATTCTATGTCTGAATTAAATAATATTTTCACTAAACATGGTTTCAGAAATATTTTGCTGCTTAAAAGCCCCCTGGGGAAACTTTTCCACTAATTTTGCAATGCTTTTTGGGGTGTGCAGCTGTGTCAACTCTTGCATGTGTTACTTCACTTTGTTGTTAACATAGGAAATGTTATCACCCTGAACATTTGTTTTGCTGTCTGTGCACCTCTTCAGAAGATTTCACCTCAATTTCTGTCCCAGTGACAAATGTTTTTTGAAAATTTGGGGTTTTTAGTGAAACAAGGATTGGTGATAAAGCATCAGTAAAAAGGAGACACGTTTTTCCGATATTAACTCTTACAGGAGAGAATTTCGCTTCCTAGGGGTAGATTTCATCTCACTTCCTGTTGTCTCCTCTCGTTTGCAAGTAGGAGTCATTTGTAAGTTGGATGTTTGAAAGTAGGGGCCTGCCCTATATATACACTGCAGAAATTGGGGCCTTAGGTGTTGGTGTTGCCACAACACTGTAAGCCCTCATAGTTACTCTTGGTGGGCGCAGGAACAGGCCATGCTGTGAAATATTAGATCAAGAATTGTAATTTCATGCCATTGTTGAACAGTGGTAGAAATATTGGGCCTTTGGTGGTGGTGCTGGTGCCACAACACTAAGTCCACACAGTTACTCTTGGTGGGCGCTGGAATGGGCCCTGCTGTGAAATATTATATCAAGAATTGTAATTACATGCACCTGTTGAACAGGGGCAGAAAAATTGGGCCTTTGGTGATGGTGGTGTTGCCACAACACTGTAAGCCCTCACAGTTACTCTTGGTGGGCGCAGGAATGGGCCCTGCTGTGAAGTATTAGATCAAGAATTGTAAGTACATGTCCCTGTTGAACAGGGGCAGAAAAATTGGGCCTTAGGCACCGGTGCCACAACACTGCAACCCCTCACAGATGCTATAGTTGGAGCGCAGGAATGAGCCCTGCTGCAAAGTATTGCATCAAAAATTGTAATTGCACGCCCCTATTAAAAAGGGGCTGAAAAATTGGGCCTTGGCCACTGGTGGCGGTGCACAGAACCAAAAATGTTCTTACAAGCTATCAGCATGAAAATTGAGGAGGAAGAGGATTGTCACTCAGCATAACAGGATAGTCACTCAGCATAGGCAGTCTTGAAGGGATCTCACATTAAAAAAAAAAAAATCAAATCAGTTACATCAGCATCAGGTGCTTGGTAGCTGGTTATCCAAGACTGATTAATTTTTATGAATGTTAGCCGATCGACCGATTCGTTGACAGGCGCACCCTGTGATCGGTTACAAAGCCTCTAGCAGCACTGAATGTGCATTCCAAAAGAACACTGGATGCAGGACAGGCCAGTAGCTCAATTGCATACTGTGCAAGCTCTGGCCAGTGATCCATTCTCAAGACCCAGTAACCCAGAGGATTTTCGGTGGGAAAGGTGTCCAAGTCTGATCTTGCCCCTAGGTAATCCTGCACCATGTGAATCAGATGCTGGCGATGGTTGCTGGAACCGATCAGACCATGGGGCTGGGGACTAAAAAATTGTCTGAACGCATCGGTCAGACGGCCACCTTCTCCACCGCTCCTTCTGCGACTGATCGAAGCCTCAGCAACACATTGTCCAGGAGGACCAGGATATTGTAACCTCCCAGGCTCTGGAAACGCGTTGCAAAAACTTTTCTGCAAGGTCTCCCGAAGATGTTTCATCCTCTGCTCCCTCTGCGACGGCAAGATAAGGTCTGCAACCTTACCCTTGTAATGTGGATCAAGGAGGGTTGCCAGCCATTATTCATCCCTCCCCTTGATACCCCGAATACGAGGATCCTTCCTCAGGCTTTGCAGGATCAAGGAGGCCATGCAGCGTAGGTTTGCTGAGGCATTCGGTCCAGAGTCCTCTGGGTCACTAAGGACGACATAATCCACAGCCACCTCTTCCCAGCCATGTACAAGTCCATGGGTTTCTTCGGATTGTAAATGATCCCTTGAAGACTGCTGCTGAGTGCCAGGCTCCATCTCCATGGTGACACAATCCTCCTCCTCCTCGTCCACTTCCTGTGTGATCGGCGGGCACGCAGGAACACTGTCTGGATAAAGGTGGCCTTGAGAGGTAAGGAAGTCCTCCTCTTCCTCCCTCTGTTCTGCCTCAAGTGCCCTGTCCATTATTCCACGCAGCATGTGCTCCAACAGGTGGACAAGAGAGACAGTGTCACTGATGTATGCACTGTCACTGCTCACCATCCTCGCGGCCTCCTCAAATGGTGACAGGACAGTGCATGCATCCCTGATCATAGCCCACTGGCATGGGGAAAAAAAAAACAAGGTCCCCTGACCCTGTCTGGTGCCATAGTCGCATAGGTACTCATTGATGGCCCTCTGCTGGGTGTGCAGCCGCTGCAGCATGGCCAACGTTGAGTTCCACCTGGTGGGCACAGATTAGGCGGTTCTTGGGCAGGTTAAATTCCTTTTGGAGGTCAGCCAGCCGAGCACTGGCATTATATGACCTGCGGAAATGCACACAGACTTTCCTGGCCTGCCTCAGGACATCCTGTAAGCCCGGGTACCTGCCAAAGAACTGCTGCACCACCAAGTTAAGGACGTGACCCAAACAGGGCACATGGGTCAGTTGTCCCTGTCGGAGGGCGGAGAGGAGGTTGGTGCCATTGTCGCAAACCACCATACCTGGCTTAAGCTGGCATGGCGTCAACCACCTCTGAACCTGCCCCTGCAGAGCTGTCAGAATCTCTGCCCCAGTGTGACTCCTGTCCCCCAAGCACACCATGGCATCTTTTTGCCTGCGTGCTTGCGTAGCCCCTTGAACGCCTACAGAGCACCGCTGGTTCCGAGGACAAATCAGCACAGGAAGAGGCCATGGAGGAAGAAGAGGAGGGGGTGGATGAGAGAGAGAGAGGTGTGGCAGAATCACCACTAGTAGTATTTTGGAGGCGTGGTGGCAGAACAACCTCCAACACTACTGCACCCTGTCCTGCATCCTTCCCAGCTGCCAGAAGAGTAGGGATGAGCTTCGTGTTCGAGTCGAACCCATGTTCGACTCGAACATCGGCTGTTCGACCGTCCGTCGAATTGCGAACGATATGGGCCGTTCGCGCCAAATTCGTGTGGCGCGTCACGGCCCATAATTCACTGCGGCATCGCAGTGCATTGCTGGCTGATGATTGGCCAAGCATGCACTATGACCCGCATGCTTGGCCAATCACAGCGCCGTCAGTAGAGAGAGCTGTAATTGGCCAAAGCCAGGGTGGCTTTGGCCAATTATGGCTCAGGGGATTTAGTACACACCCCACACTATATAAGGCCGCCTGCACGGCGGCCCTGTGTAGTGTGTGTTCCGGTGTGCTGAGAGATAGAGAGAGAGAGAGACAGTGTCATTTGATTTGAGTTAGATAGATTAGGCAGAACAGTCAGTCAGTTAGCTGCACTTACAGTGTATTGTGTATATATATGCATCCCAGGTGTTGCATATATATATATACACTGTATTCAGTTTAGCTAGATCCGTTCCTGTTATCTTCTATCTAGACTATTTAGTGCAGTGTGTCCTGCTCACAGTGTTCAGCTAGATCCGTTCCTGCTATTTACATTCAGTGCAGTGCGTCCTGCTCACAGTGTTCAGCTAGATCCGTTCCTGCTATTTACATTCAGTGCAGTGCGTCCTGCTCACAGTGTTCAGCTAGATCCGTTCCTGCTATTTACATTCAGTGCAGTGCGTCCTGCTCACAGTGTTCAGCTAGATCCGTTCCTGGTATTTACATTTAGTGCAGTGCGTCCTGCTCACAGTGTTCAGCTAGATCCGTTCCTGCTATTTACATTCAGTGCAGTGCGTCCTGCTCACAGTGTTCAGCTAGATCCGTTCCTGCTATTTACATTCAGTGCAGTGCGTCCTGCTCACAGTGTTCAGCTAGATCCGTTCCTGCTATTTACATTCAGTGCAGTGCGTCCTGCTCACAGTGTTCAGCTAGATCCGTTCCTGCTATTTACATTCAGTGCAGTGCATCCTGCTCACAGTGTTCAGCTAGATCCGTTCCTGGTATTTACATTTAGTGCAGTGCGTCCTGCTCACAGTGTTCAGCTAGATCCGTTCCTGCTATTTACATTCAGTGCAGTGCGTCCTGCTCACAGTGTTCAGCTAGATCCGTTCCTGCTATTTACATTCAGTGCAGTGCGTCCTGCTCACAGTGTTCAGCTAGATCCGTTCCTGCTATTTACATTCAGTGCAGTGCGTCCTGCTCACAGTGTTCAGCTAGATCCGTTCCTGGTATTTACATTTAGTGCAGTGCGTCCTGCTCACAGTGTTCAGCTAGATCCGTTCCTGCTATTTACATTCAGTGCAGTGCGTCCTGCTCACAGTGTTCAGCTAGATCCGTTCCTGCTATTTACATTCAGTGCAGTGCGTCCTGCTCACAGTGTTCAGCTAGATCCGTTCCTGCTATTTACATTCAGTGCAGTGCGTCCTGCTCACAGTGTTCAGCTAGATCCGTTCCTGCTATTTACATTCAGTGCAGTGCGTCCTGCTCACAGTGTTCAGCTAGATCCGTTCCTGGTATTTACATTTAGTGCAGTGCGTCCTGCTCACAGTGTTCAGCTAGATCCGTTCCTGCTATTTACATTCAGTGCAGTGCGTCCTGCTCACAGTGTTCAGCTAGATCCGTTCCTGCTATTTACATTCAGTGCAGTGCGTCCTGCTCACAGTGTTCAGCTAGATCCGTTCCTGCTATTTACATTCAGTGCAGTGCGTCCTGCTCACAGTGTTCAGCTAGATCCGTTCCTGCTATTTACATTCAGTGCAGTGCGTCCTGCTCACAGTGTTCAGCTAGATCCGTTCCTGCTATTTACATTCAGTGCAGTGCGTCCTGCTCACAGTGTTCAGCTAGATCCGTTCCTGCTATTTACATTTAGTGCAGTGCGTCCTGCTCACAGTGTTCAGCTAGATCCGTTCCTGCTATTTACATTCAGTGCAGTGCGTCCTGCTCACAGTGTTCAGCTAGATCCGTTCCTGCTATATACATTTAGTGCAGTACGTCCTGCTCACAGTGTTCAGCTAGATCCGTTCCTGTTATCTTCCTACTGACAGGCAGGCTTGTCTGGTTACAGTATATAAAGCTACCTGAAGAAAATTACAGGTGTTCTTTTTGATCCTATTAGTACCACGGTCAGGCAGCTAGACTATTTACATTTAGTACAGTGTGTCCTGCTCACAGTGTTCAGCTAGATCCGTTCCTGTTATCTTCCTACTGACAGGCAGGCTTGTCTGGTTACAGTATATAAAGCTACCTGAAGAAAATTACAGGTGTTCTATCCCAGCTTAGTGCAGCTACAGGCCATTAGTATGTCTGGAAGGCCAAGAAGGAGAGGCAGACAGTCACAAGCCAATAAGAGAGGGCAAGCAGGCTCTGTGTCTAGTGCTGGTCGCGGAGACGGTGCATCCTCATCAGCACGTGGCCATGGGACACGCTTGGCCTTTTTTTCGGCAGCTGGCCGTGTTGAGCCGCAACATGCGGAAGACTTGGTCGAGTGGATGACCAAGCCGTCCTCATCCTCCTCATCCTCTCTCACCCATGCCCAGGGTGCTTTGTCTGGCAAAGCAGCGGCCTCTTCCCTCAGCTCAATGTCATCAGTGACTCCTTCCCTAGCTCCACCATGTCCTCATGAGGATTCCCTCGAACTGTTTGACCACAGTGTTGGGTACATGCTCCAGGAGGATGCCCAGCGTTTGGAAGGCTCTGATGATGATACTGAGCTCGATGAAGGCAGTAACATGAGCACGGACAGAGGGGGTGCCCAAGAAGGACAGCAATCTGGCAGTCATGCTCCCCCTGCTGCAGCATACTGCCAGGTTTGCTCCAGTGATGAGGAGGGAGGGGATGATGAGGTCACTGACTCAACGTGGGTGCCTGATAGGAGAGAGGAGGAGGAGGAGGAGGAGGAGGCGGCACATCACCAACGAGGCAGGATGCCCTCCAGGGGCCAGCCTAAGGGCAGCACATTGACTGCATCACACCCCAAAGCTCCACATGTGCAGGGCGCTGCAGTCTCTGCGCGTTATTCAAAAAGTTCTTTGGTGTGGGCCTTTTTTGAGACGAGTGCATCAGATCGCACCGCTGCTATTTGCAACATATGTCTCAAGCGTATCTCGCGTGGCCAAAACATCTCCCGCTTGGGTACCACATGCTTGACCAGACATATGTTGACCTGCCATGCAGTTCGTTGGCAAGCGTATCTGAAAGACCCACACCAAAGAACAAAGAGGATCTCTCCTTGCTCCTCATCAGCTGAGATTTCCAACCCCACTAGACCTTCAGTCCTCTCTGAGACCTGCAGTGAGAGGAATGAAGGTGTAGAATTAGGTGTGTCACAGCCAAGTACTTGTGGGCAATCTGCTTTTGGTACACCGACGTCAGATTGTACCAGGCAAATTTCCCTGCCCCAGCTGCTGCACCGCCGAAAGAAGTTTGCTCCCAGCCATCCACATGCCCAGCGGTTGAATGCTAGCTTGGCAAAATTGCTAGCACTTCAACTGCTGCCTTTTCAGTTGGTAGACTCTGCCCCCTTCCGTGAGTTTGTGGAATGTGCGGTTCCTCAGTGGCAGGTACCCAAACGCCACTTTTTCTCACGGAAGGCGATTCCGGCTCTCTACCGGCATGTGGAAGGCAATGTCCATGCCTCGCTGGACAGGGCGGTCAGCGGTAAGGTGCATATTACCGCTGACTCATGGTCCAGCAGGCATGGACAGGGACGTTACTTAAGTTTCACGGCGCATTGGGTGACTCTGCTGGCAGCTGGGAAGGATGCAGGACAAGGTGCAGTAGTGTTGGAGGTTGTTCCGCCACCACGCCTCCAAAATGCTGATTGTGACACACCTCTCTCCTCCACCCCCTCCTCTTCTTCTTCCTCCATGGCCTCTTCCTCGGAACCAGCGGTGCTCCGTAGGCGTTCAAGGGGCTACGCAAGTACGCAGGCCAAAAGATGCCATGCGGTGCTTGAGCTGGTGTGCTTGGGGGACAGGAGCCACACTGGGGCAGAGGTTCTGTCAGCTCTGCAGGGGCAGGTTCAGAGGTGGTTGACGCCACGCCAACTTAAGGCAGGAATGGTGGTTTGCGACAATGGCACCAACCTCCTCTCTGCCCTCCGACAGGGACAACTGACCCATGTGCCCTGTTTGGCTCACGTCCTTAACTTGGTGGTGCAGCGGTTCTTGGGCAGGTACCCGGGCTTACAGGATGTCCTGAGGCAGGCCAGGAAAGTCTGTGTGCATTTCCGCCGGTCATATAATGCCAGTGCTCGGCTGACGGACCTCCAAAAGGAGTTTAACCTGCCCAAGAACCGCCTAATCTGTGACATGCCCACCAGGTGGAACTCGACGTTGGCCATGCTGCAGCGGCTGCACACGCAGCAGAGGGCCATCAATGAGTACCTGTGCGACTATGGCACCAGGACAGGGTCAGGGGACCTTGGTTTTTTTTCCCCACGCCAGTGGGCCATGATCAGGGATGCATGCACTGTCCTGTCACCATTCGAGGAGGCCACGAGGATGGTGAGCACTGACAGTGCATGCATCAGTGACACTGTCCCCCTTGTCCACCTGTTGGAGCACACGCTGCGTGGAATAATGGACAGGGCACTTGAGGCAGAACAGAGGCAGGAAGAGGAGGACTTCCTTAGCTCTCAAGGCCCCCTTTATCCAGACAGTGTTCCTGCGTGCCCGCCGATCACACAGGAAGAGGACGAGGAGGAGGAGGAGGAAGAGGAGGAAGATTGTGTCAGTATGGAGGTGGAGCCTGGCACTCAGCATCAGCAGCAGTCTTTAAGGGATCAGTCCCAAGGAACACATGGACTTGTACGTGGCTGGGAGGAGGTGGCTGCGGACGTTGTTGTCCTTAGTGACCCAGAGGACTCCGGACCGAATGCCTCAGCAAACCTACGCTGCATGGCCTCCCTGATCCTGCAAAGCCTGCGTAAGGATCCTCGTATTCGTGGTATCAAGGAGAAGGACCAATACTGGCTGGCAACCCTCCTTGATCCACGTTACAAGGGTAAGGTTGCGGACCTTATCTTGCCATCGCAGAGGGAGCAGAGGATGAAACATCTTCGGGAGGCCTTGCAGAAAGGTCTGTGCAACGCGTTCCCAGAGACTGGGAGGTTACAAACTCCTGTTTCTGGACAACGTGTTGCTGAGGCTTCGGTCAGTCAAAGAAGGAGCGGTGGAGAAGGTGGCCGTCTGACCGATGCGTTCAGACAATTTTTTGGTCCGCAGCCCCAAGGTATGATCGGTTCCAGCAACCATCGCCAGCGTCTGTTTTACATGGTGCAGGAATACCTAGGGGCAAGATCAGACTTGGACACCTTTCCCACCGAAAATCCTCTGGGTTACTGGGTCTTGAGGATGGATCACTGGCCAGAGCTTGCACAGTATGCAATTGAGCTACTGGCCTGTCCTGCATCCAGCGTTCTTTCGGAACGTACATTCAGTGCTGCTGGAGGCGTGGTAACCGATCACAGGGTGCGTCTGTCCACTGACTCGGTCGATCGGCTGACCTTCATAAAAATGAATCAGTCTTGGATCACCACCAGCTACCAAGCACCTGATGCTGATGTAACTGAATAATTTTTTTCAGATCCCTTCAAAGACTGCCTATGCTGATGCTGAGTGATTATCCCTGAGTAATTATCCTCTTCCTCCTCAATCATCACGCTGATAGCTTGTAAGAACATTTTTGGTTCTGGGCGCCACCACCAGTGCCTAAGGCACAATTTTTCAGCCCCTGTATAACAGGGGCGTGTAATTACAATTTTTGATGTAATACTTTGCAGCACGGCTCGTTCCTGCATTCCAACTAGAGTGTCTGTGAGGGGTTGCAGTGTTGTGGCACCAGCACCAGTGCCTAAGGCCCAATTTTTCTGCCCCTGTCTAACAGGGGCGTGTAATTACAATTTTTGATGCAATACTTTGCAGCAGTGCTCGTTCCTGCGTTCCAACTAGAGTGTCTGTGAGGGGTTGCAGTGTTGTGGCACCAGCACCAGTGCCTAAGGCCCAATTTTTCTGCCCCTGTCTAACAGGGGCGTGTAATTACAATTTTTGATGCAATACTTTGCAGCAGTGCTCGTTCCTGCGTTCCAACTAGAGTGTCTGTGAGGGGTTGCAGTGTTGTGGCACCAGCACCAGTGCCTAAGGCCCAATTTTTCTGCCCCTTTCTAACAGGGGCGTGTAATTACAATTTTTGATGCAATACTTTGCAGCAGTGCTCGTTCCTGCGTTCCAACTAGAGTGTCTGTGAGGGGTTGCAGTGTTGTGGCACCAGCACCAGTGCCTAAGGCCTAATTTTTCAGCTCCTGTTCAACAGGGGCATGTAATTACAATTCTTGATCTAATATTTCACAGCAGGGCCCTGTGAGGGCTTACAGTGTTTTGGCCACAGCAACACCTAAGGCCCAAATTTCTGCTGAGTATATAGGGCAGGACCCTACTTTCAAACATCTAACTTACAAACGACTCCTACTTGCAAACGGAAGGAGACAACAGGAAGTGAGATGAAATCTACCCATAGGAAGGGAAATTCTCTCATGTAAGAGTTAATATGGGAAAACAATTTCTCCTTTCCACTGATGCTTTCCAATCCTTGTTCCACAAAAAAACCCAAATTTTCAAAAAACATTTTTCATTGGGACAAAAAAGTGAGGTGAAATCTTCTGAAGAGGAGGAAAGACGCAAAACAAATGTCACAGGGGTGATAACCCTTCCCTATGTTTTCCAAAAAGCTTAGAAAAGATTTTTTGGCTGGAGCTAAACACATTAAAAATGTTCAAAATTACAAACAGATTCTACTTAACAACAAACCTACAGTCCCTGTCTTGTTTGCACCGCCTGTATACTGCTGTTCAGAGTATATAGGGACCTTTCCTTATTTTAATTTGGGTGCGGGGTTCCCCTTAATATCCATACAAGACCCAAAGGGCCTGGTAATGGACTGGGGGGTACCCATGCCGTTTGTCTCACTGATTTTCATCCATATTGCCAGGACCCGACATGACATTAAACCCGCAAGCAGTTTTAAATGAGATTTTTTCCTTTAAAAATGACATTTGGTGCAGGGACTGTTCTAAACATGGGAAACACGCGTCACTTTACAGGCATACTATAGACACCCCCCAGGTACGATATTTAAAGGAATATTTCACTTTTTTTTTTTTACTTTAAGCATCATTAAAATCACTGCTCCCGAAAAAACGGCCGTTTTTAAAAGTTTTTTTTGCATTGATACATGTCCCCTGGGGTAGGACCCGGGTCCCCAAACCCTTTTTAGGACAATACCATGCAAATTAGCCTTTAAAATGAGCACTTTTGATTTCGAACGTTCGAGTCCCATAGACGTCAATGGGGTTCTAACGTTCGTGCGAACTTGCGGTCCGTTCGCGGGTTCTGGTGCGAACCGAACCGGGGGGTGTTCGGCTCATCCCTACAGAAGAGTCACCCAGTGCGTGGTGAAAGATAGGCAACGTTCCAGTCCATGCCTGCTGGACCATAAGTCACCGGTAATATGCACCTTACTGCTGACCGCCCTGTCCAGCGAGGCCAAGACATTGCAAACGAGAAGATCTGGACAGCCGCACTCCAGGAAGTAATAATCCAAGTTTCTTTATTTTAAAATCAGGAACACATCAAATACAGGACATCATAGACAGAGTGTACAGATCATAGGCGAACGCGTTTCACACTTGTCCAAGTGCTTACTCATGAGCTATGAGTAAGCACTTGGACAAGTGTGAAACACGTTAGCCTATGATCTGTACACTTTGCCTATGATGTCCTGTATTGGATGTGTTCCTGATTTTAAAAGAAACTTGGATTATTACTTCCTGGAGTGCGGCTGTCCAGATCTTCTCATTTGCATATAGTCTCTACTAGCATGAGCCAGCACCTGGAACCTCTCATCTCTGGAGAGCAAGATCAGCTTTACACCTGGTAAGACCTAAACTAGTGCGGGGATAACTTTTGTGAGGCCAAGACATTGCCTTCCACATGCCGGTAGAGAGCCGGAATCGACTTCCGTGAGAAAAAGTGGCATTTGGGAACCTGCAACTGAGGAACCGCACATTCCACAAACTCATGGAAGGGGGCAGAGTCTACCAACTGAAAAGGCAGCAGTTGAGGTGCTAGCAATTTAGCCAAGCTAGCATTCAACCGCTGGGCATGTGGATGGCTGTGAGCGAACTTCTTTCGGCGGTGCAGCAGCTGGGGCAGGGAAATTTGCCTGGTACAATCGGACATCGGTGTACCGATAGCAGATTGCCTGCAAGTACTTGGCTGTGACACACCTAATTGTACACCTTCATTCCTCTCAGTGCAGGTTTCAGAGAGGACTGAAGGTATAGTGGGATTGGAGATCCCAGCTGAGGTTTGTTCTTTGGTGTGGGTCTTTTAGGTACGCTTGCCAACGAACTGCATGGCAGTTCGACATATGTCTGGTCAAGCATGTGGTGCCCAAGTGGGTGATGTTTTGGCCATGCAAGATACGCTTGAGACATATGTTGCAAATAGCAACGGTGGGATCTGAAGCACTCGTCTCAAAAAAGGCCCACACCAAAGAACTTTTGGAAAAACGCGCAGAGACAGCAGCGCCCTGCACATGCGGAGCTCTGCGGTGTGCCACCCTTAAGCTGGCCCCTGGAGGGCATACTGCCTCTTTGGAGATGTGCCTCCTCCTCCTATCAGGCACCCACGTGGAGTCAGTGACCTCATCATCCTCTCCCTCCTCATCACTGGAGCAAACCTGGCAGTATGCTGCAGCTGGGGGAACATGACTGCCAGACTGCTGTGCTTCTTGGGCACCCCCTCTCTCTGGGCTCACGTTACTGCTTTCCTCTAGCTGGATACCATCATCGGAGCCTTCAAAACGCTGGGCATCCTCCTGGAGCATGTACCCAACACTATGGTCTCCTTAGGAGTACATGGTGGGGCTAGGGAAGGAGTGACTGATGCCATTGAGCCAAGGGAAGAGGCCGCATTGGCAGCTGCTTTGCCAGACAAGGTACCCTGAGCCTGAGTGAGAGAGGATGAGAAGGATGGGGATAACTTGGTCATCTACTCTACCAAGTCTTCCGCATGTTGCAGCTCAACATGGCCAGCTGCCGAAAAAAAGGACAGGCGTGTCCCACGGCCACGTGCTGATGAGGATGCACAGTCTCCACGACCAGCGCTGTTGCCTCTAGACACAGAGCCTGCTTGCCCTCTTTTATTGGCTTGTGACGGTCTACCTCTCCTTGTTGGCCTTCCAGACATACCAATGGCCTGCAGTGAGATGTAGCTGCACAAAGCTCGGCTGTGTGTATATATATATATATATATATATATATATATACACATACATACACACACTGATACTGCAGCTAGCAGAATCAACTGCCTGCCTGTAGTATTATTAGTATGAGACAGCAGCAATTGTCTTCAGGTAGCTTTAGGTGCACACTGGGCAGAGGAGGCATTACACTAACTGTAAATACTGCAGCTGCCTGCCTGTGGTACTAATAGGATCAGAACAACAGCAATTGTCTTCAGGTAGCTTTAGGTGCACACTGTGCAGAGGACACAGTATTTTTATCATTTTAGTCAGAGGACACAGTACACCAATTGTAAATACTGCAGCTGCCTGCCTGTGGTATTAATAGAATCAGAACAACAGCAATTGTCTTCAGGTAGCTTCAGGTGCACACTGTGCAGAGGACGCACTACACTAACTGTAAATACTGCAGTTGCCTGTGGTGCTAATAGGATCATAAGAACACCAGCAATTTTCTTCAGGTAGCTGTAAATACTGTAAAAACACCTGCCTGTCAGTAGGAAGAGAATAACAGGAACGGATCTAGCTAAACTGAATACAGTGTGTATGTATATATATATATATATATATATATATATATATATATATATATATATATATACACACACACACACACACACACACACAAACACCTAGGATGCATATATATGCACAATACACTAAGTGCAGCTAACTGACTCGCCTGCTTACTCTAACTTAAATCAAATGACACTGTCTCTCTGTCTATCGCTCCGCCGCCGCAACACAATACACAAGGCCACCACGCAGGGCGTGTACTAAACCCCCTGAGCCATAATTGGCCAAAGCCACCCTGGATTTGGCCTATTACGGCTCTCTGTACAGACGGCGCTGTGATTGGCCAAGCATGTGGGTCATAGTGCATGCTTGGCCAATCATCAGCCAGCAATGCACTGCGATGCCGCAGTGAATTATGGGCCGTGACGCGCCACTCAAATTTGGCATGAACGGCCCATAACGTTTGCAATTCGATAAACGGTCGAACAGGCGATGTTCGACTCGAACTCGAAGCTCATCCCTAATAGACACGTTACAGGAGTTCGGGTGGCTTATCAATTGGCGGAAGAGCCAGTTGGAACAGTCACAAAGCCTACTGTTTTTGGGTGCAGTTCTTGACACCCACAGAAACACTAGAGAGCTGCCCAGGGAAAAGATGGCAGTACTCCAAGTTATAGGAGATATAGAAGATGACTTATCTGTCAGCATTACGTTGCCTCAGCCTCCTGGGGACATTAGCCACAACAATGCCAATGGTCAGATGGGCTCATTGGAGGATGAGGATATTCCAGAAAGGTTTTCTCAACCAATGGCGAAAACAATAAGTCTGATAAAAGATTCAACTAACTTCGGAGATGAAAAAGTCCCTAGAATGGTGGAGAAGTCTGGCAAATCTCCACAAATACCATCAACTACTACCAGATTCCCCGCAAGTGATAACATCAGATGCCTCAGCATCGGGATGGGGCGCACACTACAATGGGCTCTTAGCCCAAGGCAGGTGGAGACACAGACAGAGAGAGGTCTCCAATGTGATAGAATTGAGGGCAGCCCTCTGTGCACTGAAAGCATTTCACACACAGATTCAGGAGACAAACTTAGTCGTCCAGATGGACAACAGGACAGCAGTCACTTATGTGAGAAGACAGGGCGGGACGCGAAATCGGTCGCTACTCACCGAAGTAACACCAATAATGGAGTGGGCACAACAACATCTAACCCACCTTTCAGCGGTCTATATCCCAGCCCCGCGGAACTTTATCGCGGACACCTTGAGCAGGAGAACCCTAGACCCCAACGAATGGTCCCTGAACCTATCGGTCTTCCATTGGATATGCAGACACTGGGGCTACCCAGACCTGGATCTAATGGCAACCACAGCCAATACAAAGTGCAGGCTTTTTTTGGCCAGAGCAAGGTTCCAGGAAGCAGAAGCAACAGATGTTCTCAACACCAGATGGGTTTGCAGACTAGCATATGTAGTCCCTCCGATTGCACTAATCTTCAGGCTACTCAACAGAATAAG
This sequence comes from Lithobates septentrionalis, assembly GCA_037952835.1. Lineage (NCBI taxonomy): Eukaryota > Metazoa > Chordata > Amphibia > Anura > Ranidae > Lithobates > Lithobates septentrionalis. Next base: position 6,380,537 of record JBBDGP010000188.1, read on the forward strand.
AGCACACTCAGGGATGGTGATAGCAATAATTCCAATATGATGTCAGAGATATTCCTGCGCTATCAAGTATGGAAACGGCTAGAGGAGGAAAAGCTGCATGCACCTGTACGGGTGAACACCTGACCTTAAGATTGATTGTATGGGTGGGTGGTGCAGCGCTAATCCTAAGTAAAAATACTCAGATGGTATAAAGTGGGGTCAAAGTTAACATAGCGAAGTGTATAGAAATGTTAGTGAGCAATAAATAAAAGTAAAAAACCAAATAGATGAATATCACTAACCAGTGAATGCAATAAGCTAATAAATACTGTGTTAAAAATCTTGAATCTCTGAGGTAAACCACTAATAAAACGTGGATAACAAAAACCAGTATATAAAGAAATAAATGTGATACAACTTGATTTCAATGCATATAAAATACAAAAAGTGACAATGTGCAATGTGTAAACACTGTGCGTGTAGAATATGGCTACACTTCAAAGTCCATGCAGTGTTTGGTATTCAAACCTATATAAAGTGCAGAAAATGTGCCAAAAAAAAAAAAAAAAAAAAAAAAAAAACTCTCTATGGTGCACGAAATGATATCCCAAAAATTAAAATCTGTATAAATAAACAATATTAACACGAAAAGAATGTCCTTTTAGATAAAGTGAACTCTGTGACAATGATGTGCTGGCATGCGCATGTAGCAGTTAAAGTGCCAAGTGACTTAAAAATTCGTGCCTCTTCGTGTGCAAACACTTCAGTAGGTAATGGCCCCTTACCTCACAGCAATGGGGCAACAGCATATGACCAATGGGCTTTTAAACTCGTCCTCCTAGGGGCTCCTACACGTCCCTGACCGTCCTCACAGTTATGGGGCAGCAGCATATGACCAAGGGCTCTTTGACTCGTCCACCTTTGAGTTCCTGCAGATCCCTCATTGACCCAGAATTGGGTCCCCTCCGGTGCGGTACAGGAATGTATAAAGGATATTGAAGTGGAGAAAGAGCCCAATAGTGTAATTCCGTTTCAACAGTACAATTTTATTAGGTAAAAAACGGGTACTCACATTTACTCAGGGGATCCCCTGAAGAAGTCACGTGTGGTGTGACGTCACGCGTAGGGACGGGATAGGCTGTACACACAGTGAGAAGCAGACGAGTTCGCCGCTCGTCGGATACAACGGTTTTTTCTTAATTACTAAATGTGAGTACCCGTTTTTTACCTAATAAAATTGTACTGTTGAAACGGAATTACACTATTGGGCTCTTTCTCCACTTCAATATCCTTTATACATTCCTGTACCGCACCGGAGGGGACCCAATTCTGGGTCAATGAGGGATCTGCAGGAACTCAAAGGTGGACGAGTCAAAGAGCCCTTGGTCATATGCTGCTGCCCCATAACTGTGAGGACGGTCAGGGACGTGTAGGAGCCCCTAGGAGGACGAGTTTAAAAGCCCATTGGTCATATGCTGTTGCCCCATTGCTGTGAGGTAAGGGGCCATTACCTACTGAAGTGTTTGCACACGAAGAGGCACGAATTTTTAAGTCACTTGGCACTTTAACTGCTACATGCGCATGCCAGCACATCATTGTCACAGAGTTCACTTTATCTAAAAGGACATTCTTTTCGTGTTAATATTGTTTATTTATACAGATTTTAATTTTTGGGATATCATTTCGTGCACCATAGAGAGTTTTTTTTTTTTTTTGGCACATTTTCTGCACTTTATATAGGTTTGAATACCAAACACTGCATGGACTTTGAAGTGTAGCCATATTCTACACGCACAGTGTTTACACATTGCACATTGTCACTTTTTGTATTTTATATGCATTGAAATCAAGTTGTATCACATTTATTTCTTTATATACTGGTTTTTGTTATCCACGTTTTATTAGTGGTTTACCTCAGAGATTCAAGATTTTTAACACAGTATTTATTAGCTTATTGCATTCACTGGTTAGTGATATTCATCTATTTGGTTTTTTACTTTTATTTATTGCTCACTAACATTTCTATACACTTCGCTATGTTAACTTTGACCCCACTTTATACCATCTGAGTATTTTTACTTAGGATTAGCGCTGCACCACCCACCCATACAAATAATTCCAATATGGTCACGCAGACCGTGGTTCCCATTGCTGCAGTCTTTAGCGGTGGAACCTCCCATACCCCTTCCGAACCTGCTACAACAGGGTCAAGTGGTACATACAGACCCGGGAGTTCTACACTTAGCAGCCTGGAGGCTGAAAGAAAAAGGTTAGAAGAAGCAGGGTGTTCTGCAGCTGTAGTGAAAACACTGTTGAACCGAGAACAGCCACCACTAACCAAACCTACTCACGAATATGGGAAAAGTTCATATCCTTCACGGAAAACCAAGAGTTGGATCCCCGGACACCATCAGAACCCCATGTTCTAAGCTTCCACCAAACAGATCGGGACAAAGGCTTCAGTGTTAATACACGGAGGGTACAAATCTCAGCCCTGACAGTATTGTCAGGAGTGAAGTGGGCATCACGGAGTCTAATCCGTCAGTTCCTGAAAGCATGTGCGAGAATTCGTCCCGCAGAACGGTCATATGTTCCACCATGTGATCTCCAAATAGTTTTGGACTTTCTATCACAGGCCCCCTTCGAGTTAGGGCGGACTACATCTCTATGGAACATCTCTTTAAAAACAGTGTTTCTTACAGCAATCACCTCAGGCAGGAGGGTGTCAGATATACAAGCCTTAGGCTATAAGCCCCCATACTGTTGCCACCTGGCAGACAGTAGCATTATGAACACTACCGCACTACAGGAGTAAAGTTAATACCCCATTCCATAGGAATCAGGAAATAGTACTCCCAACCTTCCAGGCAGAAGCATCAGAGACACCACACAATCTGGACGTTGGGTCCATCTTAAAGACCTACATAGAGATGACTTCATCCCTTAGGAAGGCAGAAAAACTGTTCATCATCCCAGAAGGGAGCAGAAAAGGGCTGGCAGCGTCTGCAAGGACACTGGCATCGTGGCTAGTAAAAGTCATACAGAGAGCTTATACTGCAAAGAACCTAGAACTCCCAGCGGAGCTTAGGGCTCACTCCACACGGGGGATGGTGGCCTCATTAGCGAATTTCCGAGAGGTCACCCCTGAACTAATCTGTAGGGATGCGACTTGGGCAACCTTCAATACTTTTCTGAACCACTATAAAGTGGACCCTGTGGCTTTAACTACAGTACAGTTTGGCCGCTCGGTATTGGAGCAATTGACATAAACAAATTAACACTATATAAATATGTATATAGAATAAATAGTACAGCATTACCCACCCGTCTGTCTGGTGATTTTGTACATCCCATATGTATATGGGGTCATGCTGTGTCAGGAATGAGGAAAATTTTATACTTACCGAACGGTAATTTTCCTTTCCTGATGCAAGCATGACAGCATATAGGTCCCTCCCGAAACAAAAAAAAAAAAAAAAAAGAAATGAAAGAAAAACTTTGCAGTGATACTAAATTACGAGAATGCTGCAGGCAGGGAGACCTACTCTTATAGTATAACCGGTCCTGAGATAGGGCAGGGGGCGGAGCCTACCCATACGTATATGCGGTCATGCATGCATCAAGAAAGGAAAATTACCGTTAGGTAAGTATAAAATTTTCCGCTATATATATATATATATATATATATATATATATACACACACACACATATATACACACACACACTATATAAAATAAAAAAATAGTATGTTTTTGGTATAATTAAAAAATAAAAAAAGCATAACGCGCACTACTGTTTCTGGGCTGAAAAAAAAACAAAAAAAAGGTATACAGTGCAGTGAAAAAGTATTCACACCCCTGGACATTTTCCACATTTTGTCATATTACAACCAAAAACGTAAATCTATTTTATTGGGATTTTATGTGTAGAACAACCTTTCTTTGCAATTACAGCTAAAAGTGTTTTTTGGGTGTGTCTCTACCAGCTGTGCACATCTAGAGAGTGAAATCTTTGCCCATTATTTTTTGCAAAATAGCTCAAGCTCTGTCAGATTGGATGGAGAGCAGCAATTGTCACGCCGTGACACGCATTCTAATTTGGATTTAGATCTGGACTTTGACTGGGCCATTCTAACACATGAATATGCTTTGATCTAAACCATTCCATTGTAGCTCTGGCTGTATGTTTAGGGTCCTTGTCCTCCTGGAAGGTGAATCTCCACCCCAGTCTTAAGTCTTTTGCCCTGTATTTTGCTCCATTCATCTTCCCATCAACTCTGACCAGCTTCCCTGTCACTGATGAAGAAAAGCATCTCCACAACATGATGCAGCCACCACCATGTTTAACAGTAGGAATGGTGTGCTCAGGGTGATGTGCAGTGTTAGTTTTCCACCACATATAGCGTTTTGCTTTTAGGCCAAAAAGTTTAATTTGGGTCTCATTTGACCAAAAAACAATTCTTTCACATATTTGCTGTGTCCCCTACATGGCTTCTCACAAACTGCAAACAGGACTTATGGCTTTCTTTCAACAATAGATTTCTTCTTGCCACTCCTCCATTAAAGGCCAGATTTGTGGAGTGCATAACTGATAGTTGTCCTGTGGACAGATTCTCCCACCTGAGCTCTCTGCAGCTCCTCCAGAGTTACCATGGGCCTCTTGGCTGCTTCTCTGATTAATGCTCTCCTTGCCTGGCCTGTCAGTTTAGGTGGATGGCCATGTCTTGGTAAGTTTGCAGTTGTGCCATCCTCTTTCCATTTTCAGATGGATTGAACAGTGCTCCGTGAGATGTCCAAAGCTTGGGATGTTTTTTTCTTTAACCTAACCCTGCTTTAACCACTTCATATCCGGGCCATTTCTGACACTTCGCTCCTACATGTCAAAAATCATCATTTTTTTGCTATAAAATTACATAGAACCCCTAAACATTATATATGTTTTTTTAGCAGAGACCCTACAGAATACAATGGCGGTCATTGCAACTTTTTATCTTGCACGGTATTTGCGCAGCAATTTTTCAAACGCGTTTTTTTTGGAAAAAAAACTGTTTCATGCTTAAAAAAAAAAGAAAACAGCAAAGTTAGCCAAATTTTTTTGCATTGTGTGAAAGATGAAGTTACGCTCGCTGAGGTGAGTCGGTAGTAGCACCGGAGGGCGGCGGGAGGGGGGGGGGGGTGTCCCCTCCCGCAAGAACGATCAAGCGGCGGAACAGCCGCTATGATCGTTCTTATGGTGTACGGAATCGCCGGCTGAAAATGCCGGTATCTGAATGATGTCTGTAGCCTCAGAGATCATTCAGATATAAGCCCTGAAAGTGGAGGCCGTCATATGACGGCCTCCGGATGTCAAGTGGTTAAACTTCTCCACAACTTTATCCCTGGCCTGTCTGGGGTGTTCCTTGGCCTTCATGATGCTGTTCACTTAGATTCTCTAACAAACCTCTGAGGGCTTCACAAAACAGCTGTATTTATACGGAGATTAAATTACACACAGGTGGACTAATTAGGTGACTTCTGAAGGCAATTGGTTCCACTAGATTTTAGTTAGCGGTATCAGAGTAAAGGGGGTTGAATACAAATGCATGCCACACTTTTCAGATATTTGTAAAAAAAAAAAAAATTGAAAGCCATTTATCATTTTCCCTCCACAATTATGTGCCAATTTGTGTTGGTTTATCACATAAAATCCCAATAAAATACATTTACGTTTTTGGTTGTAACATGACAAAAATGTGGAAAATTTCAAGCGGCATGAACACTTTTTCAAGGCACTGTATATGTGCTTAGGTATTTACATTTGTTTTACCCTTAGGTGTGAAGGGGTTAAGGAATGGTACACATTGTAGTTTACAGAAAGGATATTTTTTGGAAATGGACAACCGCAAATTACCAAGTTGTAATCAGCAGCATAAACCAGAGACAAGATAATTCAGAGGAGCCCTCAGGCCCACATTAAATCTATACAAACAGGAAACAACAATTATCTAACTAACTACTTTGCGTGAGCTGTAAACATTTTCTGGCATAGACTCCCTCAAGAACTAGAAAAAGACATGCATATATGGAAGGAGTGCCAGACCAAACTATAAGAGTCCAAATTAATTTATTGCTATTATGTTAAAAGAGAGCCAACATGTTTTGGGGGTTAAAGGAACTCCCCCTTCATCAGGGCTTCAGTTATAAATAAGAACCTTGAATGGACTTAAAGTAAGGCTTTCCTGTTTGAGGCTGGGTTGACACTAGTGCTAATTGGATGCAGGTTTTCCCGCATCTAATTCGCATGACAGGAGACTGTGACCGGCTCTTTATGGACCTGGTTCACATATCTCCGTCGCAGGCTGCGGAGTGGCTTGCACAGGAGTCCTGTGCGTCTTTGGCTCTGTTTCAGGTCCGAATTCAGGCAAAAATTCATCCCGGATTCGTCCCTGAAATGGAGAACAGGGACGCACTGGACCCCCTGCTGCGAGCTGCATCCAGCAGCAGTGTGAACTTAGCCTAAATCGGTGCAAGTATGCTGTATCTGCATCAACAACCAAAATAAGCTAAAATAGACCCCCGACATCTCCCTTTTGAGATAGGGAAAAGAACTGAGGACACAGATTCACCCAGTCCCTTTCTCTGCAGCCTCTGCTGCACTGAAGATGAATGGACAGGAGACAGAGGCTCCTGTTCATTCATAAACTAAAAAATCGTAAACACAGTTTACGATGCTCAGCTATGAATGAACAGAGTAAGTGATCACTGACATGTTTACTGTCCCTTCTTCGCTCTCCATCCTGACAGATCCAGGACAGGGGGGGGGGGGGGGCGGGGAACCAGAGCACAGAGGGGGACCAGAGCAGGACCCGGGGAGCTGGAGGACACAGGGGACAGTCAGGACAATCGGTGTGGTCAGTTACAGGCACCGACCTACCTGTACAGCTTTAAAAAAAAAAGCAGTTGACAGCGGCGGGAGAGAAGTGGCTGTCAGCTGCTTCATTGAAAGCTATACAGGGAGATCGGTGCCTGTAACGGAAAACACGATCATCTGTGAGGCTGCCCAGCCCCCTGCTATGCTGAGGACACAGGTATCGGATTCGGCATCGGAGCATTTGCACGAGTACTAGTCTTGCAATTGCTCGGTATCGGTGCAACCCTATGTTTGACTGAATAACGGTGACTAAATTACCTGTGTGACTAGAAATGCTGGGGTATGTTTCTGACACTCTAAATTGAGGAAGCTACCCGTGACATCTTCAACATTTAAAAGGCATTATACACTTTCAAATATTTTCATTGGTTTAACTAGGCATCATTGTATTTCTATTTCCTGCGTCTTCTTGTTTGCCTTACCCTGTAATGATGGCTCATGTTGTGGTAGAAGTTGGTAGTATCACGGCTGATCGATTCTTCCATGTCAAAATCAGGCAGGCTATATCCCGGTCCAGTTTCACAAAGCATTCAATACATGTCTTGCCATTTAAAAGTCAGCAGGTACAAATATGGTAGCTGCTGACTTTTAATAAAATTATTGCCTGTCCAGGGATCATGCGCTGTCCTTATCCGGGCCAGTTCTTTGCCAATCTTTGGGTCTCTAGGGACACCATGTTTAGTGTGGGAAGCCGGCTGTGACTCCTTGTGGCTTCACAACAGGCTGCCGTGCTGTGCGAATACTCCCACAGCCTCCTGAGATCTGTGACGTGTCCCAGAAGGTTGCAGGCAGGGATGGGGGGTGGAGAACCTCTAGTGCAATCCTCTAGGCAATTCCAGTGAAAGTGGGAAAGGGGGGGTGGGAGAACATAAATTACAACTTCCTGCTTAGGGTGAAGTTCTGATTTAACCAGCGACCTTGCAATGCTGTAAATCTTATATATGAACACAAACAAAAATTGCAGGGACAGGAATGTGACACTGTACACTACCTATAGGCTATACATATGGGGCAACACCAGGAAACTACACTTGATCAATACACATGTAAAGCAGATGAAAAACACAAGGTACAAGGTTTAAAGTGGTCCTAAATTATCTTTTTATTTTTTTACCTAAAATAATAAGCATGTTATTCTTACCTGCTCTGTGCAATGAAATTGCACAGAGCTGCCCCTTACCACCTCTTCTGGGATCCCCGCCAGGGCTGTCCGCCCTTCTGTTTGTGCCCCCATAGCAAGCTATGGAAGCATCGCTTCCCAAACTGGGTTGTGTGCATCCATAGACACACACAGCTCTACTTGGCTCTCCCCCCTGCTCACAGGATTTGACTGACAGCAGCAGGAGCCAATGGCTCCATCTGCTGGCTCTGTGAGAACAGTAGGGAAACCACTTTAAATGAATATTCATTTCAATTACCCAATCATGTGTTAAACAAATTCCTGTTTACTTTTTTCACCTGCACATCACTGGATATAGTGAATAGTCAAACAATTTATTGTCTGAAGGTTCTCAACTGTAATGAATCAGCCCAATATCATAAGCAAACGCTGAACAGAATTGTTTGCACATAAGAAAATTTAACCACTTCAGCCCCGGAAGGATTTACCCCCTTCCTGACCAGAGCACTTTTTACAATTCGGCACTGCGTCGCTTTAACTGCTAATTGCGCGGTCATGCAATGCTGTACCCAAACGAAATTTGCGTCCTTTTCTTCCCACAAATAGAGCTTTCTTTTGATGGTATTTGATCACCTCTGCCGTTTTTATTTTTTGCGCTATACACGGAAAAAGACCGAAAATTTTGAAAAAAAATGATATTTTCTACTTTTTGTTCTAAAAAAAATCCAATAAACTCAATTTTAGTCATACATTTAGGCCAAAATGTATTCGGCCACATGTCTTTGGTAAAAAAAATGTCAATAAGTGTATATTTATTGGTTTGCGCAAAAGTTATAGCGTCTACAAACTAGGGTACATTTTCTGGAATTTACACAGCCTTTAATTTATGACTGCCTATGTCGATTCTTGAGGTGCTAAAATGGCAGGGCAGTACAAAACCCCCACAAATGACCCCATTTTGGAAAGTAGACACCCCAAGGAATTTGCTGAGAGGCATGTTGAGCCCATTGAATATTCATTTTTTTTGTCCCAAGTGATTGAATAATGACAAAAAAAAAAAAAAAAAAAAAAAATTACAAAAAGTTGTCACTAAATGATATATTGCTCACACAGGCCATGGGCATATGTGGAATTGCACCCCAAAATACATTTAGCTGCTTCTCCTGAGTACGGGGATACCACATGTGTGGGACTTTTTAGGAGCCTAGCCGCGTACGGGACCCCGAAAACCAAGCACTGCCTTCAGGATTTCTAAGGGCGTACATTTTTGATTTTACTCCTCACTGCCTATCACAGTTTCGGAGGCCATGGAATGCCCAGGTGGCACAAACCCCCCCCAAATGACCCCATTTTGGAAAGTAGACACCCCAAGCTATTTGCTGAGAGGCATGGTGAGTATTTTGCAGCTCTCATTTGTTTTTGAAAATAAAGAAAGACGAGAAAAAAAAATTTTTTTTTTCTTTTTTCAATTTTCAAAACTTTGTGACAAAAAGTGAGGTCTGCAAAATACTCACTATACCTCTCATCAAATAGCTTGGGGTGTCTACTTTCCAAAATGGGGTCATTTGGGGTTTTTTTTTGCCACCTGGGCATTCCATGGCCCCCGAAACTGTGATAGGCGGTGAAGAGTGAAATCAAAAATTTACGGCCTTAGAAAGCCTGAAGGCGGTGCTTGGTTTTCGGGGTCCCGTACGCGGCTAGGCTCCCAAAAAGTCTCACACATGTGGTATCCCCGTACTCAGGAGAAGCAGCAGAATGTATTTTGGGGTGTAATTTCACATATTCCCATGGCATGTTTGAGCAATATATCATTTAGTGACAACTTTGCGCAAAAAAAAATAAAAAAAATAAAAAATTGTCTCTTTCCCGCAACTTGTGTCACAATATAAATTATTCCATGGACTCAACATGACTCTCAGCAAATAGCTTGGGGTGTCTACTTTCCAAAATGGGGTCATTTGGGGGGGGTTTGAACTGTCCTGGCATTTTATGCACAACATCTAGAAGCTTATGTCACACATCACCCACTCTTCTAACCACTTGAAGACAAAGCCCTTTCTGACACTTATTGTTTACATAAAAAAATAATTTTTTTTTGCAAGAAAATTACTTTGAACCCCCAAACATTATATATTTTTTTTAAAGCAAATGCCCTACAGATTAAAATGGTGGGTGTTTCATTTTTTTTTTTCACACAGTATTTGCGCAGCGATTTTTCAAACGCATTTTTTGGGGAAAAAACACACTTTTTTACATTTTAATGCACTAAAACACACTATATTGCCCAAATGTTTGATGAGATAAAAAAGATGATCTTAGGCCGAGTACATAGATACCAAACATGACATGCTTTAAAATTGCGCACAAACGTGCAGTGGCGACAAACTAAATACATTTTTAAAAGCCTTTAAAAGCCTTTACAGGTTACCACTTTAGATTTACAGAGGAGGTCTACTGCTAAAATTACTGCCCTCGATCTGACCTTCGCGGCGATACCTCACATGCATGGTGCAATTGCTGTTTACATTTGACGCCAGACCAACGCTTGCGTTCACCTTAGCGCGAGAGCAGGGGGGACAGGGGTGCTTTTTTTTTTTTTTTTTTTTTTTTCTTTATTATTATTATTTTTTTATCTTATTTTTAAACTGTTCCTTTCATTTTTTTTTTTTTTTAAATCATTTTTATTGTTATCTCAGGGAATGTAAATATCCCCTATGATAGCAATAGGTAGTGACAGGTACTCTTTTTTGCAAAAATTGGGGTCTATTAGACCCTAGATTTCTCCTCTGCCCTCAAAGCATCTGATCACACCAAGATCGGTGTGATAAAATGCTTTCCCAATTTCCCAATGGCGCTGTTTACATCCGGCGAAATCTACGTCATAAAATGCTCGTAGCTTCCGGTTTCTTAGGTCATAGAGATGTTTGGAGCCACTCTGGTCTCTGATCAGCTCTATGGTCAGCTGGCTGAATCACCGGCTGCATTTTCAGGTTCCCTGTTGAGACAGGAGAGCCAGAGAAAAACACGGAAGATGTTGGGGGGGGGGGCATTCCCTCCCACTGCTTGTAAAAGCAGTCTAGAGGCTAATTAGCCACTAGGATTGCTTTTACATGAAAGCCGACCGCTGGCTGAAAAGAATGATACCAAGATGATACCTAAACCTGCAGGCATCATTCTGGTATAACCACTCAAAGTCGTGAATGGCATACCTGAAGACAAAAAAATGGTTAACAATAAAGCACAGTAAACGGTAAGGTATAAAAAAATTGCATACCTGAAAAGCAAACATGATAAAACATAATAACAATAACAATAACAATAACAATAAAACATTGCAGAATAGAATACAGTAAAAAAGAGCAGAACAATAGAGAGAGAATAGAGAGAGAGAGAACAATAAAACGACAACTATTTTTATTTTATATTTTTGTTTGTGTTTTTTTTTTTTTACACTTTTTTTTGTAACTAACTATAATAACTGTAACCGGTTCCAGGTTCGGGTCTCTCAAAATGCGATGGCATCTTGGGAGACCCTGTGAAAGTGTGCCTAGTCTGTGCAATGTTGTACCCTACGCTAATACTCAACTAGTGCATGGTAGCGTTCAAAACATTCACCAATGCAAAGACCAGGATTGTCAGGACAGGAGGGACAATAATAGCGGGTGTCACGGCTATATCCGCGCTTGCTGCAGACACAACATATTTTTTGGGGGGTTCGCTGGGTAGGGGTACTCGGGAGGACATAAAGAAAATGCCTCTCATGCAGCCGACTGCATTTGGTTGGGGATGTGAATGGGGGAAGTACGGGCGCTGCAGAAGCGGTGGGTTCCCAATTAGGATTGGCGAATGCAGCAGGAAGGGCACTATGGGCATGACGGGCCTGTGTTTGTCTTTTTGGTGGCAGCGGGACACTACTTGTGCTTGCCACCTCACCAGCTTGAACTGCACTTATGGGACTCGCCACGTCACCAAGTGTTACTGCAGTGCTGGTTTGACTACGACCGGGGTGACAGTGATCGATCGATACTGCACTTGGGTGGGCTGGGCCGGGCCGGGCGGAGGGGCAAAACGCAGGTGCTAGCAGGTATCTGGGCTGATCCCGCTAACACTGCGTTTTTGGGAACCCTAAACTGCTGGGGACGCTAGTATAGATCTGATCGGATCAGATATTGATCCGATCAGATACTATACCACTAAGGGAGGTGTATGGTGCGTGTACGGTGCGTGCGTGGGTGTTCGCGGTACTGGCGCTAATCTGACGCTGCCTGGGGCAACGCATATCACCGCCGGGCGATCAGGGGGCTAAACCTTTATTCGGTAATAAACGGCGGGTGCCCTGACACTATAAAAAATAAACTAACTAACCAGCGTCACCCGTAACAGTTATACGGTGATCAGTGGTGAAAGGGTTAACTAGGGGGCAATCAAGGGGTTAAAACATTTATTAGATAGTATATGGGGGTCCCTGTCGCTATAAAACACTGACGGCGAACCTAAATATTTACGTCCCTAACTAGCGTCACCAGTGACACTAATACAGCGATCAGAAAAATGATCGCTTAGCGACACTGGCGACAGGGGGTGATCAAGGGGTTAAAACTTTATTAGGGGGGGTACTGGCGCTAATCTGACGCTGCCTGGGGCGACGCATATCACCGCCGGGCGATCAGGGGGCTAAACCTTTATTCGGTAATAAACGGCGGGTGCCCTGACACTATAAAAAATAAACGAACTAACCAGCGTCACCCGTAACGGTTATACGGTGATCAGTGGTGAAAGGGTTAACTAGGGGGCAATCAAGGGGTTAAAACATTTATTAGATAGTATATGGGGGTCCCTGTCGCTATAAAACACTGACGGCGAACCTAAATATTTACGTCCCTAACTACCGTCACCAGCGACACTAATACAGCGATCAGAAAAATGATCGCTTAGCGACACTGGTGAGGGGGGGTGATCAAGGGGTTAAAACTTTATTAGGGGGGGTAAGGGGGGTACCCTAGACCTACAGGGGGGTTACAGTAACTGTCCTAACACTGCTAACTGTCACAAACTGACACTATGCAGTAATCAGGAAAAAAAAAAAAAAAAAAAAAAAAAAACCTGCTTGGTGTCAGTTTGTGACAGGGGGGGGGGTGATTGGGGGGGGATCGGGGGGCGATCGGGGGGGGATCGGGGGTGTAATGTATGCCTGGCATGTTCTACTGTGTGTGTTTGTGTTGTGCACTTACTTACATGTCATCTCTCCTCGGCGCTGGAACGGAAACTGACAGCCGAGGAGAGATGACATCACATCCTCTGCCTCTGTGTACTATACAGAGGCAGGGGATGTTTGTCAGTGGCTGGGAGCGATCGCGAGGGGGGGGCCACGATCGGATGGTCTCCCCCTCGTCTCTCATCGCTCCCAACCAAATGCCGACCGCAGCTGGCACCGGGGGGGGGTCCGATCGGACCCCCCACCCGCGGGAAGGCAATCACGTTTCAGGTACGTGATTTTGCCTGCCCGTGCCGCTCTGCTCACGTATATAGGCGTGAGGCGGTCGGCAAGTGGTTAAAGACTATCAAAAACAAATACAGATTTACAACAGTAACTTTATTTGAAATCTAAAATAGAATCTTACATACTTTACATAATTGTGCAGATGGTGCCATCTCACGCATACTTAGTGCAGATACATGACTGATATATAAAAAAAAAAAATAATAATAAAACTATAAGGAAAACAAAAATATTAAGGCTTTTTATTTTCTATAAAATTACCAATGTGTCCTTTTCGATTTCCCAATCTGTCAGCTAACAATTTATTTTGTCTCAACAAATTGATATCTGGGGTGCAGCTTTCACTGTATACAGTTTAGAATGGTAAAAAAAAAAAACACACACACAGTGCTTAGCATTAAAATATGCTCATTTTACAATGTATTCAATTCTTTTTTTTATTTTGCACGTAATATAGATCATAGTTTCTCAACCAGTGCTATGTGAACCCTAGAACACTCCTGACAGGCTCAGGGGCACGTCTGGCCATTCAAGCATATTCAAAATACCGGTTTAAGTTTAGAAAACGGTAAAATTCATATAAAATAGATATGATTTTTTAAATGATTGAGATGGGGGGGGAGGGGGGTGAGTACATACCTAATGAACACATGCCAAAGAGCAAACCCTAACAGGTATACTTTCTTTAAACATTACCATTGTTTAGATAAGTCAATCACATCTTTGAATAAAGTTTATGAACCAAGTGTAGATTTTTTTTTTATATAGATTCACGTGGAACCTCAAGCAGTACTGTTTAAGTGTATACAAATCTAAAACCTTTGTTTGATTTGTGGATAAAGTAGGGAATGGTTGGAACCCCTTGTAGTTTTTTTTTCCCCCACCTTGTGTGCATCTGAGGAGATTTCTCTTAACATTCTATCCTGGCATCACAACAGAAGTAAGAGGAAATCCCCCTTGGAAACATGTTACTAAAACCTGTTCCCATTGCAAGATTTCCCCTTTTGGCCTAAAAAGGCCCAAAAGGGTTTCTAACCCTTCCCCACTCTATGCAAAATGATAAAAATGGCTTTAGATACACCTTACGTTTACATTAAAAATGAAAACAATGTAAGCATACTTCTCTGGGTAGCGCCAGAATATAGCAAAAATGCAATATACTGTGCTAAAAGATCTTACACCGTGAAAATAAATATATATAAAAAAAATAATCCCAGCTCTTCCTGGTCATATGTTCCCATGTTCTAGATGCATCTTGGTGTCACCAGGTTTCCTCTCCTTAATATGTTTATCAACTTAATTTGAAGAACAGAATAGGGTGTAAGCCCGATTACATCTTCCTCCAAAAAAATGCCTAGGCTTTTTTTTTTTTTTTTTTTTTTAGTACTATCTATTGGATGATGGTATGTGGTAGCTACTCACGAGATACAGTATTGATTACTCTTATAACTGTCTTTTTTTAAATACAGAAATAACTTTAAATCTGCAGTGTTATATATTATATATAAATTTAGAAATTAATTTGCTCATCAAAAAACATACATATACACCAAGCTGCAAGCATACAGTTGTGTATGAAAAAACAAAAATCTGTAACAAGTACTGCGCTATCAATATGAACACACATCAGACATCCATTATTGCCTACATGAACTGAAAATATATTAATAGAACTAGATTTTAACAATCTAATTGTATTATAAGTCTATTTTCAGCTCACTTAGGCAATGGATGTCTGATGTGTGGTCATATTGGTAGCACAGCAGTATTACACATTTTTGGTATATATATATATATATATATATATATATATATATATATATATATATTTATTATTAATAATTTGCAAAGGAGGACTGACACACTTTTGACTGGAGGACATGCAGCTCACAAAATGTTAAACACATATCCAATACCCACTTTATAATTAAAAGATACAAATGTCAACATCCATGCTTTGCACTTCAGCATTCCAACCCCTTTTAACCATTTACATTTATCTTGAAGGTGGTTGATAGCAGACAGCTCAGACTGGGCACTGTCTCTTAATTGTGAGATTATAGTGCCAAAATCACCTCTCTCATAGAAGGTATGTGTGTATGCAATGTGTATATATCTTTACAAATTATTTTAAGGGATATTGTGGATTGAATCAAAACTGCAGACAATACAAAATTCTTTAATTTCAGCTTCATTTAACATTACACAGTCATGGTTTTTGGCACTTTAGTAGTGTTTGAAAGCAAAGTGTTATAGGATGAAATTCCTATTTATATAGTTTACGGGAACTTCCCTACAAACTGTTTAGGCAACTCAAACTGTATAACCAAAACACACAAAAGTAGGTGTCAGTGTCAAAAAAAATAAAACAAATTTCAACACTTTGCCATAATAAAATCAAGTTTGAATCTTCTGAACAGTTTTTAATAAGATGTGAGGGAGGAGATAATACTAAATAAAATATCCCTGAAAGATATTAATCTTTTGGGAATGGTTCAATGAAGTTTCCCCCCCTCCTTCGATCCCCTCTTCAGGCATTATACATCTAAATGGGTGGTAAATGGTAGGTACATTTCTAACAGCTGATCTAGAAGCAAGTTACGTGGTGCCATCTTCTGGCTTCAATCAAGATCATGTGCCCATGACACATGTCTTAGGTCTTGAAAAATCAAGCTTAAACTTGCAAATTACCAGAACATGCTTCAGTATAGTTCTACATGGGTTTTCACATTGGTTTGCCCCTTTTTTTGCATATTGTGCCAAAAAAGTATAACAAACAAAATATATTTTTTAATGACCACACTAGAAGATATTGCTGTCACTATACCAGTATATTATGTATGGGTCACATGGCCACTGTCGACTTAATCAGATATTTCATGGATACAAGATACTGTAAATCCTGTTGGATAACAATCAGGGGCGGCCCGTCCATTAAGGGCGCACATCCATGCCACCCCTTATACGGTTAATGGATAGATTCATGCATAGCATGAATCTATCTACGGCCGCGGTGGCCACCCCCTATCCATTCATCCACGTTGGAAGAAAGGAAGAAGGGACTCATTTAAAACGCATCAGCCAGCAGTGGTCCTGTGGTCTTCCCCTCCAGTTTCTGGAGACTGACGGTTCCAGGACTGATTACCACACACAAATGGTTTTTACAGGATTTCATTCATCATATATTTGTGAGTAGTTTTCTATACGGTTTTATACTAATAAATTATCTTGGGATAATGCGCACAAGGCTGGTGCGCCCTCTTTACCTTTTGTGACCACTAGGATATGCCCTATCCAGGAGGGCAGCAGAGTCTTGAGTCATTGATCACCCGGTCATCACATTAATGCGCAGGAGTGTTTTGTTTACTATCAAATAGTTAGTATAGGTGTTAGGAGGGGTAAGGAAGCATTTTGAAGACAAGTTAGGCTTTAGCTGGAATTCTACTTTAATTACTAAACAGAAAAGTTTAAAAGTTCTCTGTAAATACATGTTTAGATTTGTCAACAATATCTTACATATCTGATTGAAAAGTGGTCAAAATGTCTTAAAAATGTACAACTCCAAGATGTTTGTAGATTGTCTATATTTTAAAGACATTAAGGGCCTGATGTGTCAAACACTGGGTAGAGTATGGTTTTAATGTGCATGTGATATAGAGCTTCATTTATAGGTAAAGGAAAATTCACATGACTGATGAATAAAAGAGAAACTGATATTGCATCTGCGTTTAGAATTTATTTTAAGTAAAAAATAAGTGCGGCTAGTCCTTCCAAAATTGATCATGTGTTCTTTCAGTATCATCATTGAATGCACATCTCCCTAGGGATAGAAGCCTGGCCGGATAGTGATACGCATGTGAGAATTTCTGCCACACTGATACAAACCCCCCCACCCCAAAACCATGAGTAATTTCACACCACCAGTGCATTAATATATGATGCAAGTCACTAGAGGGGGATTACATTCAATTTAGGTAGGTTGCCTGTACCTGATGGACTCAGTAACCATTCACCTAAAATAAAAGAAATAAAAATGTAAAGCAAATTTAAATCCACTTTAAAGAATTAAAAAAAAAAAAAACCCCACTGCATTCAACGCATGCCTCTGCTGATAACGGTCAAAATTGCCACTGCATTTATGTTGGCTCCAACACTAAAAGTCTTCAAATGCCTGGTGTCATAGCTGATCAGGTGTGCTACACAATAGCAACTGCAGATCTAAATTGAGGCTACAATGTTGCAATAAAGGCATCAAGAACTATAAAACTGGGGAAACTAGGGAAGCTACCATTTTTGACCACTTTCCAAAAATGCCAGTTACTTGGCTATTTCAAATCTCAATTCTTTCTGGATCACAGACCTGGATCAAGCATACAAAAAGAAACACTAAAGTAAAGTTAGAGTTTCAGATCTGCGTGCTCATTTGGTTTAGTGGCAGTGGAAGAACTGTTGTTTCTGAACCCACATGACAATCAGGGACCTAGCATTTTTAGCAAGAGGATCAGCATGTTCTTTCAGTGCAAGTTCATTTGAAAGTTTAGGAACAAAAGGCTCCCTACAATGGAGCAGAGATTGTTTGGGGGAGATGCATCATTAAAAGGAGATTTTTTTTTAATAGTACATTTTTGTGGTTACATACATTTGTTTTAAATACATTAGCCAATTTCCAATGAGCTGTACCAAAGGAACCTCCGGAAATCTTATGGTTCAGTTACTAGAATAGATATCAGTTTTTTTTCCCCACACATAGGAGGAAACCTGGCTGAGGACAGATGAAAAACTGATCACCAACTACTTAAAGAAAATTTTTGTTGTTAAATTGGTTAAGTGGGTTTCTATTTTTATTTGTTTTTTTTTCTTTGTTTAATCAAATGAATAAGGGCACAAAAGACCCATTTACATGATCCCCGAGGCAGAACAGTCACACATACAATTTCACAGTTTACCTCTTCCAATGGCATTGGTGGTGTGGTACAGCTCACGGTTACCACTGGTCATCTTTTTAGAGACCAGCTGGTGTTTTGAGTCCCTGTCTTGATAGACACATGCCGATAGTAAACATAAAAAAAAGAAAAGAAAAAAAAACATACTGCATGCCTGTGCAACTTTCAAGGAACTGTGCCAGATCTGTGCACAAGATATCAACAATTACAAGAGAGAAAAAAAAATCAGGTTTTGACATACAGGTAATTTTTTTCACGTTTCCATTTTTCTGAACCACAAATGAAGGTATTATTACACACGGCAGCAGATAATTCTCAGAGACACTTTTGTGTTTGTTCTTGCAAGAAGCACTTGGAAAGGCGTTCTCCATCATACACTGAGGGGTAAAGCTTCTTGTAATTTTTTTTTTTTTTTTTACAAGTTATAAAGTATTTAGTCTATTGACATCAACAGAAAACCACAAGCAACTACTGCTATTGTAAAGAAAGCATACAGGCCTTTTTCACAACTCATTAAATTATTGAGAAGGGGCCTAGTTAAAACTATATATTTTCTTATGTCCATGTCTTGTACCTGCACTGGAAAATGGCGCAAACAGTGCATCCTGTGAGAATAAGCCCTAATGTGGACGATATATTTTATGTTACCAATATTTATTGCAGCTAGTTCAAATACTTTAGATTATGAGGTAGGTTGCCTAGATCACACTCAAACATTACTAAACTACCGCCCCTACATTATTGTAATCTATATTTTCAATCCTCGCTGCTTTTTCTTAAGAACTGTATGTGCAAGTATGTAAACCTCAACAATGAAATTCACGTATCTACTCCGTTTTAGTCAGTTAAATATGCAATCAAAAGCATTTTATTATAGGTGTCCCGTAAGCGCAAAAAAGTAACCTGTTGATCCTGTCAGAAATATAGAGCTGTCCTTTTTACAATGCCTCTGTTATCTCTAGGAGTTTAATTAGCCCTCCCAATTCTTATCTTAGACTACAAAACAATTGATCCCTATGTTGTGGAGATTAGGAGGGATTATATAGTTTAACAAAAGATAAACTGAGCGGGGTTGACACCATTTCTTGCAATTTTAGTCCAGAAAAGGTATTATTGTCAGCCCACAACAGGAAATCAGGACAGACTGCATTTAAGATTAACAGGTATTTTCTGTATTTGCATGGCCAACACACACATGGAAAAAATGCTTGATTATTTACCACATGCTGCTATAGCTTCCGATATCTAACTACTGTGGTGTATTACTTAAAAATCACTTTCCTTATATACTTTAATGTTGACCTCTATGTGAGAGAGATGTAACAAATTAGGTCCCTCTTCCCCTGATGAAAAACAATAGCCACTTGTAATAAAATATCAATTTGTATATTAGTATAAAAAAAATAATTTTTGTAGACATTGCTGGTGAAGGATGGTGGGGAAGCTCTTTCGTATTTCTGTTAGAATATTTTGGAAGGAAGCACTCCTACATACAGCTGAACAAAGATAGTATCTTAAAAAACAGCTATGTTTATACTGAGACTTTAAAAGCTACCTACAGGCAAGCATGAAGTAGCCTTCATATGAGAGACCACTGTAGAAAAATCACTTGCATCACTGACACTTGCTATGGAGATGGGAAAGGGAAGAACAGACAGACAGATCAAGCCTTTCTTGGAAAATGGTAGCATTCAGCTGGGGAAAAGTCAAACTTAACCAAAAAAAAAGAGACTTAGGCAGGTGATTTTTAGGTCAGTCCCCAACCCAACTGTGTACATCCAAATCGGACAAACATTCATTAATATCTGTAGGCACCCTAAAAAGTATATCTAGGTAAACTAGTGTATGCATTAGTGCAAAATGAACAGGCAATAGACAAATTTGTTTGTAAGTTTAACTTTCTCATTAAGAAAACCCTATAGTAATTTTAAAACGAATCTCAAAATTTACAAGAAAAAAAAAATCCAGTCAAGCCTGAGGCTTTTCACATCCAAAATTTGTCAGACATTCTATTAAATAATGTTGCATTTGGTTAATACTGAAGACAATAATATTAATTTACAAGTCAATGCCTATAACACAATTTCACATGCAAGAAGAACTCAATAATATCCAGTGTTTTCTATTCTGCTGTGATGTATTTTTCAAACTTCACAAATGCTCAAGTTCAGATAACTGAATAGTGAAATGGCAATGTACAAATGATAAATGAGCATTAAGAAAAGTAAAAATTGATAATAATTTTCAAATATCCAAGAGTGGAAAAAAAACTTTGTAAAAGCAGTTACTGGCTGAGAAATTGTCCCTTCAACTTTTTTCAAATAAGCCTTTGACAAAAAAGAAAAAAGTAAAAAAATGTTCTGGCATAATGAAACTGAAGCAGCACATGCTGGGCAATTAGTGGTACAATAGTTATCAGAATATTACCACATCCATAATTACCAACTAAGTGAAAGAATAGAAAATATATCCACCCGTTCAAAGAATTAAAGGTTAGTCTAGCCAAGACTGAAATTTGATGGCTCCCTACATATCGAATGAAAATTATATCTGAATTATTATCCCACACATATAATCTGGTTTTGTCCCCTTACCTACCTTGGGGTTTTGGGTGTACATACCCCATATTGCATTATCCATAATACGGAAAAAATTGCAAACCCAACAAGAAAAGTGGGACTGCCTCTTAATGGCCACAGTATTGTTTGCAGACTTGGAAACTCCAGAGAATCGCCCATATCACTAGAATCCGCAAACTATGAAACCCCCAAACTGTGAAACTATGGTACCCAAAATTGTCCACAGGTGACACTTTAAAAACCTGTGCAGGTTATCAGTTAAGAGTTGACTGTGAATGGTGGTTAAATGGTTAGTTCACCTTTTGTAACATGTTACACCCATATTAAGGGTGTAACGAGTAACAAATCCACTGCCCCCCCCCACCCCCAGGACCCCATTGAGACAGGGAGCAGGGGATCTTCTACCCCCCGCTCTCTGCCACAATCTGAAAAGAATGTGGCTGTGCGTGGCTCTGCCCACCCGGCTGCGTCATCCATTCACAACACTATGAATAGAAAACGACAAGGTCCGACAGCCTTTGCAGCTGTCAACTTGTAGTTCTCAATGAACTACCACAGGCCTGTTGAGCACTGTGGTAGTTCATTGATGCTTCCACTTAGTGTGTAATTGCCTGGCTGTACGGTGCTTACACACAGTCAGCAAGAGCCTTGTGTTGCACCCACGATTTGCTGGAAAAAATAAATGCACTTTTTTTACCTGCAAAAAAGATGTGCCTTTATTATTTAAAAAAAAAAAAAAAAAAAAGGTGAACTTATCCTTTAACCTCTGGGTGTGTCGATACCTAATATGAGTAGCAAGATCGGTTGCATTTATAGGTACACACGGCACGCATGTTTACATTCATATGCGCTGTTTTTGTGGGGGGCTGAAAATGTTGTTTTCTTTTTTTTTTGTATTAAATTTTAGGTTACTTCCATTTTTAAAACTTTATTTACCTAAAGAGGTAATAAACCCCAAACAAAAAATGTAATATACTGCAGCTTAAGAATTATTCCGTTTGGTAGCTGCATAGGTTTTCTTTTTTTAGGCCTTTTCCCCTTTGTTTTAATCTGGTAATCTGGCCAGTAATGCACTTCCTGTATTAGAGCGCCTCCACTCTTGATGAAGGAGCACAGGGGCACAGCACTATTGTTAATCTGGGGGGAGGGAATGCAAGATGTACTAGCAGATTTAAATTAAATTAAACTGAAGCCCAACTCCAGCTCACATTGCAGTTACAGCAACAGTTTTTACTCTCTTGGGATAAAGATTTTACATGAATAAATAAAAGCTGATCATTTTAACCACTTACGGACCCATCGGCCGTCATTATACGGCGGCTCTTTGAAGTGGAATATCGTTGTTATGGCAGCAGCTAGCTAGCAGATTTCCCGCAAGATCACCTTTATCAGTGGCGGGAGAGGGCCCCCCTCCCGCCGCGCTCCGGTGCCCTCCACCGCCAGCAGCTGCGGAGGCGATCGGATCCTGTCCCCTGCTTGGCTGGCTGCTGAGTCAGGGGAAGAAGGCCCCCACCTGGCTCCATACCATTGCAGGGCGGAAGCGACGTCAAAATGTCACTTCCACCCACAGCTCTTAAAGAGACTTTTTTTTTATTTTTTCAAACAACATCTTTTTTTATTACATTTTTGTGAAAATATGAGATCTGAGGTCTTTTTGATGCAGATCTCATATTTAAGAGGTCCTGTCATGCTTTTTTTTTCTATTACAAGGGATGTGTACGTTCCTTGTAATAGGAATAAAAGTGACAATTTATTTTTTTAAAAGAACAGTTTAAAAATAAAAAGTAAAATAAATAAAACTTTTTTTAACACACCCCGTTCTGCCGAGCTCGTGTGCAGAAGCGAATACGTGAGTAGCGCTCGCGTATGAAAATGGTGTTCAAACCACACATGAGGTATCACCGCGAACATTAGAGCGAGAGCAACAATTCTAGCCCTAAACTTCCTTTGCAACTCAAAACATGCAACCTGTAGAATTTTTTTTAATCGTCACCTATGGAGATTTTTAAGAATAAAAGTTTGTCGCCATTCCACGAGCGGGCGCAATTTTAAAGCATGACATGTTGGGTATCAATTTACTCAGTGTAACATCATCTTTCACAATATAAAACAAAAATTGGGCTAACTTTACTGTTGTCTTATTTTTTAACTCAAAAAAGTGTATTTTTTCCAAAAAAATTGCGCTTTTAAGACCGCTGCGCAAATACGGTGTGAAAGAAAGTATTGCTACAACCGCCATTTTTCTCTAGGGTGTTCGAAAAAATATATAGATAATGTTTTGGGGGGTAATTTTCTATCAAAAAAATAGCTTTTAACTTGTAAACAAGTTTGAAAAATAGGCCCATAGGCCCGGTCCTTAAGTGGTTAAGCACCCCTGTCAGTGGGAAATGGTTTGTCTCATCACTCTTAACTGATACATTTGTAGGACAGTTTTTTCTTTTGAAAAACAGCAGACTTACTGGCCAGATCACCAGGTGAAAATGTAAGAAAGCCTATAAAAATTGTGTGTTGGGGGGGTCCAGGTGGAATTCAGCACATTTTGGTGTCTGTGGAAGTAACTGGTTGGCCATTAATAACATCCAGCAGAAAGCTGACAGTAGGCTGAACAAGTGTACACACTATCCCAGCTGCTCTAGTGTGTTTAACCACTTGCCAACCAGCCCACAATGATATACGGTCAGCAGAATGCCACTCCTGAGCAAACTGATGTACCTGTACATCAGTCCACAAAATCAGAATAGCGGGCACGCCAGGATTGCGGCAGAGACAGAACAGGGAAACAAAGCAACAAAGCATTTCCCTGTTCTAACTGTAGGCCCATTCCCCCTACAGTTAGAACACGCTGAGGTAACACACTTAACCCCTTGATCGCCCCCTAGTGTTTAAGCGATTCCCTGCCAGTGACATTTATACAGTAATCAGTGGCTATTTTTAGCTCTGATTGCTGTATGTCAATGGTCCCAAAATAGTGTCAAAAGTGTCTTATTGCGATTTTTTTTTTTTTTTAACAAAAATATGTAGAATACATATTGGCCTAAACTGAGGAAGAAAATCAGTTTTTTTAATATATTTTTTGGGGATATTTATTATAGCAAAAAGTAAAAAAAAATTAGTTTTTTTTCTAAATTGTCTGTGTTTTTTTGTTTATAGCGCAAAAAATAAAACCGCAGAGGTTATCGAATGCCACCAAAAGAAAGCTCTATTAGTGGGGAAAAAAAGGACGTCAATTTTGATGGTTACAGCCTTGCACGACCGAGAAATCGTCAGTTAAAGAGGCACAGTGCCGTATCGCAAAAAATGCTCTGGTCATTAAGGGGGTAAAATCTTCCAGGGCTGAAGTGGCTAAAAGTCTGTGCTGCTGCCAACTTTATATTGATGGAAGCAAAAAGGTTGAATCAAGCTCTTACTGACCTCTTTATTTGTACTGTGAAGAAATTCATCCTCATTTTTACAACAGAAGACAGAGGCACTGAAAACGCAGCTCTTTTTGTAGTAGCAGGGACTTGTCAGTCTGCCTGTAAAGAGCAGGTGTTTTAAGTCAGTGGTCATCAACCCTGTCCTCAGGGCCCACTAACAGGCCAGGTTTTAGGTATTACCTTTGGGAGATGCAGACTAGAATACTGCAATCACTGAGCAGCAAATTATATCACCTGTGATGTATTTCAGTTATCTTGCAAACCTGGCCTGTTAGTGGGCCCTGAGGACAGGGTTGATGACCACTGTTTTAAGTTGTTCAAATCTAAACAGCAACCTGATTTCAGTATTTCTGTTATCTGTGAGGATGAATTATTATTTAGTTTAAGTGCGATTTAAAGCAGTATACTTACCTTTTTCTCTCGCTCTCCTGGCAGCCGGAGCTCTCCTGCATGGGGTAGGCCCCCATTGGCTTTCTGTACACTGCAGGACTGGTGAAGAGGGGTGGTTTCATTGGACCAGTCACATGCCACGGAGGAAAGCTTAATGAAGGAATAAGGTGTTTCTGCTTATTAATGGTTAGTATCTCTCTACACATACAGCAGAATACGTAATGGAGCTACAAGAGGACAACAGTTAAAAACCCTGCTGGAAATCAGATTACTCACTGCCATGAGCAATAAAAATAGGATACTTTTGCAGTAGGTAGTCTGCATGCATTCTTGTGATTCTTATGGATCAAAAATCGTCTGGTTCAGCAAGGACCATCCGATATCTGATCTGTGTGTAGCCTTCCCGGTTCAATAGAGCCGATGTTGGAAAACCTCCTTCAATCACCAACTTGTGGCCAATTGGCTGCAGTGCTGATCAGTGTATTCTGACAGCAAAGTAGTCCCACTGTCATAATACAATAGCACAGCAGGGGAGGTTCCTCCCATCCACTTTGTGTGGATGCAGGATTTTTGGACAAAAAAAAAACTGTATGTACTCAGCTTTATTGCACTAATGCTATTATGAACAATACTGCCTATGTCCTCATGATGTAGTCAAGTGGACAGGGTTTCGGATTGCTGACATCTTTATGTAGGAGGCAAATCTGTAGACAATGAAGTCTTCCTGTCTTCACAACATATTTACCTTTTTTCCTCTAGGGTTTTTTTTAATCTACAGTTGACGCCCAGTATTTCAGTTTTTGATAAATGCTGCAGAAATAACTAAGAAGAGTATCATGTCTCTCAAGGACTCTGGAGAGGAGATATTTATGCCCAAGTTCCAGGATCTGTATAGCTGCTACTCTCTCTTCTAGGATTTACATTCAATGTTTGGAGAACACCCCAGTTTGGAAAAAGAACACCCCTGTTTTTCGAGGAGGGACAATTGGAAGGAAAGTTAACAGCACTGGTCGGGAACACAGATAGGAAAAATGATACAGAGTTCTTGCCACTGCATTCCCTAAAAGTTATAAAAAGGCAGCAGGTGACATTGCACAACAGACCAATATATCTCTTCTTGGTGCAGTCTCCACTTAAGAGAACAAATATACAATAGTGTAGTGTAACATTACAACTGATGAATAAATCTTCATCTTTCACATAGCAGTGCCCATTCTGAAATTTCCATACAAATATAGGATTTCTTGCCAATTCCATATTTCACAGAAGAGCATTCAATGCCTGTATTATTCATGCTGCACTCTGAACACTGGAGGAAGCAATAGAGCCCAATGGAAGGCACCATGGAGGTGGTGTATACAGCATTACAGTCAGTGTAATGTAAAGCCACTCTGCCCCCAATCCCACAGGGAAACGAAAGAACACACAGAAATGTGCAGTGTGTTGACTATAAAGCACATCACCCCCAAACCAAAAATGTAAAATACTGCAGTTTAGAAGTCTATAGATGTAGTGGCTGAATTTGCTCTCTTTTTTCAGGTGATGAACATTTTTGTCAAGTACAGAAAACACCTGTTGCTCCTTCCTAAGAAAAAGGCAGTATCCCTGTTACTTCTAGTGAACTGAAAAATAAAGAACAAACATTGTTATCATTTTTCTGTAAACTATATGTCCTAAAATTCCTCTTTGTAATAGAGATGGATAAAGTAAATACTTTTAAAGTCCAGTCCGTGTGACAACTATGATGAAAATGTATGCACATTCATTCTGTGCAAACTAACCACAGAGAGAATAGGGCAACATCAAAAGTTCTTAAGGTATTTTCAGCAGTAAAGAGAAGCTCATTCATAATGAACAGACTGAACTGGGGAAATATTGCATCATGGCCACCAGATGGAGCTGAGGATTTTAGAAAATAAATACAATTTAGTAAGAAGTAATATAATGTAACAATTATAGAGAACACTGGATGGAATTTGCACATAAACAGGACTTTGGTAAAAGGACAGATTCCATTATTTTGCAAATTCCCTTCAGTGTTCTTTTGCATCATATCTTTTTTTCCGAAAATAAAATGTACTTCCCATGGTCCTCAACTCTGCTGTGTGGCCATGATGCAGTATTTTCCTGATGCACTATGTTAAAATGTACCCATCTTTACTACAGCCCACAATATTTGAATACATTCTTTAAGAAAACTGCCTAAGAACATTAGATTTTGCTCCATTCTCACAACAGGTGGTTTAGTTGCCATAGAAAGAATATAAATACAAGTTTGCTGAATGAACAGCAAGGTATATGACACACAAATTCATGTGCTTTATTACATACCCTACCTCTGTCAGTTATTGCTACCTTCATTTAAAAAAAATTGATAAACCCATACAAGGTGTATTTGTTTAATATGAATCAAATGGGCTAGATAAAAAAAAAAAAAAAGTTATGTTATAATTTAGGCTGCTGTTGACCAAAACCATCAGCTGGAATCTTGGCCTCCTTAACTGCATTACAAAGGGAACAGATTGCAACTGGTTGCTATGGACAAACAATTTCCTTTATATATCAAGGATGCATATTTCCTTTATATTAGAATTTTTAAATGAATTGAATAGGTTTCTTTGAAATCTATTATCAAGCCTGGGCAATTTTATCACTGAGATGACAATTGTCTTTTTGAGCATACTTGTGGCTTAAAAAGACAATATTTGGAGTGGAAAGGTATCAATCGTAGTGTTCATCACCTGCAACTGAATAGCCCAAGTTTATTTCAAGGAAAAAAAGTTTACATTCTTTTCAATCTGTAAAACAAAATCTACTGCTGGCATGAAGTTTTGCTATAAAATGGAATGTTTTCAAGTCACAGATCATTAAAAACAGAATTTGCTCTTCTTTAAAAATATTGGCAGAACGTGTACACTCCAGCATGAGATCTGCCATGTAGATTTCTAAATCACATTGCTAAAACACAATCTATATTTTTTTTATGTACATCCAGTTATAAGAAAATCCCAGTGACTTCTTTAAAAAGAGTTTTTCTTATCATAAGTGTGAATATAAAGCCACACTATAATATTCACAAACCACTTGGGATCAGCTAGTAGAGCAGACAGGATATGTGCTTGTTTCTTTATTACAAACCAGCTGACCAACCAATCCCATGGAGGTTGGAAACATATTTTTTGTTAGACACTACCAGTGTTGTTAGCGGATAATCTGAGTAGGATCTATAGTTTATTATGTAGAAATTTTGTTTGGATCCTACAGAGAAAAGATTAGAGAGCATTCTTTCATGGCAGTGACTGGTTACGTACATTTTATATATACCACAAACGCACAGCAGCCAAGCCCTATTCATCACTGAATGTACACAGGCATTATATTCCATTTCAACAATTGATCTGTTCACAAATTGTGGGACAATTTACACCAGTTTTTGGGTACTGGCAGCACAGCTACTTATATGTAGGCTATGTCTGAGCCGGTGGTTGGCCAACATGCTTGGAATCCACTTGAATGCATTTTGAATCCTAGCTTAAACATATCCTTTAGAATAAAAATTGATTTATTCTTCTTAACATGCGCTGCAACTTCCCTTGACTGCCGTTTTTGAAACACATCTTTTTGTTTTTTCATCGCAACCAGGAAGATGGAACCCACTGAGGCTCTGTGTCCAATTTATTGATTATCCGAAGTAATTCCTGATAAGCCTTGTCTAAGTCAGTATTTACAATGGCTGTGTCAAAGTAATGCCCGTTATTTTGCTCCATTTCTCTTGCCTTTTCAATTATGTCTCTTAGTTCCTCTGGCTGCATGAGACAAAACAAAATATATATTTTATAATCAACAATGATATTAAAAGGTGTTGGCACATTTAATGCAAACTATAAACAAAATCAAATGAGTTTTTTTTTTTTACTCTGCATGAAAGGGTAGAGGCACAGCAGGCCACTGGATATAATATGTATCTAGGAGGTTGGACACTAGCGAAATCAAAAACTCCCTTGTACCCCCTATGCATGCCAAGTAAGCGAAGAAGCTAGCCAATAAAACAAACAATACAACCTTTTTAAAAAACACATTTTTAACCATGAGAACATTCCTATTAAACAGCATAATAAGAGTATATATAAATTATATAAAAAATAATCCCCCCTAATGCACTTTTGAACAAAAGGATTTCTTGATAGAAAATAAAAAAAAAATAAAAAATAAAGTTTCCCATCATTCATTGGGAGACAAAAAAAAAAAGTCAGTGAGGAAATTTTTGGCTAAAATTAAACCCTCAGGTGTCATGTTTCACAAAGCCAACTGTGAAATGTTACGCTCAAAACTAGCATTAGCTGAAGCTACGACATCCAACTGGCAAACATGCACAGAGGAACAGGTACCAGTCTTGCATACCCGAAAGACCAATGCCTGGTGCTGAAAGCGTTCTAACTCTAATGCCGCGTACACACGAGCGGACATTACGGCGGACTTTGCCCGGCGGACTGGATTTCGTCGGACAATTCGATGTGTGTGGGCTCCAGCGGACTTTGTTTTCTCAAAAGTTGGACGGAATTAGATTTAAAACTTGTTTTAAATTTATCCGTTGAAATCGAGTCCGGTCGAAAAGTCCGCCGTCTGTATGCTAGTTCGACGGACAAAAAGCCACGCTAGGGCAGCTATTGGCTACTGGCTATGAACTTCCTTGTTTTAGTCCGGTCGTACGTCATCACGTACGAATTCGACGTACTTTGGTGGATTGTGTGTAGGCAAGTCCGTTCATTCACAAAGTCCGTCGGAAAGTACGTCGAAAAGTCCGCCGGGCAAAGTCCGCCGTAATGTCCGCTCGTGTGTACGCGGCATAACTCCTCCGGCAAATATTGTTTAAGAATATAGACATTCCCAATTATAGAAAGCAAATTATTAATCAAAACATAGAAAAACATATCTACCATGATCATTTAGTTCCAACTGTGTACATACAAAGTCAGATTCCCATGCATTAACCATGTTTAAAACAGTTTTTTTTGCTAGAAAATTATTAGAACCCCCAAACATTATATATTGTTTTTTTTCTAACACCCCAGAGAATAAATTGGCGGTCATTGCAATACTTTTTTTTGCACCGTATTTGCGCAGCGGTCTTATAAGCGCACTTTTTTTGGAAAAAAAAATCACTTTTTTGAATAAAAAAAATAAGACAACAGTAAAGTTAGCCCAAGTGAGGGGGAAGATGGCCCCCACCCTAGACCTCCTCTAACTCAAAACGTGCAACCTGTACATTTTTTTTTAAACGTCACCCATGGATATTTTTAAGGGTAAAAGTTTGTCGCCATTCCATGAGCGGGCGCAATTTTGAAGCGTGACATGTTGGGTATCAATTTACTCGGTGTAACATCATCTTTTCACAATATTAAAAAAAAATTGGGCTAACTTTACTGTTGTCTTATTTAATTTAAAAAAGTGTATTTTTTTTAAAAAAAAGTGCACTTGTAAGATCACTGCACAAATACAGTGTGACAGAAAGTACTGCAACGACCGCCATTGTATTCTCTAGGGCAGTGATGGCGAACATTTTTGAGTTTGAGTGCCCAAACAGCGACACAAAACCAACTTATTTCTTTCAAAGTGCCAACACAAAATTAAACCTATCAGCGGCTCTGTACAGAGGATGGGACTGATCATCCCTCTGAATAAGCCCCTAGGGGACCAAAAACATATGATTCTGCCAGAATACAAGGTTTAGGAATGCGTTTTGCTCAGAATGCAGGGTGCAGGAATGCGTTTTGCTCAGAATATAGGGTTCAGGAATGCGTTTTGCTCAGAATGCAGGGTTCCGGAATGCGTTTTGCTCACAATACATGGTTCAGGAAAGCGTTTTGCTCAGAATACAGGGATCAGGAATGCTTTCTGCAACATACACTGACCTACCTGACACATACTTCCTGCACTACTCACATCCCCCCACACACAGTGCAATGTAGATCAGAGGATCCATCCTCCTCCTTACCTCTCCATGGCATAATCGTCCATCACATCAGGGCTCTCCCTAGCACTGGGCAGTATTGCAGGAGTCCCTGCCATCCAGCCCTTCCTTGGTGTCCCAGACGCAGAGGAGTCAGCTAGCAGCCACTGCACCTCTCCCATGGCCATGCTCTGCTCCGAGCACCGCCCCTCCCCCTCCGCTATCAGGTCGCAGTACATTTAGCAGAGGGATGGGCTGTACTGTAATCTTCGCAGGAAAAATCCCAGGAGAAAAAGAAAAAGGAAAAAAAACTTGTGGAACCAGGAGGTCTCCAGCAGGGAACTAGGTCCTTACTCCTGACACTAGGCAGAAAGAACTGGATTGCTTATAACAGAGAGTTTTATACGAGCTACGACTGCCCATAGGTGGTGCTGTATTACTTTTCTGCCTAGTGTCCTACTCCTGTAGGCAGCGATATAACCCTATGGTCAAGATTCAGAAGAGCTGTGTCCGTCCCACTAAAAAAATGTAACTAAGTAATGTGCGGTCTTGAAAAGGAAGTGGGGGCAATGACCACTTGAAAGGTCCAGAATCCATCAAGCTGCTCATCACTACTGAACAACTAAACCTGCTTTAGTCAACTATCCTACTGAGCTGGAAAGGGACCTCAGGGCCCACTGTAGCCAACTGGCTTTAACGGATTAATAATAGCTTACCTCTATATAAGCTCACCTATGAGCTACGAAAGAGACCTCGTCTTTGACAAATTATAGAGTAGATGGATATTCAGCCCTCTTATCCTGATGTCCTAAGGTTTTAGAATACTATTCTATATTGCTGCTGTATGGCTCAGTGACCTGAAGTATGCTGCTGTATCTCTGATATTTGTGAGATCTGAATGCTGTAACTATGTTCTTAATAATGTACACTTTGCATGTGGGACTTAGGAGGCACAGTCTGGTTTTTAGCTGCGGTTGTAGCCTTTGTTAGTTGTTCATACAAAACTTTCAATAAAACATATCTTTAAAAAGAAAAAAACCTGCTTTAGTCGTATTTCTTAATTTTGTTTTGCTTTTATTTTTTTAACTTGTACAAAGTGAATGACCTATTTAAATGTTCTAAAAGGAAACAAAGCCTTTGAAAAGCCATGTGTGCTTAGAAATCTGTGACTGATGCCTCAAACTTGACTTAGGACCCTTTCACACGATCGGACCGTTCAGGTCCGCCTGTCAGTTTTGACAGCGGACCTGAACGGGGGCGCTCAATGTTAGTCTATGGAGCGACGGATGTCAGCGGAGACATGTCCGCTGACATCTGAGCCGGTCCGATCCGCAAAAAGCAGACGGATGGCCCTACGTCCGGATCCGTCGCTGGCGGATCGGGTAAGATCTGATGAAAACGAACAGGCTGTCCGTTTTCATCCGATCCCTCCATAGGGAGCAGCAGCGGCACCTGACAAGCCCCTCCCCGCTCAGTGAGCAGAGAGGGACCTGTCATCCGCCGGATCAGCGGAGATCAACGGAGAGATCTCCCGCTGAGCCGGCGGACTCCGTGGAAGCAGAGTCCGCCTCGTGTGAATGAGGCCTAAATGCAAGCTCTAGAGCTATCATTCTTATATTTGCTCTACCTGCTCAGCAAAAAAAACATGTGCTTATCCCAGTGTCCAGTAACAAAAGAAGCATAAAAATGGCATTACAGGAACATGCAACCTCAATTACAGGTCACCTATGGCAGATCACATTCGTTTTTTTTCCGTTAAACTCGAAGAAAACAAAACACTCACCATCTCTTTTTTCTATTAGAATTTAAAAATGCTGGTCATACTTCATTTGACATGCTCTGCATGCACCAACCTGAATTGTTGCTTTTACATAATGCGCTGTATTGATTTGCACTGTACAACATCCAAATACAGCCCGGTTCACATTGGTGCGACGTGCTCTGACTGAGAGCATATGGCTCCAACTTAGAAAAAGGTTCCTGCACTACTTCTGGTCCGACTTCATGCCAAAGTCGCGCTGAGATGTTGGCTTCGAAGATGAGGCAGTGTGAACCAGGCCTAACTTGGAATCTGTAAAGAAAGCTTTCATCTTGTGCTCACAGACCTCATACTGCAAGTCATCTAAAAGTGCTCAACTATTATTTCCATTTTGGAATAAACATGATGCAAAGTCTGCATCAGAAACCCACCATAAGCATTTTACTAAGAGCAAATAAATTCTATTAAATAACACAGATTTTTCTGCTGTTCTCTTTTAATAAAACCAGGTTGCTCCATTTCATATGCAGCACTGAAAAGTCTTAGTTAACACTTACCTTTGGATTTCTACCTTCCTTAGCGAGTAATGCACGCAATCTCTCCTGGGAAGGTGGAGCAATAAATATAATATATGGCTTTAAATCTGAATTACGCAATGATTTCAAAGCCTGAAAAAAAAAAAAAAAAAGTATATAAACATTAATGGGAAACTATAATGTTTGGGATCAATTTTATGTGTTTTTAAAGCTGAACCCTAGGTAGAATATTTATTAGATGTGTATAAAGGTGATTCCATAACTTCAAAGAATTTCTTCTTGTTTGTATATAAAGTCATCCAGGCAGTGAGAAACCAGGGCTTCCCCAGATACAGTTAAAGCCCTCTAATTCCCTATTATCCAGTTTATAAGAATGGTGGCTCCTATTTTTCCAGCCACCGCTCTTATACATTTCCCACTGTAGTAATTTAAAAAGGGAGTAGTGCATTAAAGGAGGTTCATTCTGCATTCCCGTGACCCATTTTAAGACTCAGGAAAGAACCTGACCATATGGTTGGGATCCACCCAGAAGTGTGGACTGGCACCTAGCCCAGCCTTTCAGCGATCCGCTGAGAGTCTGTGCCAGCCCCTCCCACTCCCTTCATAGTCCAGCGCTCCAGTGAGCTCTGGAGGAGCAGAGAGCCGGAGACTGACAGTCATGGCTCTTTGCTCAGAGCAGAGGGCAGAATTGAGTGATTAGTGGTCCATACTCCTCTTTTAAATACATCACAGCTCACTGTAGTGGATGAACCCAGAAGTCTCATACTTCCAGTGTAAATCGCTCACTGTACATAGTTTGACCAGCCAGGAGACTTCTGGTCTGTCACAATTCCTATGACCGTACACTTTGACTGACTGGCTAGGAGTCTCCTGGTCTGTCATGGTTCCTGTGGCCACACCCACATGCCACCTTTTGTGTATACAATTTCCACAGCATGATGGGAATTGTAGCCACAATAAGTGCAGTGAGCACCACTAGTTAATGAGATCTCCACTTCTGTGAATGTACCAGGGCTTTGTGGATAATTTACAGCAATGGCTTAACCGGTTTTAAAACCGTGAGTTTATACACAGAGATGCATTATAAAAATAAAAAAAAGCGCAAACATTTTGCTTTGCTAATGGGTCAGAGCCATAGGATAGCTTCTATTACAATCCCAAAGTTCACTCTTATCTGTTCTTCTATTTTTATACATACAATCTTTGCTGTTAAAATTAAAAAAAAAAAAAAAAGTTCCACTTGTTAATTTCAAACAGGACTTTTCAACAGATTAGCTAAAAATGAACACACAAAAATATGGTGCATCCGGAAAGCATTCACAGTGCTTCACTTCTTCTTCACTTCTCACATCTTGTTATGTTACAGCCTTATTCCAAAATGGAATAAATTCATTATTTTCCATAATTCTACAAACAATACCCCATAATTACAACGTGAAAGAAAATTGTTTGAAATCTTTGCAAATTTACTAAAATATGAAAAAAAAAAATCACATGTACATAAGTATTCACAGCCTTTGCCATGACACTGAAAATTGAGCTCAGGTGCATTCTGTTTCCACTGATCATCTTTGAGCTGTTTTTACAACTTGATTGCAGTCCAACTGTGGTAAATTGAGTTGATTGGACATGATTTGGAAAGGCACATGCCTGTCTATATAAGGTCCCACAGTTAATCGTGCATGTCAAAGCACAAACCTAGCCACGAATTCCAAGGTATTGTATGTAGACCTCCGAGACAGGATTGTTTCGAGGCACAGGTCTGGGGAAGGGTACAGAAACATATCTGCAGCAGGTCCCAATGTGCACAGCGGCCTCCATCATTAGTAAATGTAAGAAGTTTGGAACCACCAGGACTCTTGCTAGAGCGGGCCACCCAGCCAAACTAAGCGGTCGGAGAAGGGCCTTAGTCAGGGAGGTGACCAAGAACCCAACGGTCACTCGGACAGAGCTCCAGCGTTTCTCTGTGGAGAGAAGAGAACCTTCAAGAAGAACAACCATCTCTGCAGCACTCCACCAATCAGGCCTGTATGGTTGAGAGGCTAGACAGAAGGCACATGACAACCCACCTGGAGTTTGCCAAAAGGCACCTTAAGGACTCTCAGACCATGAGAAACAAAATTCTTTGGTCTGATAAAACAAAGACTGAACTCTTTGGCCTGAATGGCAAGCGTCCTGTCTGGAGGAAACCAGGCACAGCTTATCACCTGGCCAATACCATCCCTACAGTGAAGCATGGTGGTGGCAACATCATGCTCTGGAGCTCAGACTGGGGTGAAGGTTCATCTTCCAACAGGACGATGACACTAAGCACACAGCCAAGATAACAAAGGAGTGGCTACAGGACAACTGTGAATGTCCTTGAGTGGCCCAGCCAGAGTCCAGACTTGAACCCGATTGAACATCTCTAAAGAGATCTGAAAATGTCTGTGCACTGACGCTCCTCATCCAACCTGATGCCGATTGAGAGGTCCTGCAAAGAAGAATGGGAGAAATTGCCCAAAAAATAGGTGTGCCAAGCTTGTAGCATCATACTCAAAAAGACTTGAGGCTATACTTAGTGCCAAAGGTGCTTCAACAAAATATTGAGCAAAGGCTGTGAATACAGTGCCTTGAAAAAGTATTCATACCCCTTGAAATTTTCCATGTTTTGTCATGTTACAACGAAAAATTTATTGGGATTTTATGTGATAGACCATCACAAAGTGGCACATAATTGTGAAGTGGAAGGAAAACGATAAAAGTGTGGTGTGCATTTGTATTAAGCCCCCTTTACTCTGATACCCCTGACTCTAATCTAGTGGAACCAATTGCCTTCAGAAGTCACCTATTTAGCAATTAGAGCCCACCTGTGTGTAAAAACACTTCGAACCACGTCTTTTACTTCTAGCTCCACTAATAAAAAATACAAGATCAAAGATTTTGTTCTGTGCGGCACCAAAGGATTGATCTACTTCCTAAGGTGTACCTGCGCTTACCAGTACGTAGGCAGAACTACACAAGCGTTGAATGTCTGTATAGGTGAACATCTGGCCAACATACGTAAAGGTTTTGGGGAACACAGTCTCTCCAAGCATTTTGCCCACAGACACAATAGAGACCCTTCTTCTCTAGAAGTAGTCGCAATTGAAAAATACACTCCACAGTGGCAGGGGAGTGATCTGAGGAGACAAATATCAAGACGTGAAACCCACTGGATTTTTGACCTACAAACTTTTCATCCTTAGGGTCTCAACGTCGAGTGGGATATTAATTATATTATTAATAGTTGACATCATTTCTTCTCTCACTTCGTGCCTTCATTACATTTCTTTACATACTGCTCATATTTCTTTTTATGGATTATATTTATAAAGTTGTCATACATTTACATTTATTTGTCCAAGGGTTTTTGACTTGCTTATATAGGGTGTAGTTACACTTGTCTGAAATAAATGGGTATTTTTATAATGGTATTATGTCACTAATTGATTTAGATAGTAGTAAATCATGTGAGCAATTGATTATTAAATATTTTTATCTATTTTTAAAAAAAATATTTTTTAATTACAATGAATGTCCTTTTTGTACATCTAATATCTTTCATAATGTGATGAGTTCTATTTATCCAGCTTTTTGTGAGGTGACCCCTGGTCAACATGTTTTGCATTTGCCAAACAGGCGTCAGAGACAGGAGTTGACGTTACAATGTTCCGGACCCGCCGGTGCACCCTGCGGTCAGATTTTCTCTCTACCACTAAATTATATTTTTTATCTTGTAAGTGAAATATTTTTAGAGTGAGAGAGTGAAAGAGTGTGGATATACTGCATGATGAGCCTTCCTCTTTTTTTACATATAATACTTTTTCCACAACCCAAATGAAAGGGAGAGCTCACTCTTGGTTTGCAACGAGCTCTGATATGTGTGGAGGCTGGGACACTGACCATCGAGCATATGATCCATTTCAG
The DNA here is from genome assembly GCA_037952835.1 of Lithobates septentrionalis. Classification (NCBI taxonomy): domain Eukaryota; kingdom Metazoa; phylum Chordata; class Amphibia; order Anura; family Ranidae; genus Lithobates; species Lithobates septentrionalis. The sequence goes on from JBBDGP010000188.1 coordinate 6,417,567, forward strand.
GCTAATGCTGTTGTGAGAACGAGATTTGGCTGTTCACAGGATATCCCCTCATCTTTGGGACTGATTTCTGATAGCAGACAGCGCAATTATTTTTCACATTTATACTTTGGTGGGTACCAACTACCTGATAGTCAGTAGCTCTGAGTGGGAGCTGTTACATTTAGCATTTTAAGAGTGTTCTCTTCAGGGACCTTAGAGTAAACAAGTTATCACAGTTACTGGAGTCAACTTTGACGTATTTGAACACTTTAATTATACCCCCCTCTTAAACACTTCTTCTCCAGAGTGAATAACCGTAATTGATCCTCATAGCCGAGGTCCTCCGTCCCCTTTATTAAAGTGGTTGTAAAGGCACAAGGTTTTTTACCTTCATGCATCCTATGCATGGAGGTAAAAAATCTGTGTGCAGCAGCCCCCTAAAACTTACCTGAGTCCCCTTCTTGATCCAGCGATGTCCAGGAGAGCCCTGCCTCTCTGGAGACTCACACTCCTGATTGCCTCCTGCAGCAGTCAATCACAGCTAATGAGCCAATCAGGAGATGGAGGAGGCGGGGCCGAGCTGCGGTCCGTGTGTGAATGGGCACAGAGCAGCGGCTCAGCTCGGGTGCCCCCATAGCAAGCGGCATGCTGTGGGGCACCCGGCCGGAGAGAGAGAGAGGGACCAGGAATGCGGACGTGGGACCCAAGAAGAGGAGGATCCTGGCTGCTCTGCGCAAAACCACTGCAGAGAGCAGGTAAACCATAACATGTTTGTTATTTTTTTTTTTTAAATAAAAAGCAAGACTTTAATATCACTAATTTAAACACTTTTTCTGAGGTTTGGTGGCCAAATCAAAACTGCATATTCAAGGAGCAGAATTATCGATTTATCTCTTGAATATATGTCCTTTTTAACGCATAATAGTAATTTGCTAGCTTCTTTTAGCTGTGGCTTGGCATCGAATGCTATAGCTGATCTACAAGCACCTCCAGATCCTTTTCCATCACCAATTTTCTCAGGGAAGCACAAGGTCTTCCTGTAATGATGCTACCAAAGTTATTTCCGTGCATATATTTGGTATCGTCAGCAAACACTAAAATTGAGCTCTTAATGCCAACCTCTGTACCATTAATAAACAAATCAAGCAGCATTGGGGCGCACCACTTAAAACCTAACACCATTCAGATTATCAATCATTACTCTTTGGACCCAATTCCAACAGAACTTTATAGATTAAAAGTTTATATGGTACAGTATTAAATGCTTTGGATAAACTATGTCCACTGAACTTCCACCATCCAATTTCTCAATTACTTCCTGACATAGTTACACAGCAGCAAATTCCCCAATGAATTTAACAGATTAATCTGTCATGAACATTTTTTTTTTTTTAATAAACCCATGCTTTTTGTCACTTATACCTTCATTGCAAAATGTTGGTTTGGGTACTGGAACCTGCTTAGGCATTCAACTTGACTTGTAGGTAGCTGCATTGTGCTTTACAAGTCCAGGGTTGTGCTCTATTCCCATTCTCAAACCCTGAAGACCCCTCTGGGGCTATGCCTACCATACCAGGAGAAGCCTGAACCCATTTAAGGACCAGTATTGATCCAGTTATTGGACCATTACTGCAGCCGTAAGTATGAGATTTTAATATCTCAGCTACTTGCAATACGCCTATTAGAGTCTCCTGAATAGTGTTTGTTAATTGATTCACTTGTCAAGCATTTAAACTTTCAAACTTGGAGGTAAAATTACGAACCTAGTCACAGGTAGATGAGAAGGTGTGGGACGCCACACACACACACACACACACACACACACACACACTCTGTTACCACCACCGTCTACCCAGAGCACTCTATTAAAAAAAAGAAAAAAAGATACTCAGGCACTTTCTCCCTCCCGCCCTTTTTCCATGAGGACTGCTTCAATCTGCTGATTGTGGATGCAATGCTTTAAAGGCTGCAATGTAAAAAAATAAAATAAATGCACATACCTGCAAAAAGATGTGCATTTATTATTTTTATTTTTGGTAAACTTATCCTGTAAGAGCACTCTAATTGGACAGAAGGATATCTACTGAGCTTAAAGAGGAGCTCCAGTTGTTTCTGTTTATTAAAAGTCAGCAGCTACATGTTTGTAGCTGCTGAATTTTAATAAACACACACTCACCTGTCCCAGGATCCAGCGATGTGGTCACTCAAACCGTCGCTTCTCTCCCTCTCCCCGGCATTTCAACTGTTCCTGCTGAATGGTCAGCTTCTGGGACCTGTGATGTGTCCCAGAAAACTGCAGGAAAGGAGGGGGAGAGAATAACTTCCACTCTGATTGCCTAGGCGATCCGAGCAGAAGTGGGAGCGGGTACCTGTCAAAAGTAGGTACCCCCCCCCAAAAAAAAGACATGCCAAATGTGGCAGGGGAGTGCTTAAAGCGGATCTTCCCCTTTTGGGTTAAACTCTGCTTTAACCACAAAGTAAGGCATAGCAGGCAGGGCCGGTGCTACCACTAGGCAAACTTGGAGGCGCCTAGGGTGCTCGGCCACTGGTGTTCCTACTCTCTTCTCTTTGCAGCAAGCAACTAAGTCTCAGCATCCGCAGGCAGTCACCGCTCCGTTCGCACATAGTGTTAGAGGCGCATCGGCAGCGGAGGACTGTGTTCTGACTCCCGAATGAATGGAAGCAAGCAAACATTTATTGATGGGCGCTGGTGAGGCTGCATTTGATGAGCGCTGGTGAGGCTGCATTTGATGGGTGCTGGTGAGGCTGCATTTGATGGGCGCTTCATTAAAAAAGGTGGGGTTTAGATGGGCAGGGAAACAAGGGGTGGAGTCGGGGGTGGCGGCAAAATTAGGTTTTGCCTAAGGTGTCAAAAATTCTTGCACCAGCCCTGATAGCAGGTGCTAGTTACAAACATTTAAAATATTATTTAAACCAGAGATTTATTTTAAAGTAAACTGATCACAAGCCCCACAAAAAGTAAAAAAACCCACAGCAGGGAGACCTGGGAATAAGTGAAAGCAGATTTGCATATAATGTAAGTTACCAATCACATGTTCAAAAGTAACCCCAGGATTATGCATCTTTGCATTATATGCTCAATTTGAATTACCCAGGTTTGTAAAATGGTTTACTTTCCAGTTAATGAGCATTTTCTCTTAGAACTGCAATTGTGGAATGTTTTGTCATCAGCATTCTTGGGCAGCTCTTCCTCTTCATTAATTAAGAAAACTGCCACAGGTTAGCTGACATAAGCCTAGTTTGAGGGATACAATACTCTTCAAGTGGGAGGCTAAATCTCTGACTTTCATAATAAACATCCTGCTTATAATACAAACTTATACCTCGTTCAGTCTGTGGATTGACCAGGGATGATTCAGGTTTAATTAAAAGACATTTAACTTTACAAAAGGAATCTGGAATGTTATGATATACTGAGAAGCTGCAATTATTTAGCTTAACTGTATCATACATGCAAAAATTCCCATTCTGCAAGAAAATGCAATCCACATTTTATTTCATACACTATCACATTTAAACTAGCTTTCATTGTTTGAGAAATATTTTCCTACATAATCAAAATGTATACATCCTGAATTATTGCAAACATATAATTTTGATGAAAGTGACCTAACAATTCTACAAAAGTATAGGCATCTTGTGGAGCAGCAAGTAAACTTCCTAAAGTATTAAAATTGAAACTTTTTGCTGTTATGGATAATGTGGAGAAGGATTAGAACCCCTGTCTTTTTTTTAATGTTATTCAGGACTCTATTAGAGAGATGTTTCCTCATTTACTATCTTGGTTACAACAGTCCCACCAGACAAAGTGGGAGAAAATCTGCAACACCACCACAAACAGAAATAAAAAGTTTTTTTTTATTAGTGGAGTAGGGGGGAGGTAAAAGTGAAACCAATGTTACTGTGAAATTAAGTTAGAGAAAATATTTCTAAAGTAAATACATGATAGTGACATATCCTCCCAATACACACACACACACGACATGCAAAATAAATGAAAAAAGGACTTGGCTGGACATACATACACTCTGATACTTAAATCCATTTCTGAATACTTGAGAAGCCTATGGATCAAAGTTGCACACTATGCAGAGGACCCTTGCCTCCTGTTCATTTGAAACTGTTGAACCGTAGAGGAACCTGCTCCAGGCTGGGTGGAGCTTTACATACAAGTCAGGAAGAAGTGGAATTCCTTAATAATGTTCTTGTGACATGGGCCACATTATACACGGTTTGAATTTACATATCTGTTGGACATTTCTCCTTTCTTTTTCATTCTATCACAATCCTACTCTGGCTTGCAAAACTTGTATTCCCTTCAATGTCTCTCCCAGCATCACAAGTTAACCACTTGCTGACCACGCTATAGCACAGGCGTCACTAAATGGCGGATCGCGGTCCGAACTCGGACCAAATAACAGTCCTATCCGGACCACGACTCTGCCACACAGCAGCCTGGGTGTCCTCTCCCAGCGATAATCTCCTTCCTCCACCCTTGTTGTTGGCAGACAGAAGGCACGGCAGGATGGGCCTGCCCAACCCCCCCCCCCCAGGCCGACACGGGGCGGTCCCAGCAACCAATCACCTGCACTCCAACAAGGAAAACCAATCACCCAGCCCCGTCTAGACATGCCACACCCCCCGCCCACCATCCACAGTGTAAGGTAGTATTGGAAACGTTTTAGACAAGCTATGTGAAACTAACTGCTTAACAAGAAAGGGGGGGGGGGGGGTTCAATTTACATATCTGTTGGACATTTCTCCTTTCTTTTTCATTTTATCACAATCCTACTCTGGCTTGCAAAACTTATATTCCCATCAATGTCTCTCCCAGCATCACAAGTTAACCACTTGCTGACCACGCTATAGCACAGGCATCACTAAATGGCGGTCCAAACCCGGACCGAATGACAGTCCTATCCGGAACGCGGCTCTGCCACACAGCAGCCTGGGTGTCCTCTCCCAGCGATAACCTCCTTCCCCCACCGTTGTCGCTGGCAGACAGAAGGCACGGCGGGCCCGCCAAACCCCCCCAGGCCGACACGGGGCGGTCCCAGCAACCAATCACCAGCGCCCCAACAGGGAAAACCAATCACCCACCCCCGTCTAGATACACCACACCCCCCACCCACAGTGTAAGGTAGTATTGGAAACGTTTTAGACAAGCTATGTGAAACTAACTGGTTAACAAGAAAAGGGGGGGTGGCTGTAAAGGGGACTGGAATACAAGAAAGGGGGGGCTGTGAAGGGCACTGGTATAAAAAAAAAAGAGGGAGCTGTGAAGGTGACTGGTATACAAAAAAGGGGAAGGCTGTGAAGGACACTGGTATACAAGAAAAGGGGGGGCTGTGAAGGGGACTTGTATACAAGGGGGAGGCTATGAAGGGACTGGTATACAAGAAGCAGGGCTGTAAAGATACTGTTATACAAGAACGAGGGGGCTGTGAAGCGGACTGGGAAGCAAGGATAGGGGGGCTGTGAAGGACTGGTATACAAGAAAGGGGGTAGCTGTGAAGGGCACTGGTATACAAGAAGGGGGGGGGGGAATCACCACCTGTTTTTGAGCACAAGTCACTTTATCACTGCCTGGACCTCATATTCCTTCTTCTCCCTTCCCCTCCATTTTTCATCCACCCCCCCCCTCTCCTTCCCTCATGGACATTTTGATGAATGTATGTAACAATTGTACACTTTGCTAAGTAGTACCACTTGGTAGATGGTGAGCAGGATTAGTCAGCCACTATCTGAAGGAAATCATTCACGCAATATTTTCATGTATTTTATTAATATTATTTATGGTTTTGTTTTTTCGGGATAAAGTGTTTTGGGAATTCAAGTCATCCCAAAAACCTCACGCTGGTCTATTAGCAGGTGATAAGCACAGAGGTATGGTACCTTGCCTGATACCAGAATACACTTTGCTAGTAGTACCACTTGGTAGATGGTGAGCAGGATTAGTCAGCCACTATCTGAAGGAAATCATTCACGCAATATTTTCATATATTTTTTATTAATATTATTTATGGTTTTGTTTTTTCGGGATAAAGTGTTTCGGGAAGTCAAGTCATCCCAAAAACCTCACATTGGTCTATTAGCAGGTGATAAGCATAGAGGTATGGTACCTTGCCTGACACCAGAATAGCGCCACACCCACATCTGACTTTCTTCAAGATCTCTTTTAAGGGACTTTGACCAGGCAAACTAACATAACAGTCAAGAAGGAGTGAAGAGCAGGATCTGAAAGCGAGAAAAGAGCTCTCTCTATCGGTTGGGTCCTTGCATTAAAGTAAAAAATGTTTAGGTGTCAGCACCCCCCTCTTTTTCCGTACCTGAGCCCGCATTCGATCCAGCTCCATGCATGTTTGCAGCTCTTCTCTCTCCTCACTTCTGGGTTTCACTGGCTCTGTTGGGGCACCTGAAGCCATTGGCTCCCAGTGCTGTCAATCTAAGCCTGAGGCAAGAGATCGGGGGTGGGGCTGAGTCCTGCTGTCTGTGTCAATGGACACAGCAGTGGGGTTCAGGTGCGAGCACGCACGAGTGCCCCCATGGGAAGCAGCTTCCCATGACGGACAGAGGGGAGGGGCCAGGAGCGCCGGTGGGGGACCCAAAAAGAGGAGGTTTGTGGCTGTTCTGTGCAATTCCATTGCACAAAGCAGGTATGTTTGTTATAAAAAAAAAAATTACCTTTATAATCACTTTAACGGCCAAGTTCACCTTTTGCACTATGTTACGTTATACCCAAATTTCGGGTGTAACATGGTACAAATGCCTCCCCTCTCACCCTGCATCCAGAGCAAATCACTGCATAGGAATTACATGTGAGCGGCCACAATTAGTTGCGGGAGCCTGCAGCCTACCATTGCTTTCATGTGGCAGGCTACCACAGATAGGTGCTGGGAACCGTTGCTGGGGTTTTTCGCAAGTAGACGCTGTTAGGCACATTTTCTAGTGTGAATGCAGCTTTAATGTAGCAAGCAGCTCAGCTGAGAGGATAGGAGGGGCAGGCCACACCAAAGATAAAAAAAGACTCCTAAAGCCTCGTACACACGATGAAAAATATCGGACGAATGAACATCTTTTTTTTTTTGCTAGTCTCAGATCGAAAATGAAGAGGTTACTAAAGTTACAAAATTTCTCATAACAATGGGAAATTTTGGGACTTTGTGTGAGGCACAGGGTAGTGCCTCCATCCCGGGTTCAAAGGAGAAAAAGGGGGCAGTGGGACTTTAAATGAGCCAATTGACAGATTGGGGTTAAGATAAAAAAGTTCAAGTTTATTGCATATAAATCATACTGGTGAGCAATGAATAGCTAACACATATGTCATATAGAAATTATACATATGAAACTAGGAAGCACAAGACAACATGATGTAAAAGATGAGTCTAAAAAATGATGCATAGAAAATTGATAAGAGTAAGATCCTATAGAAAGCATGGTGGCTACATCCTTGGTGACCGACGCGTTTCTGTGAATACACTTCTTCAGGGGCGGAAGCTATAGGATTCCTGAAATAAAGTATAATGACATCAGGAAGTAGACTAAGTGCAGCCAGAAAAGACAATATGTAGTTTCTGGATACTTACAAACGTAACCAAGCTATGGTGTGGTGCAAGGACTGGGCCAAAAAGGAATGCCCTTCCCCGGAGCCGAGGTGGCAAGGGATCCAGCACATGACCGGCGCAAACAGGCATAATCCACAGAGCGAAAACCTTCTCCTCCACAATGTGGCCAATAATTGATCAAAAATGATGGAAAGGATATCTGAAATGGATAAGTAAATCCATTAAGATACACCAGAAGTGCTGAACTTGAGAGTAGGAAAAGTAGGGACTTGATAAAGTCACCAAATGTTACCTTGTATGTGCTAAAGACAAGAGCTTTCCAGAGCCATGGCGTCTGCACGTGTGTGGAAGAGAGGACACCTCTGTGTCCCGTGATGTACACCAAGAAAAGGATTTTACAGGTAAGCGGTTATAAAAATCCTATTTTCTTATTGTACATCACGGGACACAGAGCCATAGTGGTTACTATGTGGGATGTCCTATAGCAATGCCAACTGAGGGGAGGGAGACAACAGAATTAGGGCAACATGAGACTAGAGGAGTTATACTGCTGCCTACAGCACACTACGCCCAAAGGTGATATCCTCATGCCTTTTTACATTCACCTGATAAAATCTGGTAAATGTATGGACTGAAGACCAAGTTGAGGCGTTGCAGATTTTAACCATGGAAGCTTGGTGATGCACCCCCACGAAGCACTAACAGCCCTAGTGGGGTGTGCTTTAATATAAAAAGGTGGAACTGTCCTCCTTAAACCATAAGCTTGAACAATCACTTGTCGAATCCATTTAGAAATAGTAGATTTCGATGCTGCCTGTCCTCTTTTAGGACCTTAAGGCAACACAAACAAAACATCTGTTTTTCGCATCTGAACAGCTGTTCCTAAATAGACTGCTCTCGCCACATCAAGAAAATGCAGTGACTTTTCTTCCGCAGAACGGGGTTCTGGGAAAAAAAATGAAGGTAGAACAATATCCTGGTTTAAATGAAAACCTGAGACTACCCTAGATAGAAAATTAGAATGAGGACACAATACAACCTTATCCTTGTTAATAATTAAATATAGCTCTTTACAAGTAGGAGCAACCAACTCTGATACCATTCGTGCAGAAGATATGGCTACCAGCAAAACTAGTTTCCTTGTCAAAAAGGATCAAGGGAATATGTTGTATCGGCTCAAACGGCTGTTTCCATAATACCGACAGGACTAAATTCAAGTCCCAGGGGGTTCAGGGGTGACTTAACCAGAGGTTTTAAGCCACGTTACCCCCTGAATAAAGCTACGAACCAAAGAGTGTGAAGCAAGTGGTCGCTGAAAAAATACCGATAAGGCAGAAACCTGGTCCTTGATAGTCCTCAAGACCGGCTTTATTTCTAATCCCATCTGTAAAAAGTCAAGGATTCTACCTATTATATATTTTCTGGGGTGCCAACCCCTGGATTCACACCAGGAGGCATATGCCTTCCATACTCTATAATATATGACTCTGGAGGCCTGGTTCCTTGCATTAACCAGAGAAGACTCCACTGAACCTGACACAGCCCACGCTTCCCCAGAATGTGGGTCTTAATAGCCAAACCGTTAAATTTAGCGTTTGTAAAGTAGGATGGAATACCGGACCTTGCGAGAGAAGGTCTGGCCGTGGCGGGAGGGTCCCCTCCCGCCATCTTGATGATCTCTGCATACCAAGATTTCCTGGGCCACGCAAATCACCGACTTCTCTTCCTGCGAAGAAGTTATGGACGCAGGCAGAATAGGAGGGAAAACCGAATCCACGGGAATAGCAAGGCATCTGTTCCGCATGCTAGCGGATCCTTTGTTCTTGACACAAACTTGTCGATTTCTTTGTTAAACCTGGACGCAAGCAGATCTACGTCTGGGAACCCCCATCTTTGACATATAGACATGAAGATATTGGGGTGAAGGAACCATTCTCCCGGGAACAACTGCTGGCGACTCAAGTAGTCCATCTGCCAATTTTCTATTCCTAGAATGAAGACTGCCGATAGGATATGATTCACAATTCTCTGGGCCGCACAGCTTCTTGTACCCCCTTGGTGATTAATATAGGCCATTGCTGTGGCATTGTCAGATTGAATCCTGGCAGGACAATTCCGTAAACTGAACGTTCAGGCCCTCAGGACCAAGTGCTCTGCCTGAATTTCTAAAATGTTAATGAGCAAGGCCATTTCTGATCTGGGCCACTTCTCTTGGACATTTGCCTATTCCAGGACTGCTCCCCAACCCAAAAAAGGTTGACATAAGTTGTTACCACTTTCCAGGTAACTGAAGGAAGGATTTTCCCCTTTGCAGATTTTTAGTTATTAGCTATAAACTGAGGCTCCGGGGCACCCAGCCTACAGCACCTAGTATTTACAGGCGGTCTCCCATCCAGGCACTAACCAGGCCTGACCCTGCTTAGCCTAAAAGATCCGACGAGATCAGGTACTTTCAGGGTGATGTGCCATAGGCTTTGGAGTCAAACACATTGGGAATCTAGAGCTTGAACCCTTCGTTCCAAGCCAATAGGATACTGTTTTGCAGTAGTCTCGAATGAAACGAAGCATAAGGAACGGCCTCGAATGAAGCCACCATCTTTTTCAACAACCTCATGCAAAGCTGAATAGAAGAATTCATCTTGCTTCGACCACATGAATCAGTTTCTTTTATGGCGCTGATCTTTGCCTGGGGCAAAAATACCCTTTTCTGGGTGTATCTATGACCAGACCCAAGTATTTTAGCCTTCTTCATGGTTTTAAAGAAGATTTCTTCTAGGTTGAGAGCCCGACCTAGATATTCCAGATAGTTGAATGTGGTGACCATACTGTGGTCTAAGCGGGCTACCAACTGGTCTATCAAGAACAGATCGTCTAGGTAAACCATAATAGTTATACCTTGGGCCCTTAATCTGGCTAGAAGAGGGGCCCGAACCTTTGTAAACACTTAAGGTGCAGTAGCTAGAGCGAAAAGCAGAGCTTCACACTGAAAATGAAGATTTTCCACCTTGAAAAGTAGATTTTACTAGTGAGCGAGGAAATAGGCACATGGAGGTATGCATCTTTGATGACGATTGAAGCCAGAAGTTCTCCACCTTGTAGGATGGAAATAACTGATTGGATTGACTCCATGCGAAAAAAAAAAAAAGAGTGGTTATATTCAGGAATTGGATTTAGATTTTTGATCCAGAATGTCCATTCGGTTTTGGAAAAAAAGGTTTGAACCAAACCCCAACCTCTGCTCTTAAATGGGGACCACCATGATAATTTTTTTGCCAAAAGATGGTCCAATGCTTGAGAGAAAGACCTCTTTTTCTCTGAATCTTTAGGAATGTTTGATCTGAGAAAACAAGGAAACGGGGAACTGTCGGAACTCCAGTTTGTACCTTGGAGCTATTCAGGAAGTCCCCCCATCTGTCTCGACACTCTTTCCCAGATCCTTGAGAACTGTAGAAGAATTCCCCCTATTCGAGCGAGCGGGGGCGCCTCCTCATAAGGAGGCTTCAGTATTTTGTAGGTTTCCTCCCCCAAGACCTCTTTGGTCCCTGGGGTTGACCCTGAGGATTACCTTTTGAACTTGACGGCGGAGGCAGTCGTGACTGCCTGGGGTTTTTAAAATGAAAATACATTTACTCCTTTTCTTAAATGGCAAAGGGGCACTTTTTCCACTAGAATTTCTTTGGATGTATTACTCAAATCCTGCCCAAATAGCTACCGCAAAAGGAAGACTAGCCAGGAGCTTCTTGCATGGTGCTTAGCGAAGGGCGCAAGACCTGAAGGAAAGAATCTCTCATAGCAACCATTGCAAATATAAAGCTGCTAGTAGCTTGCCAGATCCTAAGCCTGCTAAGCAGGATAACCTTGAACACCTGTTTAAACTGGTCTCTCAACGATTAAAAAATTACTATCAGTGCAGGCTGAGACACTCAATCTGCCAGAGAAAAAAAAAAGTGTTTTGTTTTTTTTTAATAATAGGAATTCCAACTTTTTATCCGTTGGATCCCTAAGCATTTGAGCAATGTCTGCCGGACAAGTCAAACTCTTATTCCCAGAGGATATAGCAGCGTTAACTGCTGGTATAACCCACTTTTAGTGAATTTTCTCCACCATAGGATAAAAAGTGTGAAAAAACTTTAGGAGGGGGAAAAAAAAATGCTTATCTGGATGATCCACTAATATACAAATAAGCTTTTCCAGCAATGGACAGGAAAGGTATGTACAGCTTGAGGAGGCCTTAGCGAACCCAAACACTCAGTTAAGGGTACATAAATGTGGAGCGGACCATTCAGCAAGAAATTGCACCATCAATCTTAAGGATTGTGAAAGCTGATCCACCCGCATTTGACACCTCAGAAGAGGAGTCCTTAGCCTCACCATGGTCCCCTGAGGGAATTCATCTTCTCCTGCTTCTAGTTCCTCAGTTTGAGGGTCCTGGGTAATGGATGAGAACCTGTCGGATTTTATCTCACACTGGGGTGCGATTAAAACCGCTAACCTTTTTAATTTCTTTTCAATCCTATCATGGCTGAGGAAAAAAGATCTTTTTAGTGACAAACAGGGGCTGCAGTGTTGAAAACAGCTGCAAACATTTCATGGCCCTGATGCTCACTCTGACCAGCTACCCCCTCTCAGGGGAGGATGCCACTGTAGAGATGAGAAGGCTTTCCAGAGCTTGAGGGAGACCCTTTCAGCCCTTGTTTGGGGGGTGTTTCAACCCCCCTTCTGACCTTAGCCCGATGCGCAAAAGCAGAGGTACTATCAGAAGAAATCGCATCCACTGCTTGAGCAATAGTTCAGCCACTGCTCACTGCTTAATGCTCAGCTTGATGCAAAAAGTAAATGTGGCAAATAGGAAATGCCTGCGTCACCAAACCTCTTTCATGCCCCTCTTAGCTCTTGTGTCCCTCAGACAACTTGCAGCCGGCACCATAACATTTTACTTTTTAAAGGAGACATTTCATAAGAAAATTTAAAAAATTTCTTAGAAAAACTCCACTTACCTTTCTCGCCGCAGGGTTTTCTGTGGTAAAAACCAACAGACCCAATCTTCACCCTTCACAGTGGGTTCCGTTAACAAACCTTCAGGAACCGGGGACCCTAGGGGAACCCACACTCCTGGCCCTATAATAGCACCCAGCCAGTAAAACTTTATGGTTCTAAAATACCAAAGTACTGGATCCCGGGGTCCAGCTCTCTAAAAAGAGAAGCGTTACAGGTAAAACCTTGTTTCTTCGGACATGAGGCCCGGGTACCATTCAATTCGGCCTAAAAGATACTTTTAAGGGATCCGGCTGCATAGCTAGCCCCAGCAAGGATCCCTGGGCGTATATATGCCTGACTGTGTGAGCAGTCATTGCTACACAGCCAGGAAATGCCTGGGATCTTTGTGGACAACTTTGTGGATAACTTATTGTTATCTATTCCCTGCACCGCTACCAGTGTATTTTTACTCTGGGGCAGTTTTGTCTTTTTGGCTCACTCAACCCCATACCTTCAGTGCATGTAGTCTTATTGCTATCCACTATCTTTTTATTAGATGTTCGTCCCCACCCATTAGGGATATCCCTGTAAGCATTGTTGGACCGCCCGGGTGCATCCACTAATCCCAGTCACACCGACTTAGTTCGGATTTGTCAGCTTTTATTTTCAATCATATGAGAGTGTTTTTTCCCAAATACGGACATACTTTGAAAATACGGTCAAGTAATATCCAAGTCCCGACGCTTTGCTGGTGTGTAAAGTAAAAATATAAATACTGTTATGTAAGTATAGACTACCTTTATTTATCTTACATGTACCATTTTGTTGCCATAAACCAACTGGTTTGTTATTAACATACACTAATACACACATTATCTATTATATATGTTTTTTCTCTTAATAGAAATGAAGCAGCGTGTCTGTTTTTTTACACCTGAAGAAGGAAATATACATAATCTAAAAATCGCTCTCCGAAACATGTTGGGTTTTTTGGAATATATGTCCCACTAGTCGAACTTTATGTTTTTGACCTGTGGTGCATTTCCAGCTCAGCGGCTGTTTCATTTCCTGCAGTTTCTATTGTCCATTGTTTTTAGGTGATTTCTGTACAGGATAATTTTGTATTGTCTATTACTATTTTTGTATCAATAAAATATACATACTTTTTATTTATGGGTATACCCTCATTTACTTCTCCCTGTATCCGCAATATCCTTGGGGCTTGCTTCTTTTCTCCAGTGGAGCTCAGCACAGCACATCTTTACTCGTGACCAACACCTTAGACAGTGACGAACAAACTGAGGTACTCCCAGTAGTGGGAGGGGTTATATAGGGAGTGGACTTCCTGTCTCAGGGTGTGCCAGTGTCCATCATTTGAAGGTGGCCTATAACCCACTACTATGGCTCTGTGTCCCGTGATGTACGATAAGAAATAATGTGAGCTGACAATTTCCTTTGCATAAGATGATGGAGAGGGGGTGAGTAGAAGGCTTGATTTTTTTGTAATCCATCAGAAATAAATTAGGCAGGGGATGACAACCATGTGCTTGGGAATTCAGAGATCAAAAGACATATAAATTTACTAAAGTTGATGAGTGCAAAATCAGGCTAACTTCTACAAAGGAAACCAATCAGCTTCCAGGTATTATTGCCAAAGCTTAGTTGAACAAGCTGAGCTTAGAAGCCAATTGGTTTCCTGATTTTGCACTCAGCAGCTTTAGTAAATAAACCCCATAGTGTTGTACGCTTAAAAAATATAAGGTAGGAACACACAATATTTCTGGCATTTTAATAGGCATTTATGTGTAATTAAAGCAAGTATAAAAAAGAAAGAAAACAATATTGCAAGGATGTGCTGATTATTATTATTATTTTTTTAATTAATTTTACCTTGACATATGCTTTAAACTATATGTGAACCCAAGAACAAAAATGTAATATAAAGATGTAATATGTTAATGCAAATTTAAATACAATTTTTTTAAAAAATCAATAGCTTTCAATAAAGCTCCGTTCACACTAGTGTGATTTCAAACTCGACTAGTCGGGCAGAATCGCATGACAATGGAAATTACATCTTCAAATGGTGTCCATTCACATCAATGTAACACAGCATGGTGCAATTTTGGAAAAGCACTAAATCGCACTGAAAGTCAGATCAAAATCTGATTGCAGCAGTGTAAACCTAGACAAAATAACAGGTGATACTGCCTTGAAGGTCTTTCTTCAGGCACTTCACATTATAGGGTGACAACTGTGCTCCTCTACTGTCTTTCTAATCACATGGGCTTTTAATACAGACCACAACTGATCATTTCAAGGAACATTACGCAGTCATGGTCAACTGTTGTTGCCTCCCTGAGAAATGCCACACAGCCATCACTGTAGCACATGCATGTAGATAGGAAGGTGTTACAAAGAGACCACAGGAAATTAGCAGCACTAAGATATCTAACATAAAACAAATATTTTATTAAAAAAGAAAACACGGGGGCGTGTCCAAGATGGCCGACTGAATGGATGCACTTTCTGGAGCTGTGCTGGACTTGTAATCCGTATTTTCTCCTCAGGGTGATCCCTTGCCTCTGGGGTGCAGTCAGCTTTACCCTGCATGCCTACTAAAGCCTCTGGTCATCAGAAAGGAGATAAGAAGCTCCGGTTCCCTCTGTGTGCGACTACTCCACCAGGCCCTGTCTCTCTGGTGGTGGCCCTTCCAGGCCCTGTCTCTCTGCTGCTATTGGCCTCATCTTGCAAGATCTAGACAAGAGGAGAGAGCCCGGCTCACCACTGCGGAGCAGTGCGTTGGCCAATGTGGCAGAGCATTTCACATCCATTCGTTCCTTGCAGACAAAAGTTGTGGGCCTTGAAGTAACGGCGGAGGAAGCGGAGAACTGGAGCAGAAGAAACAACTTAAGGACTGTGGGTCTGGCAGAGGGAGCAGGGGGGAAGAATCCTACAGAGTTCATGGAGGGTTTGCTGCGGTCACTGCTGCCCCTGGCTCAATTCTTGCCATATTACACAGTGGAACGTGCTCGTGTCCCACCGAGGCCTGGTCTAGAATTACAATACCCAAAAAATGCGCAGGCCCTTTGATTCGGGGAAGGCTGCCATGCGGGCTAAGGGCATCAAATACAGTATCCTCTTTCCTGGCAAGCTACGTGTGATTGATGGGGGAAGCGGTTCGGTTCTTCAGTCTCCTAAAGATGCGGCTAACTGGCTGGAATCCTTACCTCCACATTGCTGATACCATCTGCAGTGGGGCCTTATTCCTATATGGCCTTGTCTGTACTTACCTATAGGGCCATGGCTGCCCGAAGATCATCCTGGTGTGATCTTTCCATCTCTGGTAATGTTTTGACTGTTTTGTTTATCGTTTGTTTTCCTTGCTACTGGTGACACTGTTGAGTTTTGATGTAAAATGTAAAAACTGTGCTAAAAATCATCTATCCCTAAGAAAATAAGCAGCAATCCTCTTGTGTTAACAGTCACAAAAACAGCAAATAAAAAATATATGATAATCATGCTACATATCAAGTATAAAGCCCATAGGTGAATCCATGTGGATTGTATTCATCTGTGAAAATAAGCAATGTGATAATAGATCAATTCTGATTAAAGATAGTGTCCATCATTCATCACCAGTGATTTCACCATCAGCTGTAGAAACCACTTACCAGCTCCTGTAGACCCATTATTACAAGAGGTCGGTGTCTTTTTGGTGCCCAATCCCCATCTACCTCATTGAGTGATATCGGAATTATGGAGGAGCCCTGAGATGCAGAAAAAGGCCCCGGCTGGGTTTTAAGCCACAGGCGTACACCGACCCCCTGTAATAAGGGGTCTACAGGAGCTGGTAAGCGGTTCTACAGCTGGTGGTGGAATAACCGCGGCTTTTGGTGATGGATAATGGACACTGTCATTAAGGAGAATTGATCTATATTATCACATTGCTTATTTACACAAATGAATACGATCCATATGGATTCCCCAATGGACTTTATACTTAATATCTAGCGCGATGCTCATATATTTTTTATTTTTAGTTGTTTTAATGCCGGCTTTTTTTTTTTTTTTTGACTTACGGCTTCCACACCAGAGACTGCCTATGCAAGGTTGTGCCCCTGGCTCTGTCCAGGTGAATATATTCTCTATCTTATACCAGTATTTCCCTTTTGGGAAAGCCAGATATACAACATATCTTAGGTTTCTGCGACCTAGACCAGGGGTCCTCAAACTATGGCCCGTGGTCCACATACAGCCCACCAAGGTCTTCTACCCGGCTGTTCAGACACTGGAGCCCCCACAACGCGCCGTCTGCCCAGAGAGATCCATTCCCTGTGGACCCCGCCCCATAGGGGGAAACTGGACCAATTTCAGGGCACTGTCCAGGGTGGGGGAGGAGGCAGAGAGCCGCTCTGGCGCGAGACAGCCTAGCAGCTGCCTGTTGATGGCGGTAAGTCCCGCGGCGCTCCTCTCTCTAATCCCTGTGTACTGGACAGACTGGCTACATTACTAGGCACAGGTCAGGCTACATAACTGGGCACTGGAGAGGCTGGCTGCATTACATAGTTGATCATAGTTACATAGTTAATCAGGTTGAAAAAAGACACAAGTCCATCTAGTTCAACCATAAAAATAAATAAATAAAAAATATACAATCCCATATACACAATCCTATACCTATAGTTGATCCAGAGGAAGGCAAAAAAACCCAGAAAAGCATGATCCAATTTGCTACAGCAGGGGAAAAAATTCCTTCCTGATCCCAGAGAGGAAATCAGATTTTCCCTGGATCAACTTTACCTATAAATGTTAGTACCCAGTTATATTATGTACATTTAGGAAAGAATACAGGCCTTTCTTAAAGCAATCTACTGGCCAGAACCACCTCTGGAGGGAGCCTATTCCACATTTTCACAGCTCTTACTGTGAAGAAACCTTTCCGTATTTGGAGATGAAATCTCTTTTCCTCTAGGCGTAAAGAGCACCCCCTCAGTGTTAATCGTAAAGTGAATAACTCATCACCAAGTTCACTATGTGGACCCCTTATATATTTGTACATGTTGATCATATCCCCCCTTAATCTCCTCTTCTCAAGAGGGAATAGATTCAGTTCCTCTAATCTTTCCTCATAGCGGAGCTCCTCCATGCCTCTTATCAGTTTGGTTGCCCTTCTCTGCACTGTCTCCAGTTCCCCTATATCCTTTTTGAGAACTGGTGCCCAAAACTGAACTGCATATTCCAGATGAGGTCTTACTAATGATTTGTACAGGGGCAAAATGATATATCTCTCTCTGGAGTCCATACCTCTTCTTAACCACTTCAGCCCCAGGACATTTTACCCCCTTCCTGACCAGAGCATTTTTTGCAATTCGCTTTAGCTGACAATTTTGCGGTCGTGCGACGTTGTACCAAAACAAAATTGACGTCCTTTTTTTCCCACAAACAGAGCTTTCTTTTGGTGGTATTTGATCACCTCTGCGGTTTTTATTTTTTGCACTATAAACAAAAAAGCGTCAAAATTCGAAAAAAAAAGTAATATTTTTTACTTTTTGCTAAAATAAATATCCCCCAAAAATATAAAAAAAAAACAAATTTCTTTCTCAGTTTAGGCCGATATGTATTCTTCTACATATTTTTGGTAAAAAAAAAAAAAAAAGAAAAAAAAAAAAAAAAAAAAAAGAAAAATCACAATAAGCCTATATTAATTGGTTTGCTACAAAATAGGGGAGAGATCTATTGCATTTTCATTATAATTTTTTTTTCGTGGCGATCTGCGATTTTTATCGTGACTGCGACATTATGGCGGACACATCGGACACTATTTTGGGACCACAGGCATTTATACAGCGATCAGTGCTATAAAAATGCATTGATTACTGTGTAAATGACACTGGCAGGGAAGGGGTTAAACACTAGGGGGCGATCAAGTGTTTAAATGTGTCCTAGGGAGGTGTTCTAATTGTAGGGGGGATGGGCTACCACTGACATGACAGAGATCACTGCTCCTGATGACAGGGAGCAGTGGATCTCTGTCATGTCACTTGGCAGAACAGGGAAATGCCTTGTTTACAAAGGCATCTCCCCGTTCTGCCTCATCACCGCAATCGCGGGCCGCCTGCAAACATCGAGTTCCCGGGACCCGTGCGCACGCTCCCACGACGGGGCCCCCATTTGCCTGCCTGTGCCATTCTGCCGACGTACATCTGTGTGCGGCAGTTGGCAAGCGGTTAATGCATGAAAGGACTTTGCTCGCTTTGGAAACTGCAGCTTGGCATTGCATGTTATTATTGAGCTTATGATCTACCAAAACCCCCAGATCCTTCTCCACTATGGATTCCCCCAGTTGTAATCCTCCTAGTATATATGATGCATGCATATTCTTAGCCCCCAAGTGCATAACTTTACATTAATCAACATTAAACCTCATCTGCCACATAGTCGCCCAATTAGACAGTGCATTGAGGTCGGCATGTAAATTGAAGACATCCTGTAAGGACTTTATTCCACTGCATAGCTAAGTGTCATCTGCAAAGACTAAAATTATACTTTTAAGACCCTATATCATTTATAAAGTTATTAAAAAGTAAGGGTCCCAGCACTGAAGCTTGGGGTACACCACTGATATCTTTAGACCATGCAGAGTAAGAATCATTAACCACTACTCTCTGAAATCAGACTTTTAGCCAGCTTTCTATCCATTTACAAACTGATCTTTCCAAGCTTGTAGACTTTACCTTACACATGAGCCATGTGTGGGGAACTGTATCGAACGCTTTTGCAAAATCCAAGTATACCACCTCCACAGCCACCCCTCTGTCCAAGGTTTTACTTACCTCCTCATAAAAAGAAATCAGATTTGTATGACAACTTCTGTCTTTCATGACTCCATGCGGTCTGTTGCTTAAAATATTTTTTTTTCCAGCAAGAACTCATCTATGTGGTCTTTTGTTAAACTCTACAGTATCTTCCCGACTATAGAAGTTAAACTAACAGGTCTATAGTTACTTGGTAAAGACTTTGTTCCCTTTTTAAATATAGGCACCACATTGGCCCTACGCCAATCCATTGGTACTATTCCTGTCATTAATGTGTCCCTAAAAATGAGATACAATGACGTTGAAATTACACAGTTCAATTCCATTAGGATCTGTGGGTGGATACCATCTAGTCCAGGTGCTTTACCCACCTTTATTCATTTTTGCCCTTTAACTGTTCCAGCAGTTCCATTACTCCAGTCAATTTCCGGGTAGTTAAAATCCCCCATTATTATCACTGTCCCAGCCCTTGCAGCCCTTTCCATCTGTGCAAGGAGCTTATTCTCCACCTCCTCATTAACATTGGGTGGTCTATAACAAACTCCAATGATTAACATTGAACTACGCACATCTATATGCAGTTCCACCCATAATGCTTCAGCCACATCACACTCTCCATCAATTAGGTACTCATTCACACTCGCTTTGAGATCCCTTCTCATATAGAGACAGACCCCACCACCTTGCCTTTCTACCTTGTCTCTTCGAAAGAGTGCATATCCAGGAATATTAAAAGGGGTTGTAAAGGTTTGTGTTTTTTCACCTTAATGCATCCTATTAGAATTCTAGATTTGTGTATGAATGTATGATTACATACATTCTAATACATCACAATGGTAAAATTGTTTGAAAATAAAATGATTAAACATTGAGAAATTGTAGAAGGCAGCGATTTGACACATGACATGGGAGACAGATTAAAACTGACAGACAAATATTAATCAACAGAGTATATACTTACAACCAGACCATCAAAAGCAATGTACATTACACATCCAGTCCGGTAGGTAACAGGGTCTGCGTCTCAGGTTTCAACCCTCGCATGAGTATAGACATACAGAGCGTGACCCCATATTTGAGCAGAGTGACACACTTCCAGTCTCAAGGGATATATATAACTGTAAAGGAATTCCACATCTATGGTGACTAACATGGATTTGTCAAGTACGTTTGCGTTGCCGGGGTCATTGGGACCACCTCTCTGCGTGACTGCCCAGCCACAATATTCCATTACTCATCTGTGTACTAAACATTGTATTGTTAGATATTTTTGTTCATATTATGTTTTCTGTATCCCTATGTACAGACTTCTCTATACCCAATTTGAGCTCTTGTTCCCTGAGGAAGCCAATGCCTTGGCGAAACATGTAGGAAACCGAGCCCCCATTTCCATGGCCATCTCCATCTGGCCTACTCCACTGCATTTTGGGTCGCACGCAATATATAAGTCTGTTTTAAGTGTTAACCATTTGAGTGTTTTTTCATGTTTGTAACATTACCAATAAAATTTTGTAATTTTTGCCATTTTAAATCTCCTCTTCCCTTTTGCATTATTTGACCTTAGCACCGTTATAATCCCCTGTCCCTACATCCATTAGCTATCTAACTATTTTGGGATGAGGTGCTGCATCCAACTGTACCATCTAGCCACAACCATATTTTCAAAATTCCACAGTTGTTTTGAAATTACATTATTATGAAATGCACTATCCACCAATAGGTAAAAGTCCTCATTGAAGACCTTAATCGTGTCCGATCTAATTGGTCGATACCAAACAGAATTGGTCAGAATCTTATTACACAGTGATATGTATTTGTCCATCAGGACAATGTTGCCTCCTTTATCTGAAGGCTTTATTGTTGTATTAAGATTGCAGGATATGTTTTTTTAGGGCTATTGCCTCGCCAGGAGTTTTTTCGCAATACATTTGCCAATTTATCCTGTACCACTATTTGATCAGAACTAGCTGTACAGACTTCATAATGTTTTGTTGTGCTATAATGTATTTCACCTATGGCTTTATACCTATAATGACTAATATTTTAAAGCCATCATATCTTTGATTGTAACATGTATGGTTATTTCTTCCAGGCTCTGCATCTCATACCCTCAGTTCCACCCCACGCAGTTGTTTCAATATACACACGAATGTACATATTGACTTATTGCTAGCTTTATCTCTGCCGCTCCTGACCAGATGCTTCCATGTGTTTGCAGCTTCGTCCCCCGGCATGGGTAGGCCCCGTGGTAATTGCATGCTGCAGGGCCAACCCCCAGGTGGATGCTCCCTACTATTGCAATGTCGTATGCACTGTGGATCAGCGCATGCGCCTTGTGTCACATCGCGGGTCTACCTTTCAGCCAATCTGCGCATGTGCCAAGCATGCCTTCCATCTTTAGTGTGGGTAGACATCCGCCCTCACTCCCGTGCCGGCGGCCCTCCGACGTCTGACGTCACCGTGCCCTATGACGTGGTGACGCCGCAGAAACCGGAGGACTGCCCAGTGATCGAGCCCACAGCTGGACTGAGCGAGTCAGTTGATCCCGGGCGCATCAATCGCTTGCGCTCGGGGATCAGCTGATGCTCCCAGCCGATACAGCCTCACACAATGCCACCTATGGCTTTTAGTACAGCTGATTTGGGGGACGTCTAATTAAGTACGCCCGCAATCAGCTAAGCCAGTCTTGCCCCTTCATGATTGGATTACCTTCCAGTCTGGGGGCGGACTTTTCTATTTTCAAGTACTTTTATATCCTGGCAGGTGCACGACTCCTTGCTGCACAGCCAGGATACCCCATCACTCTATGGATTTCTAGGCCTCTGCCTGCTAAAAAGTGTTGGCACCATATCTATTTTAATCATTATGCAAGTGTGTCTACAATACACACTGGTTTACAATTTACATTGTTTCGATGCAATCTAACTTATATGTGTTCCATCTAAACAAATTGCACTGTTTGGATGTTATCCAACCTATGGGCCTGTATATACATACAGGGGCTGATTTGTGTATGTACATCTACACACATATATTGTATATATATATATATATATATATATATATATATATATATATATATATCCCGCCCTAAACAGATAATTAATCTATATACACTTACCAATCTAACATTAGCAGCCTCCCTATATGTCTCATAATTTTGACTACCAGGGATCTAATCTCACCGAGTCTCACATGTCTAGGTGCTTTCACTGTGGCCATCCTCGTGGACCTACCTGCTATATAGGAACATGCTTCATCTGGTTTGTAGCAGAGAGTTATTTCTTTTGAATAGAACCTCACCTTTTACGATCCCTTGAGACTGGGAGTGTGTCACTCTCCTCAATAATGGGGTCACGCTCTGTATGTCTATACTCATGCGTGGGTTGAAACCTGAGATGCAGACCCTGTTACCTACCGGACTGGATGTGTAATGTACATTTCTTTTCATGGTCTGGTTGTAAGTATATACTCTGTTGATTCATATTTGTTTGTCTGTCAGTTTGAATCTGTCCCCCATGTCATGTGTCAACTCGCTGCCTTCTACTCAATGTTTAATAATTAAATTTTCAAACATTTTTACCATTGTGATGTATTGTAATGTATGTAATCATACACTCATACACAAATCTTGAATTCTAACACATTCTTACTATTTTTTGCTGTTAGATAATACAGTCTACACCAGGGGTCCTCAAACTTTTTAGACAGGGGGCCAGTTCACGGTCCCTCAGACTGTTGGGGGGCCGCACTATAGTTTAAAAAAAATATGAACTAATTCCTAAATTCCTATGCACACATCTTTTTTGTAGTGCAAAAGAATAAAAGAATGAATAATAAATAATAATATATATAGGGGATGGACAGGGGGACAGAGGGATGGACAGGGGGACAGTGGGGTGGACAGGGGACAGAGGGATGGACAGGGGGACACAGGGACAGAGGGGGGGACAGAGGGGTGGACAGGGGGACTGAGGGATGGACAGGGGGACAGTGGGGTGGACAGGGGGACAGTGGGGTGGACAGGGGGGTGGACAGGGGGACAGTGGGGTGGACAGGGGGACAGAGGGGTGGACAGGGGGACAGAGGGGTGGACAGGGGGACAGAGGGGTGGACAGGGGGACAGAGGGGTGGACAGGGGGACAGAGGGGTGGACAGGGGGACAGAGGGGTGGACAGGGGGGTGGACAGGTTGGACAGTGGGGTGGACAGGGGGACAGTGGGGTGGACAGGGGGACAGTGGGGTGGACAGGGGGACAGTGGGGTGGACAGGGGGACAGTGGGGGGGACAGTGGAGGGGACAGTGGGGTGGACAGAGGGGTGGACAGGGGGGGGGACAGTGGGGTGGACAGGGGGACAGTGGGGTGGACAGGGGGACAGTGGGGTGGACAGGGGGACAGTGGGGTGGACAGGGGGACAGTGGGGTGGACAGGGGGACAGTGGGGTGGACAGGGGGACAGAGGGGGGGACAGTGGGGTGGACGGGGGGACAGTGGGGTGGACGGGGGGACAGAGGGGTGGACGGGGGGACAGTGGGGTGGACAGGGGGACAGAGGGGTGGACAGGGGGACAGAGGGGTGGACAGGGGGACAGAGGGGTGGACCGGGGGACAGTGGGGTGGACCGGGGGACAGTGGGGTGGACCGGGGGACAGTGGGGTGGACCGGGGGACAGAGGGGTGGACAGGGGGACAGAGGGGTGGACGGGGGGACAGTGGGGTGGACGGGGGGACAGTGGGGTGGACAGTGGGGTGGACAGGGGGACAGTGGGGTGGACAGGGGGACAGTGGGGTGGACAGGGGGACAGTGGGGTGGACAGTGGGGTAGACAGGGGGACAGTGGGGTGGACAGTGGGGTAGACAGTGGGGTAGACAGTGGGGTGGACAGTGGGGTGGACAGTGGGGTGGACAGTGGGGTGGACAGTGGGGTGGACAGTGGGGTGGACAGTGGGGTGGACAGTGGGGTGGACAGTGGGGTGGACAGTGGGGTGGACAGTGGGGTAGACAGTGGGGTAGACAGTGGGGTGGACAGGGGGGGTGGACAGGGGGGTGGACAGGGGGACAGTGGGGTGGACAGGGGGACAGTGGGGGGGGACAGGGGGACAGTGGGGTGGACAGGGGGACAGTGGGATCCTCACTTGTTAGTAAGCTGTTGCTTGAAGCCTCCGCTCGCGCTGTCACTCTTCGCGCCTCCTGTCTCCGTGCGGGACTGTGCTGGGAACTACACTTCCCAGCATGCAGCGCGGCACACGGAGCCCTCCATTACTGGGGTGGGGGAGGCGGCTTGAGCGGAGCGGATATGCTCCCTGCCGAAGCCGAGCCGACCTGGCACCGGCCCGAGCCTGGATTGTCGGGAATCCGGCCCTGGGTGGATTGGGCCGGATAAATGTCCTCGGCGGGCCGTAGTTTGAGGACCCCTGGTCTACACTAATATGAACACTTGAAGAAGGAATTATTTTCCGAAACATGTCGGGATTCCTGAATCTATATGTGAATGTTGGGTCCATCACTCTATGACCAACCTTCTGATTCAGTGTCTAGATGTACACTGTAAACCATATGACCATTACTATTTGGTTTTAATTTTTACCATATGTATAACTATTTAATAAAATTGTCATTTTTGTATTTACGCCTTTTACTTTTCTACTCCACTACGCATCCCTAGCCCGTAAAATCCCTGGGGCATGCTTCCACTGTTTTTCTCTTCAATATTGGGACGTGGCCTGGGATTAGTCCTCTACAAATAATTCATTAGCAGTTGTTTTACTTCCCATATTATTGTAAGCATGCCTGAGGAGATGAGCACATTGGATAAGCCAGGGTTTTTCTTCCTCTGTTCCAAGCCAACAAGATGTCTTGTTGTAAGGGCCTGGAATGGAATTGGGCATAGGGCACTGCCTCAAAGGAGGATACCATCCTCCCTAGAAGACTCATACAGAGTTGAATGGAGGATTGTCCGATGCCCCTTATCTGACGTACCTGATCCTTCAGGGCACAGATCCTTACCGGTGGAAAGAATACTCTTGCTTGGACCGTGCTTAGGATCAGACCTAAATACTTTAGACTTTGAGCTGGTCTCAAGGCTGACTTTTCGGTATTTATGATCCAGCCTAAGCTTTTCAAATACCACACTGTGTATATAATGCTCTAGAGCCCGTTCTAGATCCTGTACTGAGTTATCTCTGAGCAGGAGTTCATCCAGATACCCGAGCACCAGAATCCCTTGGGCCCTTAAAAGACCCATTATTGGTGCTAGGACCTTTGTGAACACTCGGGGAGCTGTAGCAAGCCCAAAGAGTGGAACCACAAATTGAAAATGACATTCCTCTACTGCAAAACGTAGGAACCTCTGATGAGGCTGAAAGATACGTGTAAATACGCGTCCTTTATATCGATGGAGGTTAGAAAGTCTCCCCTCTGGAGTGAGGTTACCACTGAGCGGACAGACACCATCCGAAAGGACTGTATCAATAGATACCTATTCAGGGACCTTAAGGTCCAAAATGAGCCTTGTGTCCCCCGTTTGGTTTCTGAACCGTAAACAGTTTTGAGTAAAACCCTGTGGCCCTTTTTCGAATACAGGAACCTCTACAATCACTCCTTGATGCACTAGATAATGTAGTGCCTGAAGCAATAAGTTTTTCTGGAGGATCCGAGGGAATGCTGGATCTTAGAAACCTCTGAGGGGGAAGTTACATATTAGGTGAGGTTGAAAAAAGACACAAGTCCATCAAGTCCAACCTATGTGTGTGATTATGTGTCAGTATTTCATTACATATCCCTGTATGTTGCGGTCATTCAGGTGATTATCTAATAGTTTCTTGAAGCTATCAATGCTCCCCGCTGAGACCACCGCCTGTGGAAGGGAATTCCACATCCTTGCCGCTCTTACAGTAAAGAACCCTCTACGTAGTTTAAGGTTAAACCTCTTTTCTTCTAATTGTAATGAGTGGCCACGAGTCTCATTAAACTCTCTTCTGCGAAAAAGTTTTATCCCTATTGTGGGGTCACCAGTACAGTATTTGTAAATTGAAATCATATCCCCTCTCAAGCGTCTCTTCTCCAGAGAGAATAAGTTTAGAGCTCGCAACCTTTCCTCATATCTAAGATCCTCCAGACCCTTTATTAACTTTGTTGCCCTTCTTTGTACTCGCTCCATTTCCAGTACATCCCTCCTGAGGACTGGTGCCCAGAACTGGACAGCATACTCAAGGTGCGGCCGGACCAGAGTCATGTAGAGCGGGAGAATTATCGTTTTATCTCTGGAGTTGATCCCCCTTTTAATGCATGCCAATATTCTGTTTGCTTTGTTAGCAGCAGCTTGGCATTGCATGCCATTGCTGAGCCTATCATCTACTAGGACCCCCAGGTCCTTTTCCATCCTAGATTCCCCCAGAGGTTCTCCCCCTAGTGTATAGATTGCATTCATATTTTTGCCACCCAAATGCATTATTTTACATTTTTCTACATTGAACCTCATTTGCCATGTAGTCGCCCACCCCATTAATTTCAGGTCTTTTTGCAAGATTTCCACATCCTGCGGAGAAGTTATTGCCCTGCTTAGCTTAGTATTGTCTGCAAATACAGAGATTGAACTGTTTATCCCATCCTCCAGATCGTTTATGAACAAATTAAATAGGATTGGTCCCAGCACAGAACCCTGGGGAACCCCACTACCCACCCCTGACCATTCTGAGTACTCCCCATTTATCACCACCCTCTGAACACGCCCTTGTAGCCAGTTTTCAATCCATGTAAGTGTATTGAATCATTTAAAGCTTCAACAGCAAAACACAGCGCTCAAGGAATATCTGTCTTACTTTCAGGCAGATCATCCTCCCGGTTAGGCCCATCAGGACGTTTGACCTGATCCTTTACGGACTGGCAAATATCAATTGCTGCAATAGCTGAACTGGACAAAGAAAAGGAAGAGACTGCTGCATCTACTGCTGGCATGCTCCATTTTTTAACAAACTTTTCATCCATGGGATATAAAAGGGTAAACCTCTTAGGAGGAAAAAAGTCCTGTCAGGTTGTTCCCAATCAGCGTACACCGCCTGTTCCAACAGGGGGTGTAGAGGGAATGTCTGTGCGACCTGAAGAGGCATCAGAGATCCCAAAGAGGACCAGGTTGGCTCAGTCACATCTGCAAGAGGCAACTTAAAGGCAGAATGAACCATTTCTGTCAGAGTCAGGATCAAAAGCCTCTTCGACAGAGGCAGACATCGACTGGATATCTTCTTGTCCAGATTGCTTGAAAGCCGACTCATCTGCCAGGCACTCCACTGAATCCTGAGCTTTAAGCTCCTCCCCATCCACAACCCATTCTTGCTCCAGACTAGGAGACTCCAGGGAGGGGGATCTGTCATGCTTTCTGCCACCCTGCGGGGTGAAAGCAATCATGCCAGCAATCCTGTGCTCTAACCCGGCTAGGGCTAAGGACAGTTCATCCTTAGTGATAAAGGGTGAAGCAGCAACGTTGACTGTAGGCACAATACCAGATAGTCGCAGCGGCTCAGCTTGCCTGGAAGCCTCTGGTCCTTCAGGGGATACAACACTAGGGATAGGACTAGGTTCAGGAACTACTGACGACATAGGTGTGCCCTTCCCTATGGTGTTAGTCCCACTCCTCATTTTGGAAGACATTTAATAGCCACAAAGAGTACTTGGGTATAGTATTAAAACACCTCAGAAGGGAGACCCTTTAATAGGGCTCACCAAGCTCCTATGCAACAATCCTGCTAAGCACCTTTAGCCTGCCAAGCAACACCTGGTGAGTCACGTGGCCCGGAAAAATAAACCACTGCAAGTGTCTGTTCAGAGCCTGCTCTGTGTCCCACAGTTGCCTTCTGGAAGCACCACATGCGAATCTTCGTACGCCCAGATAAAGGCTACGGAGCATGTCAGGCGAAGCCGCGTGCGCCATGGCCGTCAAACAAGCTGCCGAGCCCAGTGACGCTCTCCCGGACGCACGTGTGCCATGGCGAACCAAGGCGAAATGGTGTACCATTGTGCGCTATAATACAGGTTAAAAACAGCCAGACACAGGCAAAAAAAAAAAAAGGTACACTTTGCAAACACCCACAGCTAGCCCAAAACTCCCCCGCATGGTCACCGCACACAGGTGTCCAGCTTTTAGCTAGCTTGACTGATTGTTACAATTACTGGGACATCCCACAATAATAAAATAAAAGGGTTTCACTTACCCGTCCAGGCGCAGGGCCACTTAGAAAGTAAGGGCTCAATCTTCACCCTTCACGGCGGGTTCCTGTCACTTGGACCTTCAAGGACTGGGTTACCCTTTTCATGTTTAGGGTCCACTCCCTTGGACCTGTACAGCACTCTGCAGGAAATGCCTTAGAGCTGTAGTGTCCAGGATTTCCACTCCGCAGTGTCCAGAGGCCACATTACAGGCAAAACTTTGCAGGATCTTGAGTCCCATTTATCTAAGCATAAAAGCATGTGTCAAATGGATCCGATCGGTCAATCTCTCGATTCATTTTGGAACCATTTGTGGGAGTAGAGACCTGGAGCTCAGAGAGCTCAAAGAAACTGTGCCATCCACCTTGCAGAGGTAACTAAAGTACTTCTTGTATGGGAGGGGTTATATAGGGGATCGCTTCCTGTCTGAAGACCTTTGATCTACCAGTGTCCATTCACCCGATTATGAAGTATAACCCAGCAAGTAATGAATATTAGCCTGATTCTGTGTCCCATGGTGTATGAAAAAGAAAATTTGCTTTACGTGCATGATACTTTGCTATATTTGCATGATGCCCATTCCTCCTTGCGGGCTGCCCTTGTCATCTTTGACGAGTTTGGAATGTTCTCGGGTATCCGGACCAATTGGGGTAAGTCGGTGCGTTTTCCACTTAACTCTGGTGCCCGGGAATCTGTGATCAACTCCCAGCTGTTATGGGCCGATGACTTCAAATATTTAGGAATCGGGGTTACCAAGGACCTTAGACAATTCTATTGTCTTCATCTCTACCCTGTTCTGCAGCAATTGAAGGAAAACAGTATTGTATGGTCAACTCTGCCTCTAAATCTCATGGGCTGCAAAAACATCCTTAACCTCCCTGACGGTATTCCCGTGTGTGGCTCGGGGTGGATTTTCAGTACCAAAAGCGGTAACCCCGAGCCACACTCGGGATTGCATCGCAGTATCCTGGTACATGTGACTTACCTTGTCCCCAGGATCCTGAGATGTCCCCTTGCTGTGTGCGGCGGCTGTGTCTCCACTCGATTCATCACGGAGCCGGGCTCAGTTCCCTGCGAGCATTGCGATTACATTACTGTATCAAATAATTTCACATCCCTTTTGCCCCTAGTGGTTTGTCCAATGCCCTGCATGCAGTTTTATATTATAAACACTGTTCTTTCTGCCTGGAAATTGGAGATTGTCCATAGCAACTAAAACGTCCTTTTACATCAAAAGCGGTTTTAGACCAGCTAGAAAACAGCGATAATAAATTAGAATCACTTGCAGAATTTAGCATTAGTGATTTGTGGGGAAATGTGTCAAACACTGAAAGTAATAACAGCCACAATTCTGCAAGTGAGCAAATTTCAGTGTTTTTGATTTGATTATATTAATAATTTTTATTATTATTTGTTATAATTATTTATAGTTATATATTATAATTTATGATTTCGTGTTTCAAACTTTATCATACCCGGGATGTGTACTAGACTCGTTTGGACAGATTTAAGTGTGGTATTTCGAAGAACTACAGGCCTACAATATAAAACGCCAAATTTCCATGCAAAAGAATTGAACCGATTTGAGCATCAAAAATCTGAAATAATCATACCGCCAGGGAGGTTAAAATGATATTTCTTCTGAAATTGAATTATATTTTTAGGAACTGTCCAGCCTGGGTAGGCGGGATTTTTTACTGGGAAGCTGATCGTTGCATGGGCGCTTTTCTATGGCATGGCACGGCCTCTTGTTTGGCGAAATCTACACTTCAGTTGCAAGTTCAGTATGGGGGCCTAGCTCTACCCAATCTCAAGATATATTACTAGGCAGAAATCCTGGTTACGGTTAGGTGGTGGTTTACGAGGTCGAGAGGTAATGCTGCAATCTGTCTTGAGGCGGCTGCCATTTTGGGCTCTCTTACTGAGCTGGCTAATTTTGTGTACCGGGGGCAAAGGCTTATGCCACTCTCCCTGCTCCTACTAGAACTACCCTTAGGGCCTGGACTGTGGCTAGGAAGCGGTTTCTGAAGTCCAATCAGTGGTCTCCCTTTAATCCCTTGTGGGGTAATCCCACCTTGACACACTTTAGAATGATTCCTGATCCTCAGGTTTGGGCATGTTAGGGTGTCAGAATTCTAAGAGATGTTATGCCAGGGGGTGCTCTGTTGTCCTTTTCTGACCTCTCTGTTAGGTATGGGCTACCTCGATAGATGCAATTCTGTTACTACCAATTGCATCATGCAGCTCAATCACAGTTCCCCGGCTCCCCAATTTTGGAGACTGATCTGGAGGAAGACCTATTTGCACAGGAGCAGCTCTCTAAACCTCTTTCAATGTTATACTTGACATAACAAAAATAAAATACTACGCTATCTGTAAATCTAAAGTAATTTACACTGATGTAACAAATTTAAGTCAAAAAATCTCTGCTGCAACTTCATGTGAGACACACACAATATCGTACAAAATTAAAAATTCAAGCTGCATTGATTGGTAATAATCTAAGTGATACCTTAAATTAGTGATACATATACAAATTATGTGTAACCTGTGAAAAGAAATCAAAATAATGCAATTGGTGAAAAAGTCACTATTTAATCCTCAACGGAAAAAAAAAGGAACCAATAAAAAAAAGGGTCCATGTGTTGAAAGTGGTACTTCAATGTATTTCTCCGCAGAGACACACAAACAAAACACCACTGGAAAAGTGAAGAGAGAAATGGGATAGTGCCTCCACCTCTGCACACACTGCCGCTTACCAGCTGTAAATGATCTCTATTACGGGAGATCAGATGCGCTTTTGGCTTGTTAGCCATGAGTCTCTGTGTTGTGCACCAAAGCACCCAACATCCTCACCAATGAACATCCTCATACACAAATGCATTCAATAGGTCCCCATGGAAAGACAATAAAGGCTTGCATAGTGTAAATACTTAATTTATTTGGTTAAAAGAGCACAAAATTGCACTTACAATTAGGTTGTTTAAAAACAGCATATAGAATTGAGCCGGCCGTCTCTCGATAGCAGCCTGTAGCTTCCGGGACCTGCGTACACGTGGTGACGTCAGCACGTCGCTCCTCCCTATGTACGTTTCCTCACACCTGTCGTCCTGGGGAACTTTTTTTGTTAAGGATTAAATAGTGACTTTCACCAATTGCATTATTTTGTATTAAAATTTATTTTCACAGGTTACACATAATTTGTATATGTATCACTAATTTAAGGTATCAAAGGTATTAAGGATTATTAATTGCCAATCAGCGCAGCTTGAATTTTTAATTTTAATGTTATACTTGACTCTCTTGTGTGTGGAGTCCCCTAAGATGGGGAAACTATGGCAAAAGTGGAGTGCGGATATTCCTACTTTGGCTAGAGGAATGCTTTGAGAATAATAATAACTGTAAATTAGCTATCTCCTCTAAAGATAAGATAATTCAGGTCAAATTTCTAAAACCGTGTGTATTACACACCCCATTGATAGCATCAAATTGAACCAAATAGGTCCCCTGAATGTACCAGATGTCATTCCTCTATTGGCACATTTCTTTCATATGTTTTGGACCTGTCCCAGGGTGGCTCAGTTCTGGAGGGAGGTCTTTGACCTTGTTAATATACGACTGCAGTTGTCCCTCCCTATATCCCCAAAGCTAGCTCTCCTCGGAATACAAGATGATAAACAGAGACCTAGATACGCCAAGTTATTGGTTTCCTACTTATTGAATTATGCAAAGAAGGAAATTCTTTATAAGTGCCCCCCCCCCCCCCCTCGAGTCTCATGGGAATCTACCATTCAAATGGTGTTATCTTTGCACACATTGACGTATATGAATAGAAATTGTCCTAAAAAAATACGACAATATCTGGTAACCATGGTTATCATTATAAATGTATTTACAGTGCCTTGAAAAAGTATTCCCCCCCCCTGGAATTTTTTGTGTTTTGTTGCTTCACAACCTGGAATTAACATGGATTGTTTGAGGATTTGCATCATTTAATTTACAGAACATGCTCACAACTTTAAAGATTGGTTTTTTTTATTGTGAAGCAAACAACAAATAGGACGAAATAACAAAAAAAGTCAATGTGCATACATGTGCATCACCTCCCTAAAGGCAATACTTTGTAGAGCCACCTTTTGGGTCTATCACAGCTCCAAGTCGCTTTGGATGAGTCTCTATGAGCTTGCCACATCTTACCACTGGGATTTTTGCCCATTCCTACTTGCAAAACTGCTCAAAGCTCCTTCAAGTTGGATGGTTTGCACTTGTGAACAGCAACCTAAGTCTGACCACAGATTTTCTATTGGATTGAGGTCTGGGCTTTGACTAGGCCATTCCAACATATTTAGATGTTTCCCCTTAAACCACTCAAGTGTTGCTTTAGCAGTGTGTTTGGGGTCATGGTCCTGCTGGAAGGTGAACCTCCGTCCTAGCCTCAAATCACACACAGAGTGGTACAGGTTTTGCTCAAGAATATCCCTGTATTTAGCACCATCCATCTTTCCCTCAACTCTTTTTTTTTTCACAAGAAAATAATCTTTCCCTCAACTCCGACCAGTTTCCCAGTCCCAACTGCTGAAAAACATCCTCACATCATGATGCTGCCACCACCATGTTTCAATGTGGGGATGGTGTTCTTTGGGTGATGTGATGTGTTGGATTTGCGGCAGACATAGCATTTTCTTTGATGGCCAAAAAGTTCAATTCTACTCTCATCAGACCAGAGCACCTTCCTCCATACATTTTGGGAGTCTCCCACATGCCTTTTCGCAAACTCAAAAAGTGCCATTTTGTTTTTTGCTGAAAGTAATGGCTTTCTTCTGGCCATTCTGCCATAAAGCCCAACTCTATGGAGCGTACGGCTTATTATAGTCCTATGTACAGATACTCCAGTCTCTGCTGTGGAACTCTGCAGCTCCTCGAGAGTTACCTTAGGTCTCTGTGCTGCCTCTCTGATTAATGCCCTTCCTGCCCGATCTGTGAGTTTTGGTGTGCGGTCGTCTCTTGGCAGGTTTGCTGTTGTGCCATGTTCTTTCCATTTGGTTATGATAGATTTGATGGTGCTCCTAGGGATCATCAAAGATTTGGATATTTTTTTTATAACCTAACCCTGACTTGTACTTCTCAACAACATTGTCCCTTACTGGTTTGGAGAGTTCCTTGGTCTTCATGGCAGTGTTTGGTTAGTAGTGCCTCTTGCTTAGGTGTTTCAGCCTCTGGGGCCTTTCAAATGGGTGTGTATATGTAATGACAGATCATGTGACACTTAGATTGCACACAGGTGGACATCATTTCACTAATAATGTGACTTCTGAAGGTAATTGGCTGCACCAGAGAATGCATACGCATATGCAAATTATCAGTTTTTTATTTCTGAAAAATAGTTTTATGTATATATTTTCTAACTTTACTTCACCAACTTAGACTATTGTGTTCTGATCCATCACATATAATTCAGAATAAAAAAACATTGAACTAAAGGCTGTAATGTAACAAAATAGGTAAAAAGCCAAGGGGGTGAATACTTATGCAAGGCACGGTATATTTTAATTTTGCTTTAGTGAACATTTATGGATCCTTTTGTATGGTTTTGTATTGGAAGTCGCCTTGTCTACCTCTGACACTTGTATGCTTGTAATCCATATTTTTTCAATAAAAGAACAATCCTTGTTTGAAGAAAAAAAAAAAGAAAACATGGCAGTTGTTTATGGTAAACAGTGCTTTAGCAAATTAAATATCATTACTCATGGTAATTTTTTATGAAAGAAGTACATTTTGCAGAGTTCAGGTCACTTGTATTATAACAATCCCACTTACCTGTGTACTAAGACTCAAAAGGCAGATCTTTTCAGAATTAATAACTTGTCTCACAGAATCAACACTGGTCCCATATAGATTTTTCTCCAATTCCCCATGCTCAATGAATTTGCCAGCCATGATGTCAGCTTCAAATGTTTGTCTCGAAACAAAGTGATAATCACGACTTGCCACTTCATTATCTCTTCGACTTCGAGAAGTATCTGCAAAAACAAAGCACAGCAGTAAACCATCAAGTGAATTTAAACTAGATCATAGTCTTTGTACAGTAAAAAAGCCAGGGCTGCTAATAGAAATCACTGGGCCCCATACAGCTTACCTGACAGGGCCCCCCTCCTCCGAAAATGTAAAAATGATACATTTGCTCAATTGCAACGCTCGTGATGCTATGCAGCCATGCCTGAAATTATATCCCTGTCAAACAAGACTCATTCAAATGAATAGTGGCACAGAGGCAATATCTGCACCTCCACAGTGAGCCATCGGTATCGACCGCTCACTGTATTCACTCAGGGTGGTTTGTTAGCCCCCCCCAACCATCCTGTGTGCCCTCAGCTGCTGCCGGTGGGAGAAGTGAGGAGGGAAAACAGCAGCACTGCGGGGGAAAGGGCCACACAGGAGTCCCAGGCAGTAGCGGGGTGCAGATATTAGAACTGATCCCCCCTGCCTTGCAGCCTGAGAAATCCTCTTGAAAAGCATAAATTAGAACTGAAGACATTATTGAATCGGCATATCGGGATAAGGTCATTGATCTAGGGCAGGGATCTCCAAACTATGGCCCCTCCAGCTGCTGCGGAACTACATGTCCCATGAGGCATTGTAAAACTCTGACATTCACAGACATGACTCGGCATGATGGTAATTATAATTCCTGAACAACTGGAGGGCCATAGTTTAGAGACCCCTGATCTAGGGGAATACCACTTCCTATTTAAGGAACTGTATAAGCACCCACACTTCTACTACCTTCCCAAAAATGCACAAAGACCTCGTTTGTGCCCCACTCCCCCTTCCTGGGAGAATGCATGTCGCAGCCTTGGAGATGGACACAAATAGTGTAGTGCTTATATAGAAAACGTGAATAAACACAAAAATCAGACTCAAGGGTACTAAACCCCAAAGATCATAAATTAAAAAATAAAAAACAAAAAATATAAAAAACTGACTAGTGATGACTAACTAGGAAAGTTCCAGTGAAAAGTGACTCAAAATAAGTCAAATATGTATATAAAAAAAGAGTCCAAAAACTTCATGAGGAAATCACAAAAGTGAGCAGGGTGTGCATTTGAAGTGAGACGTCCCACCACCAAACACTAGGAGGCTTACCAGAGCGTTTAAACCCACAAGAGCGTATGCTCTGTGGGTCAAACGGCTTGTGTTTTGTAAACAACTGTAGAGGCTGGACACTAGAATCCTGGGATGACTCCAACAGGGACACACGGCTCTCCTCAGGATGGTGAATGGCTGCATAAATGTATCTCATGGGAAGTAATAACCAGAGGTACGTGGATGCAGTGGATGGATTAGAATGAGGAGAACAGAAATGGCAACATAGCGTAATTCCGTTTGGATGTACAATAAAATTTAATGAAGCATGAAAACTTATATTTAGCATATATGTGTATATACACACATACACACATATATATATATATATATATATATGTACATATATACATATACATACACACACACACACACACACACACACACAGTCTAATATATAAATTATATATATATATATATACACACACACACATCCACTGTATCCAGTGTAGCTAGATCTGACTGCAGGCTGTTCCTGGTGTACTTTTTCTAATATACTGTCAGGCAGGCAATTCAGTGAGCTGCAGTGCATAAACTATATATACAGTCTCCTGCATATATAAATCCACTGCATTCTAGTCTAGCCAACCCTATATCTGACTGCAAGCCATTCCTGGTGTACGTTTTCAAATACACTTTCAGACAGGCAGGCGATTCAGTGATCTGCAGTGCATTAAATATATATAGTCTCCTACATATATATATATATATATATATATATATATATATATATATATATATATATATTCACTGCATTCTAGTCTAGCCAAGCCTATATCTGACAGGCCATTCCTGGTGTACTTTTTCTAGTAAACTTCAGGCGGTGTTTTGCTAATAAAATTTTACAGCATGTCTGGAAGGCCACCAAGGAGAGGCAGATGCTCACAGGCCAGTAAAAAGAGGGCAAGCAGGCTCTGTGTCTACAGCCAACAGTGCTGGTCGTGGACACGGTGCATCCTCAGCACGTGGCCGTGGGGCACGCTTGTCCTTTTTTTCAGCAGCTGGCCGTGTTGATCCACAACATGCAGAAGAGTTGGTAGAATGGATAACTAAGCCGTCCTCATCCTCCTCATGCTCTGTCACCCAGGCTCAGAGTAGTTTGCCTGCCAATGCAGCTGCCAAAGCGGCCTATTCCATCGGCTCAATGTCATCGGTCACTCCTTCCCTAGCCCAACCATCATGCATGGAGGAGTTCCCCGAACTGTTCAACCACAGTGTCAGGTACATGCTGCAGGTGGATGCGCAGCGTTTTAAAGGCTCTGATGATGGTATCCAGGTTGAGGAAGGCAGTAACGTGAGCCCAGAGAGAGGGGGTGCCCAAGAAGGACAACAAACTGGCAGTCATGTTCCCCCAGCTGCAGCATACTGCCAGGCTTGCTTCAGTAACGAGGAGGGAGGGGATGATGAGGTCAATGACTCTACGTGGGTGCCTGATAGAAGAGAGGAGGAGGAGGCACATCTCCGAGGCAGGATGCCTTCCAGGGGCGAGCTTAAGGGCAGCCACCCAACTGCATCACACCGCAGAGCTCCGCATGTGCAGGGCGCTGCAGACTTCCCGCGTATTTTGAAAAGTTCTTTGGTGTGGGCCTTTTTTGATACGTGTGCAGCAGATCGCACCGTTGCTGTTTGCAACATATGTCTGAAGCGTATCAAGCATGGCCAAAACCGCAGCCGCTTGGGCACCACATGCTTGACGAGACATATGTCCACCACCCATGCAGTCCGTTGGCAACAGTACTTAAAAGACCAACACCAAAGAACAAGGCAGACCTCTCCTTGCTCCTCATCAGCTGGGATCTCCAACCCCACTATACCTTCAGTCCTCTCAAATCTGCACTGAGAGGAATGAAGTTGTAGAATTAGGTGTTCCAAGTACTTCCGGGCAATCTGCTATCGCTACACCAACATCCGATTATAGCAGGCAAATTTCCCTACCCCAGTTGCTAAACCGTCGAAAGAAATTCAGTCCCAGCCATCCACATATTCAGCGGCTGAATGCTAGCTTGGCTAAATTGCTAGCACTCCAACTGCAGCCTTTTCAGCCTCCTTTCGTGAATTTGTGGAATGTGCAGTACCTCAGTGGCAGGTTCCCAAACGCCATTTCTTTTCACGGAAGGCCATTCCGGCTCTCTACCGGCCTGTGGAAGGCAATGTCTCGTTGGACAGGGCGGTCAGCGGTAAGGTGCATATTACCGCTGACCCATGGTCCAGCAGGCATGGACAGGGACGTTACCTTTTTTTCAGGGCGCACTGGGAACTCTGCTGGCAGCTGGGAAGGATACAGGACAGGGTACAGTATTGTTGGAGCTTGTTCTGCCACCACGCCTCCAAGATACTAGTAGTGATGATTCTGCCACACCTCTCTCCTCCACCCCCTCCTCCTCTTCTTCCTCTATGGCCTCTTCCTCTGCAGATTTGTCCTCGGAACCAGCGGTGCTCCGTAGGCGTTCAAGGGGCTATGCAAGCACTCAGGTAAAAAGATGCCATGCGGTGCTTGAGTTGGTCTGCTTAAGGGACAGGAGCCACACTGGGGCAGAGATTCTGTCAGCTCTGCAGGGGCAGACTCAGAGGTGGTTGACGCCACGCCAGCTTCAGCAAGGAATGGTGGTTTGCAACAATGGCACCAACCTCCTCTCCGCCCTCCGACAGGGACACTGACCCATGTTCCCTGTTTGGCTCACGTCCTTAATTTGGTGGTGCAATGGTTCTTGTGCAGGTACACGGGCTTACAGGATCTCCTGAGGCAGGCCAGGAAAGTCTGTGGGCATTTCCGCCGGTCATATAATGTCCGTGCTCAGCTGGCTGACTTTCAAAAGGAATACAACCTGCCTAAGAACCGCCTCATTTGTGACATGCCCACCAGGTGGAACTCAACGTTGGCAATGCTGCAGCAGGTGCACACGCAGCAGAGGGCCATCAATAAGTACCTGTGTGAGTATGGCACCAGGACAGGGTCAGGGGAGCCTGGCTTTTTTTCGCCACCCCAGTGGCTACTGATCAAGGATGCATGCACTGTCCTGTCACCATTTGAGGCCACGAGGATGGTTAACAGTGACAGTGCATGCATTAGTGATACTGTCCCTCTTGTCTTCC
This sequence comes from Lithobates septentrionalis, assembly GCA_037952835.1. NCBI lineage: Eukaryota > Metazoa > Chordata > Amphibia > Anura > Ranidae > Lithobates > Lithobates septentrionalis. Next base: position 6,456,362 of record JBBDGP010000188.1, read on the forward strand.
TGTTGGAGCACACACTTCGTGGAATAATGGACAGGGCACTTGCGGCAGAACAGAGGGAGGAAGAGGAGGACTTCCTTACCTCTCAAGGCCCCTTTATCCAGACAGTATTCCTACGGGCCCGCTGATCCCACAGGAAGGAGGAAGAGGAGGATGAGGATGGTGTCAGCATGCAGGTGGAGCCTAGCACTCAGCATCAGTCTTCAAGGGATCGTTTTCAGTCCCCAGAAACCCATGGACTTGTACGTGGCTGGGAGGACGTGGCTGTGGATCATGTCATCCTTAGTGACCCAGAAGACTCCGAATCGAATGCCTCAGCAAACCTTCGCTGCTTGGCCTCCGTGAACCTGCGAAAGGACCCTCGGACTTGTGGTATCAAGGAAAGGGATCATTACTGGCTGGCAACCCTTCTTGATCCACGTTACATGGGTAAGGTTGCGGAATTTATCCAGCCTTCGCAGAGGGAGCAGAGGATGAAACATCTTCGGGAAGCCTTGCAGAAAGGTTTGTGCTAGGGATGCACCGAATGGGTTTTTTGGTGCCGAAACGATACCGAAAATAAATCTTCCTTGATCCCGAAAACCGAAACAGCTCCGATACCGAAAGTGACTGTTTTTAAAAATATTTTTTTTACAGGAGATGGTCGGAGACTGGGGATATGATACAGGAGATGGTCAGAGACTGGGGACATGGTAGAGGAGATTGTCAGTGACTGCAGACACATTATAGGAGATGGTCAGAGACTGCAGACATGGTAGAGGAGATGGTCAGAGACTACGGACACGGTACAGGAGATGATCAGAGACTCGGGACATGGTAGAGGAGATGGTCAGAGACTGCAGACATAGTAGAGGAGATGGTCAGAGACTGCAGACATAGTACAGGAGATGATCAGAGACTGCAGACATAGTACAGGAGATGATCAGAGACTGCAGACATAGTACAGGAGATGATCAGAGACTGAAGACATAGTACAGGAGAGGGTCAGAGACTGAAGACATAGTACAGGAGAGGGTCAGAGACTGCGGACATAATACAAGAGATCAATGCAGCCTCACCAGTGCCCGTCATGCAGCCCGCGTTTGCCCCTCAGATGAAGCCCACATGTGCCCATAAGATGCAGCCTGCCTGTGCCTATGAGATGCAGCCTCACCTGTGCCCGTCATGTAGCCTGCCTGTGCCCGTCATGCAGCTTGCCAGTTCCCGAATCAAAGAGGCAATCTCCATGTGTCACGGGGCTGCATTTGAATTGCCCGGGTCGCAGTAACAATGTCCCGCCTCCTGTAATTACGTCACACTGATTCAATGTCCCACCATTGGATCAGTGTGCCGTCTGTCACAGGAGGCAGGACATTGTTACTGCGGTCTGTGTAGTTAAGCTCCGTGACACAATGGAGATCGCGGCGAGGAGGGAGGGGAGGAGGAGGAGAACAGAGGAGAGGACTGCGGTGCGCCAAAAGGACACACCCATAATGGGCAGCACCAGGGACAGGGCCCCACCCAGGCCCCGCCACCTATTTTCGGCGAGATTTCCTTTTCGGCAAAATGCCGAAGAGGTCATTTTCGGCCAATATGTTTCGGTGGCTGAAAATTCGGTGCATCACTAATTTGTGCAATGCGTTTCCAGAGCCTGGGAGTTTACAATTTCCTGGTCCTTCTGGACAACCTGTTGCTGAGGCTTCGGTCAGTCACAAAAGAAGCGGTGGAGAAGGTGGCCGTCTGACCGATGCGTTCAGACAATTCTTTAGTCTGCAGCCCCAAGGTCTGATCGGTTCCAGCAACCATCGCCAGCGTCTAATTTACATGGTGCAGGAATACCTATGGGCAAGATCAGACTTGGAGACCTTTCCAACTGCAAATCCACTGGGTCTCGAGGATGGATCACTGGCCAGAGCTTGCACAATATGCAATCACAGAGTGCGCCTGTCCACAGACTCAGTTGATCAGCTCACCTTGATAAAAATGAATCAGTTTTGGATCACCAGCTACCAAGCACCTGATGCTGATGTAACCGATTAATTTTTCTATGAATGTGAGATCCCTTGAAGACTGCCTATGCTGAGTGACTATCCTGTTATGCTGAGTGACTATCCTATTCCTCCTCAATGTTCATGTTGGTAGCTTCTAAGAACATTTGTGTTTCAGGGCACCACCACCAGTGCCTAAGGCCCAATTTTTCTGCCCCTGTTTAACAGGAGTGTGTAATTAAAATTTTTGCTGTAATATTTCGCAGCAGGGCTCGTTCTTGCTCTCAACTAGAGTATCTGTGAGGGGTTGCAGTGTTGTGGCACCACCACCAGTGCCTAAGGCCCAATTTTTTTGCCCGTTTAACAGGGGCATGTAATTATAATATTTGCTCTAATATTTCACAGCAGGGCCAGTTCCTGCGCTCAACAACAGTATCTGTGAGGCTTTACAGTGTTGTGCCACCACCACCGCTGCCTAAGGCCCAATTTTTCTGCCCCTGTTTAACAGGGGCATATAATTACAACATTTGCCCTAATATTTCACAGCAGGGCTTGTTCCTGCGCTCAAATGAATCTGTAAGGGGTTAAGTGTTGTGGCACTAGCACTGCCCAAGGCCCAATTTTTCTGCCCCTGTTTAACAGGGGCGTGTAATTACAATTCTTGATCTAATATTTCACAGCAGGGCCCGTTCCTGCACCCACCAAAAGTAACTGTGAGGGCTTACAGTGTTGTGGCACCACCACCACACCACCAAAGGCCCAATTTTTCTGCCCCTGTTCAACAGGGGTATGTAATTACAATTCTTGATATAATATTTCATAGCAGGGCCCGTTCCAGCGGCCACCAAGAGTAACTGTGAGGGCTTACAGTGTTCTGGTACCAACACTTAAGGCCCAATTTTCTGCAGAGTATATAGGGCAGGCCATATAGTATATGCAGGCGGTCCCCTACTTTCAAACATCTGACTTACAAACGGAGGGAGACAACAGGAAGTGAGAGGAAATCTATCCCTAGGAAGGGAAATTCTCTCCTGTAAGAGTTAAGATGGGGAAAAAGGTGTCTCCACTGATGCTTTATCACCAATCCTTGTTTGCCTAATAACCCCAAATTTTCAAAATCCAATTGTCATTGGGACAAAAAGTGAGGTGAAATCTTCTGAACAGGGGCACAGACAGCAAAACAAATGTTACAGGGGTGATAACCCTTCCTTATGTTAGCCAAAAAGCTTAAAAATTGTTTTTTTTTTGGCTGGAGCTACACTTACAAAATGTACCTGTCCCAAATTACAGATTAAACTTAAGAACAAACCTACAGTCCCCGTCTTGTATGGACTGCCTGTATCCTGATGTTAAGAGTATATAGGGCCTGGGGGCCCCACGCCTTTTCTTTTTTTAATTTGGGTGCGGGGTTCTCCTTATATCCATACAAGACCCAAAGGGCCTGGTAACCCAGGTCTCCAAACACTTTTTAGGACAATAACTTGCATATTAGCCTTCAGAATTTTTCACGTTCGAGTCCCATAGACTTGAACGGTGTTCGAATGTTCGCGTGTACTCTCGGTCAGTTCGCATGTTCTGCCGTGAACAGAACCGGGGGGTGTTCGGGTCATCCCTATTGAAAATGTCCAAATTGGGCCCAAAGTGTCAATATTTTGTGTGGCCACGATTATTTTCCAGCACGGCCTAAACCTCCTGGGCGCGGCGTTCACCAGAGCTTTACAGGTTGCCACTGGAGTCTTCTTCCACTCCTCCATGACAACATTACAGAGCTAGTGGATGTTAGAGACCTTGCGCTCCTCCACCTTACGTTTGAGGATGCCCCACAGATGCGCAATAGGGTTTAGGTCTGGAGACATGCTTGGCGAGTCCATCACCTTTACCCTCAACTTTTTTTTAGCAAGGCAGTGCTAGTCTTGGAGGTGTATTTTGGGTCGTTATGTTGGAATACTGCCCTGTGGTCCAGTCTCTGAAGGAAGGGGATCATGCTCTGCTTCAGTATGTCACAGTACATGTTGGCATTCATGGTTCCCTCAATGAACTTTAGCTTCCCAGTGCCGGCAGCACTTATGCAGACCCAGACCATGACACTCCCACCACCATGCTTGACTGTAGGCAAGACACTCGTCTTTGTACTCCTCACCTGGTTGCCATTACATATGCTCGATACCATCTGACCCAAATAGGTTTATCTTGGTCTCATCAGACCACAGGACATGGTTCCAGTAATCCATGTTCTTAGTCTGCTTGTCTTCAGGAAACTGTTCGCGGGCTTTCTTGTGCATCATCTTTAGAAGAGGCTTCCTTCTGGGATGACAGCCATGCAGACCAATTTGATGCAGTGTGTGGCGTATGGTCTGAGCACTGACAGGCTGCCCCCCCTTCAACCTCTGTAGCAATGCTGGCAGCACACCTACGTCTATTTCCCAAAGACAACCTCTGGATATGACGCTGACCATGTGCACTCAACTTCTTTGGTCGACCATGGGGAGGCCTGTTCTGAGCAGAACCTGTCCTGTTAAACCACTGCATGGTCTTGGCCACCGTGCTGCAGCTCAGTTTAGGGTCTTGGCAATCTTCTTATAGCCAAGGCCATCTTTATGTAAAGCAACAATTCTTTTTTTCAGATCCTCAGAGAGTTCTTTGCCATGAGGTGCCATGTTGAATTTCCAGTGACCAGTATGAGAGAGTAAGAACCAGTTCACACCAGATGCAGTTCCGTGTGCTTTTTTCTGCACTAAAAATGCATGCACAGTGTTTTTCATGTACTCCAATGGCTCTAGTTCACACCAATGCAGTCATTTCGAGCCATGTTCCGATCAGTTTCTGCACCGGAAACTGACTGGAACTGACTGCACTGGTGTGAACTGGAGCTATTGGAATAGAAAAACACTGTGCATGCATTTTTAGGGCCAGTTCACACCACACACAGTTCCAGTGCAGTTCCAGTACATTTTTGATACAATTTGCTAGGATCTAGTACAGTTCTGTGCAGGAAAAAATGCTAAACATGCTCTACTTATTTTTCTGTACCAGAAACTGACTGCACTGGTGTGATCATGTCTAAAATTGCAGAGGCAGCCAGACTGCCCAATGTTACAGCATGTTGATTGATGAGGGACCTCTCCAACTCCAGAGCAGCATTACAAATGACAGAATTTTGTGCTGTTGGGGTCTGAAGTGGACCAGTCTCGAAGGTGGCTACCATCACTCTAAAAACACTCATGTAGAAGCCAAGAGTTGGGCGACTCCTGAACTGTAGAGTCTAGAATCAGAGAGCTTGAGGTTTCTCCTGGGTAAGAAAAAACTCTGGCCCGGATATTCCAAGCAATGGGTCTCTCCAGATATTACTTCTAGAAGGTTCAGAACCCCTCTTGAACCTCTGCAAAGTCTGGACAGACGAGGCTATGTTGTTCGCTACCTCAACAGGAGATCGTCTAGATACCCCACAATTAGGGTGCCCTGAGAGCAAAGTAAGGCTAGTACAGCAGCCAACACCTTGGTGAATAGGCCAAGTTGCAGGGGCACAAACTGGAAGTGCAGGAGACCTAAAGCAAAAGCATAGGAATATATAGGTCACATAAAACATCCACACTAACATGAGTTGCTAAAGCGTAGGAATCACTGATGTGCTGGAAAGATAAGGACATGCAGGTTCACATCCTTGATGTCCACAGAAGTCAAAAACTCTTCTTAATGGAGGGAGGCTAGACCAGAATTTTAGGGCCTGAATGAAAGTACCTTGAGTACCAAGATAGGTCAAATGCCTCCTTTTTGTTTGGGAACTATGACCAGGATGGAGTAGAACCCTTGGAACTGCAGTACCACATTGACAGGAAGCAGAGAATCCAATTCTAGATTGTAGCCACTGGCAACTAACTCTAGCACATCTGAGATGTTGGTTGTTTAAATGTCCACAAAGGTTAACAGATGCCCCCCTCCACTTTGAAAAGTAAAGACTTATCTGGGGGTTTGGGAGACTTGGCAGTCCAGGATTTGTGTATGGACTGGGAGCCAGACTTTGGCTTGGCTTTGTAAGTTGAGGCTTAGGAGCAATGATATGAACTTATTTTGCCCCCTCAGGAGGAGCTAGTCTTCCCCCAAAGTAAGACCTATGGTTATTCTGCTGGGGCAGATGTGTTGAAGGCTGATAGTGGTCTTGAATAGCAAACTACTTTATAGGGTTTTTATGGTCTCCATAAAGGATAATTTGTCAACAGAGGGTGCACCCAACAGGGGGTTGGCGGTGTTTGGGACCCTAAATGAGCCTTGAGTGGGGAGAGCACTGGTAGGGGCTACAGACAGATTAATAGATGCATGTATATGCCAAAAGAACCACGTATATTAAATCATGCTACGCACCAAAAGCCAAATACCTCCCCAGGTGGAAGACTCCAAAATGAATTTAAGGATTAAAGCAGCCCCATTAGATGATGCTACTCCAATCATCTGATAAATTCTTTGGCAGCTTTAAAACGGTGGTTCGGAAAGGGATAATCAAGGAGAATCCTACTGCCATCCACAGGCATATGCCAGACATCAACTGTCACCTTTGTCCATCTATACACAGCAACAGACATCTGCCACATGCTCCATGTGTTCCTACATGCAGTCACCCAACTCTGGCCACACACACTCCCTGATTGCCCTTTTCCAAACAATATTGCTTTGATGTGCATAGTTCTTCTGACATATAGAGGTACATCTCAAAAAATTACCATATTATCAAAAAGTTATTTTTTTCAGTAATTCAATTCAAAAAGTGAAAGTCATTTATTATATAGATTAATTACACACAGAGTGATATATTTTCAAGCATTACTTTTGAGGATTATGGCTTACAGCTAGTGAAAACCAAAAATTCAGTATCTTAGAAGATTAGAATATTGTGAAAAATATCAATATTGTAGACTCATGGTGTCGCCCTCTAATGAGCCAATTAACTCAAAGCACCTGTAAAGGTTTCCTGAGCCTTTAAATAGTCTCTTAGTAGGTTACACAATCAGACTGTTGTCTTGACAGGTGTCTAGAAGACACCCTCCACAAGGAGGGTAAGTCACAGGAGGTGAATGCTAAATAAGCTGGCTGTTCACAGAGTGCTGTATCCAAGCATAATAATGGAAAGTTGAGTGGAAGGAAATAGTGTAGTAGAAAAAGGTGCACAATCAACAGGGAGGAGAGGATTGTGAAGCAAGGGCCATTTAATAATTTGAGGGAGATTCACAAGGAGTGGACTCCAGCTGGTGTCAGTGCTTCACCACACACAGACGTATCCATGACATGGGCTACCACTGTCGCATTCCTTGTGTCAAGTCATTCCTGAACCAAAGACAACATCAGAAGCGTCTTAGCTGGGCTGAGAAAAAGGACTGGACTGTTGCTTAGTGGTCCAAAGTCCTCTTTTCAGATGAAAGTAAATTTTGCATTTCATTTGGAAATCAAGGTCCCAGAGTCTGGAGGAAGGGTGGAGAGGCACAGAATCCAAGTTGCATGAGGTTCAGTGTGAAGTTTCCACAGTCAGTGATCATTTGGGGAGCCATGTCATCTGCTGGCGTTGGTCCACTGTGTTTTAGCAAGTCAAAAGTCAGCGCAGCCCTCTACCAGGAAATTTTGGTTCTCTCCGATTCATGCTTCTCTCTGCTTACCAGCTTTATGGAGATACTGATTTCATTTTTCAGCAGACTTGGGACCTGCCCACACTGCCGAAAGTACCAATACTTGGTTAAATGATCATGGTATCACTGTACTTGATTGGTCAGCAAACTCACCTGACCTAAACCCCATAGAGAATCTGTGGGGTATTGTCAAGAGGAAGATGAGACAGGTTGTGCGCCTCCATGCCACACTGCATTGATGCAGTATTTCATGCAAAAGGACCTTCAACCAAGTATTGAATGCAGACTATACTGTACATGGACATACTTTTCAGTAGGGATCGACTGATTATCGGTAAGGCCGATATCAGCATTTTCCAAAAAAAATCGGTATCCATCGCAAACTAGACAGATATTACCGATATTGCTTCAAAGGGTTTTTAAATCAAAGTTTTATTGAATATTTAGTGCACACAAAAAGAAAAAAATAAAGGTTACGTTGTCATGTTGACACTATAACAGTGTTACAATTATTATCATTGAAATAAAAATATAACATTGAATTCAAACATATCTGGCGTATCTTGACATTCAAGGTGTACATATTTGGTTTTTAATACTGTCCATCCATGCTTATACCCATTTTATCACTTTACGGTCATACGATTATATTAGACACAGGTAGAAGATTCCTGAAGCAATCTATCCCAGATCTTGTTGTACTTTGCTGGGCAACCTCTATTAATATATATACATTTCTTGTATGGTAATGTATTATTTATCTCCACCTTCCATTCCACTATTTTGGGGGTCTCTTGTCTCATCCACTTTTTGGCTATAACCTTTCTTGCTGCAAAGAGTGTTTCGTGTAAAAAGGTTTTAGTGTATTTATCGGTTGTGTCTGGAACTATACCCCAGAGGCACTGTTTGGGGTCTAGGGCTAGAGGTGAACCCATTGTGTCGTGTAGAAATGTCACAATTTGTTCCCAGAAGCCTTTTATCTTAGGGCATGCTCATATAAGATGGAAAAAGGTACCTGTCTCTCTCCCACACATCTGACATGTGGTGGTTTGTGTGTGTTTGTATCTTGCCACTCTGAGGGGTGTGAGGTATGCCCTATGGAGAATATAGAGCTGCGTCAGATGATCTGATAGTTTAGGGGATACAGTTTTACAGGCCTCCAATGCCTCCCCCCACTCCACCGGTCCCACATCCCTCTCCCATCTTGGTTTAAGGCCATATGCTATTTTAGCAGCTACAGGGGTTAAGAGCAAGTTGCAGAATGCCGAGATCAATTTTTGAGAGTCTGTGCTTTTAATTATGGCAATGAGTACATTAGGTGCAGGACCAGGGCAGGAGTCAGGGAATTGTGATTGTGTTGCGTGACGGATTTGTAAGAATCTATAGAACATCTGGTCCTGTATTGTAAATTCTTCTTTAAGTAAGTCAAAGGTTTTAAGTTGTCCATCTTTTAATATATGATGCAGGTAAAATATTCCCTGTGTGGACCATATAGATGTGTCCTGTATTTTATTAAACTCCTGAAGATTTTTGTTATGCCATAACGGCGTATAGTCGTTAAACTGTGAGATGTCAAGTCTAGAGGCTGCTAAATTCCATATTTTCCTGTATTGGTATAGTATGGTGTGTCTTCTGTCTCCTAGTTCCATCCCTCCCATGTCTGCCGCTATTGCATATATTGGGTCTTTGGTGTACTGCGCCCATTTAGGACATATGAGCGTAAGAAATCTCTAACCGCCGGATTTGTCTAGATGAAAAAGCTGTGATAGCTGTGCTGCAATGTAGTATAGATTAAAATCGGGTAGAGCAGTACCGCCTAGATCAGTCGGATTTTTGAGGGCTTGCCATGCCAATTTAGGCCTATTATTACCCCACACAAATGTCTTTAAGAGGGACTCTAGAGATTTAAAATGTTTTAAGGGTAAATAAACGGGGGTGTGCCATAAAACAAAGTATTTTGGGTAGTAGAATCATTTTGATTAAATTTATACGTCCCCAGACTCCTAATGGTAATTTGTACCAGACCCGTATTTTATTTTTAACTAGGGAGATGAGAGGAGTTATATTCAGAGATATATAGTCTGCAGGGGATCTGGTTATATAAATCCCCAAGTATTTAATGACATCTACTCTTTGAAGTGGGAGCCTGGTTTGGGATTCTGGGGGTGGGAAACTATCAATTCGCAGAATTTGGGATTTGTCCCAATTAATTTTTAGACCTGAAAATATTCCAAATTGTTCTATCGTGTGGAGTGCATTGCGTAATGATGGGCCCGAGTCTGCCAGGTACAATAGCGTGTCATCTGCATACATGCTAATTTTTTCAGTCAGAGAGCCCATTTTAAGTCCTCTGATCTCTGGGTTTGCTCAGATGGATATTGCCAATGGTTCTGCCGCCAGGGCATATAGTAGTGGGGACAGGGGGCAACCCTGTCTCGTGCCTCTACCGAGGTCGAATAACTGAGATGACCATCCATTAGCCACCACTCTGGCCCTGGGTGCCTGGTATAGAAGTTGGACCCATTTAATACATTTTGGGCCAAATCCATAGCCCTCCAAGCATTTCCAGAGATACCTCCACTCTACCGAGTCGAAGGCTTTCGCTGTGTCTAAGGTCACAACAACCCGTGTACCGACTTCCTCGTGCGTGGCTTGCAGGTTAATGTATAGTTTCCTAAGATTAAACGAGGTGTTGCGTCCAGGCATGAAACCAGCCTGGTCTGCGTGTATTAATGTTAATATTACCTGATTGAGCCTAATCGATAGAACTTTGGCAAGTATTTTGATATCAACCTGTAGGAGTGATATTGGCCGATAAGATTCTGGAAACCCCAGATCCTTAGCGGGTTTAGGGATGAGGACTATTGTAGCCTCTGTCATAGATGGAGGTAAAGTCCCAGTTTCAAATAGGTAATTATACAATTTTAATAGTTTAGGGGTTAGTATTTCGCTGAATTGGGAATAGAACTCCATTGGAAGTCCATCTGAACCAGGGGATTTGGACCTAGCGAAGCTAGCCATGGCAGTTGATATTTCGTCTAAAGTAAGTGGTGCTTCCAATAGTTCTACTTGTTCTTCTGTTAGCTGTGGGAAGGACACCTTTTCAAGAAAAAGAGACACGTGATGGTTCTCAGTGGGGGCTGTCGTTGTGTATAAGTCTGCGAAGAAGTCCCTAAACATTGAGGTTACTGTAGGTGGGTCTGTGACTTTTTGTCCTCCGGGGCTTTGCAGTGTGATAACCACTGGGGGTCTATCTTCGCTGTGGACCAGGTATGCAAGTAACTTGCCTGCCTTTTCCCCATGTTCAAACATTTTCTGTTTAGAAAAAAACATTTTTTGTTTGGCTTTCTGGTACTGTAAATGATTAACCAATCTAGCCTGTAGTTTAAGTTGGTCTACATTTACTGATGTCGGGGTGTGGGCATACTCTCTTTCTGCAGAGGACAAGTCCTCCAGCGCCTTGCCGAGGGCACTAGAAGAGTCCATCTTGATTTTATTAATCGCCGTTATCAATGTATGCCTAGCAAATATCTTAAAAGAGTCCCAGACTGCGGGTGGTGATGCTGACTCATCATTTTCAATAAAGTACAATTTCCATTTGTCTATGAGCTCATCATCTTCTGGTAGAAGAGATAGCCAGAATGGATTCAGACGCCATGCTCGTGGTGGTTTTGCCACTGGAATACTTAATGTAATCCAATAAGGACTATGGTCCGACAGTACTCTAGGGCAAAACATTACCTCCAATAATCTTGGGGTCAATCTGCGGGAGATAAGTATAAAGTCTATACGGGACATAGAGCCCCGAGATGACGAGAAGCATGAATATGACTTAACCAGTGGGAATTTATGTCTCCATGTATCTATCAGATGGAAGGTGGAGATAAGCTTGGAGAATCTAGTTTCGGTGGGAGTACTGGGAGCCGTTGATGTCAACTGCAGCCTGTCTAGAGCCGGGTTCAAAGTAACATTAAAATCCCCTAGCCAGACCGCTGCTATATTTGGATGACGGGTCATATATGATATACCTTCCTTGACCATGGATACATTAAATGGAGGCGGTATATAAAAAGCCATTATAAGCAAGGGCTCTCCATATACTTTGGCATGAATAAATACATAACGGCCATTCGGGTCGGTAGTTAGCTCGCATAATTCAAAATGTACAGATTTAGCTATTAATACCGAAACTCCCCTAGAGTGTGATGTGTGGGTAGAGTGGTACGCCCAACCAACCCATGGCCTGCGGAGCACCTTCTGAACACTTCCCTCTATATGTGTTCTCACTAGTGCCATTATATCAGCATGTTGCTTCTTCAGGAATGTGAAGACTGCTGCACGCTTAAATTTCTCACGCAGGCCCCTCACATTCCATGTTAGAAATTTCAAAGATGCCATAGGCCAAACTTTTTAACCATGAATATAGCATTTATATAAAACAATTTGCTCTTTCTGTATAAGACATACAGATTCTTAACTTGCAGAGATATCTGACTCAAACACCTGTGATATGGCACATATGTACTTTCCCATAGATCTGGCACATGTAACGTTACCTGTTTTCTACTATAAGTATGCACATTCAAATTTAACCGAACCAAAAACATTTGAACCCCCTCCCCCCTCCACCGACCCAAACTTGTGTGGGCATAATCCCTGAACTGGTTGTTATCTGGGAAACATTCTAACTTCCTTGTAAGCAGTGGAATGTAGAACAATTGGTTCAGTCTCCGGACACTAAATAAAATAAAAAATATCAACCACATCACTTGTAAAACATGCAGTACGGTCTCTCGATCTTCTTGTTTCCATTTAGCTGCAACTATTAAGTTCCGGATAAAGTTCCAATGTACATGGTGCTGCTTCCCAGAACTGTGTGGGGTAAAGTATCGCTGCACGATGCATGTTGGCTGTAGGACTTTTTCTCACTCCGGAGCCCCGGAGGGTAATTTGACCCTTGTGCTGTAAGTAATCAGGATTTGTGCTTTAAACTTGTACTGGTTGGAGACATTTCCTGGTCTCAGACGCGTTATCAATGGGACTCAATCAATCAGCTTGTTGAGGGTTAACTCGTCGTTCCAACCAAGAGATTACCTCCTCTGGGTCCTCGAAGAAAACCGCACGCCCTTCATGCTCCACTTTAAGACGGGCTGGGAAGAGCATGGAGTACTTGTATTGCAGACTTCTTAGTTTACGTTTGGCCTCCGAAAAGCTCTGACGACGGCGCTGTACCTCTGCCGAGAAGTCTGGGTAAATGGCCACCTTAACATTCCCAACTGGGATATTGCCCTTCTCTCTTGCCATTCTCAAAGCAGTGTCCCGATCCTTATAGTTAAGGAGTTTAGCTATGAACGTGCGGGGAGGAGCTCCTTGTGGAGGAGGTCTTGCTGGCATGCGATGTGCCCGCTCTACCGCAAACATGGGGGAAAAAACTTCTCTTCCATAAGTATTGATCAGTAGTTGTTCCAAAAAAGTGGAAGTGTCCTTACCCTCCGACCCTTCCAGCAGGCCTATCAGGCGTATATTACATCTTCTCAGACTATTCTCCATATCATCTTGCTTTAAAAGGAGTTGCTGTATTTGCCTTTGCACGCGGTCTGAGGATGTTTGTAAGGGTGGAATAGCATCCTCTACCTCGCCCAGTCTGGTCTCAGTTTCTTTCACTCTTTCCCTGAGCTTTTGGAAGTCCTGTCTGATAAGGGAAATATCCATCTTGACCTCCTCAATTTGTGCTGTGAGAGAGGTTCTGCAGAAGGTGATTGCTTCAAGAAGTTTGTCAGTATCACCCGCAGTTCGTTCTCCCGCTCCAGCTTTCTCAGTTGTTCCCTCCTCCTCCATGTCTTCTTTTTCTAGACGGCGGTACTGATCTAGTTTTGCTGCCGCTGCTTTTTGTGCCTTAGTTGGTGACATTTTGCGAAGGTCCCAGGTGGGACCCAGAGAACCGCCAAGCTTAATGTAATAACCTGACTTGCTGGTTGGTTAAAGACAAGTACTGTCCCAGGCCCTGTAGCCCTCAGAGTTTAAGGATATACGTTATTTTGCAAAGCAGGTGTGTGCAATCTCTCCCCACCTCTTTAACTGATGGCAATCAGGGGTTGTGTCCCTCAGGGTATAGGGGATCCCAATGGAGGCTGTCAGGAGGGAGACACCAGGGCTGTAGCTTATGCACAGAACACAGGCAGGAAAGACAGGTGTGCCAAGATGGCCGCCGTTCACCTCATGTAAGCCTAGGCCGCAATCCGGACCGGGTGTAATCATCGGCTCTCTCGGGGTCCCCTCTGGCCAAATAAGCTATATTTATATTGCCCCTCTCCCCGGAGGGATTGTCCAGTAACCGGGTACCTTTATTTGGCCGGTATCTCGAGTCAGGGCCGGAGGATCGGAGGACCAAGATGGCCGCGGCCTCCAGGTGTAGGCCGAAGCCGCGGTCTTGCCTAGATGCGGCAGCCGTGCGGGAGGTCGCCGCTCCGTTTGGGCCGCCGTGCGTCCAATCAGTTCAAGAAGGAGCCTAGGGTGTAGCCAGAGCCTCAGGGATGTAAGCCAGCCAGCCTAGCAGCACAGAGAGGAGTACAGGATGGGTAAGATTAAGAAGTAATAGACGGAGCTCTCAAGACAAGCGTCCTACTCCATGCTGTGTCAGGCCACGCCCCCGCTTGAAGGGGTTTTAGCGGGGTGATGCCTGCAGCTGCAGGCATCACCCTGGTACTGTTCTTTAGAGCAGACGGTCGGCTTTATTGTAATAACAACTGATGCGGCTCAGCAGCCACTCGGCTGTTATTACAAGCAACGGGAGGGGACACCCCCATCTCCCGCCGCTCGCCCAGGCTCTTCTGTCCCACCAGGAGGTCCGAGCAGCCAGCCGGCACGTCCGCCGGCTGGCCATAGACCCAAACAAAGCCGATGCTTTGTTCGGGTCTCAAATCTAGTAACTCGGAAGCGATCTTATGACATCACTTTCCGGATTACTGGCATCTTAAAGGTGCCAGTTTTAAAAAATAGAAAGTATTTAAAAACGCCTATCTTGACATTTTGAATACTTTCAAGTGCAGAGGAGGTGTTTGGGGTCTTATAGACCCCCGATCCCTCCATAAAGAGTACCTGTCACTGCCTATTACTGTCACAAGGGATGTTTACATCCCTTGTGACAGCAATAACAGTGATAAAAAAAAAAAAAAAAAAGAGTAAAAATAAAAAAATTTAAATATACAGAATATCAGCACATAATATCGGCTATCGGACTGAGAGGTGGCCGAAATATCGGTATCGGTAAAACGTTATCGGTCGATCCCTACTTTTCAGTAAGCCAACATTTCTGTATTAAATTTTTTTTTTTTTTTAATCGGTCTTGTGTAATATTCTATTTTTCTGAGATGCTGAATTTTGGGGTTTCACGAGCTGTAAGCCATAATCTAATTTAAAATAAAGAAATGCTTGCAATATATCACTCTGTGTGTAATGAATCTAATATATGAGTTTCACTTTTTGAATTGAATTACTGAAATAAATTAACTTTTTGATGATGTTCTAATTTTTTGAGATGCACCTGTACATGCATGCCTTTATACATTTCCAGAGGAAGCAGATCATCAGATCTGAGAAATATATTGATTAATGCAGCTCCTGTACTACTGCACGAATCAGCTATTGTCAACTGAAAACATTCTATCAGTTATTTATATCAACAGTGGTTACTAAATATTTATTTAGATGCAATACTGTAGGCTGAGCAGTAGAAGATTCAGGGGGCTATGGGTTATTATATTATTCATAATCTTTATAACTCATACCACACTGTATCAAAAAAACTATTTTAATGCTGTTATATACTTTTATCTCTTGCTTTGGCGACAATGTTTTATACATTGTTTTTTGGCACCTTAAAAATCACAATTAATTTAAAATTTTCTATTTGAATTTCAACACAGCATGTGGCATCACTATTGCCCATCAGTCCAATAGTCATCATCATCACGCATCAATAAGAGCCTAGACCAGTGGTTCTCAACCTGGGAGTCGGGGGTCGAATGATGATTAGCCAGGGGTCACTGAATCCTGAGCTGTTCCTGAAGCCCACATCTCTCTCCCAGCCTTTTTGTGGCCGCCCAGCAGAGCTTTCCCTGGAGCCTGTGGCCGCCCAGCTGGGCTGTTCCTGGAGCCCGTGGCCGCCCAGCTGGGCTGTTCCTGGAGCCCGTGGCCGCCCAGCTGGGCTGTTCCTGGAGCCCGTGGCCGCCCAGCTGGGCTGTCCCTGGAGCTAGTGGCCGCCCGCTCAGCCTCTTCGCAGTGGCCCATTCAGTTATCGGCATGGCTCGGGGCAGAGACTAGAGGTCAGCTGACTAGTGAGGAATGTGAAGTGGGAGGGGCTGGAGGAGACCCTATCTCCTGATTTCAGCATAGGTGTCACTGCTACGAGACACCACAAAGTCGGAGACACAGTGAGTAACACTACCTGTGATTATAGGTGCCATTAAAATTCCCCACTACAGTTCTCAGATCAGCAGATGACCTTGATCAAGAGCACCTAAGTTGGCTGATCAGAACTCCCCCCAACACTGCCACTGATCCCATTCTCCCCCCCCCCCACCACCACCAAGGAGTAAGAGAAGGAATAAAAATACAGAATACATGGAAGGGGAGGAAAAGAGGGGGAGGAACAAAGAACAAGTGAGATAAAGAATAAGAGAAAGAACAAGAAAGATGGCTAGAGAGAGGGATGGGGAAAAAAAACAAGAAATTAGGATAGAGAGAGATAAAAGGGAAAGAAAGGAGAACAAAGAGAAAGAGTGGTACATCCTAAAATGTACCATAAGGGATTTTAATACTGTACGAGTGGAAGGGACTCAGGGAGCGCTAAATGTCTATGGGTTAAGGGCGCAAATTACTTGTCTTGCCTTGGGTGCTGACAACCCACGCTATGAAAATAATTTTACTGTTAAGGATCCCCACAACTTGGGAAATTAAATCAAGGGGTCACGGCACTAGAAAGGTTGAGAACCACTGGTCTAGACAGTCTTTTAGTCGAGGAGTAATGGCAGAATGGCTCCTCAGGTATAATGGGAAGGGGGTGAAAATACTGCGCTAAACCCAAAATATACGTGAAAAAAGGTACAAATAATAAGCTGCTAACGCACAAACAAACCAAGTCTAAATAGCAATGTCAAAAAATAGTGTAGCGCTAGATAATAGTGACTACCGTATATACTCGAGTATAAGTCGAGTTTTTCAGCACATTTTTTTGTGCTGAAAGTGCCCCCCTCGACTTATACTCGAGTCAAGCACTTTTCTGCAGCAAAAAATTTCATTTTCTGAACCGACTTTGGGGCCACCAAAGCTGGAGTTCCTAGCACCAAGTGACCCCGAGATACGGAGCCCCAAAATCGGTTTGGAAAATGTCATTCTCTGCTGCAGAAAAGTGCTTGACATTTTCTGAACCAAATTTGGGGCCCCGTATCTCAGGGCCACTTGGTACTAGGAACCCCAAATTTGGTGTGCAAACCCAGTGGAACTGGTACAATAACATATCCAAAGCTGGGGTCCCTAGCACCAAGTGGCCCCGAGATACGGGGCCCCAAAATAGGTTCGGAAAATGTCCTTCTCTGCTGCAGAAAAGTGCTTAACATTTTCTGAACTGATTTTTGGGGCCCTGTATCTCGGGGCTACTTGGTGCTAGAAACCCCAGCTTTGGATATTTTATGGTGCTAGTTCCACTGGGTTTGCACACCAAATTTGGAGTTCCTAGCAGTAAGTGGCCCCAAGATATGGGGCCCAAAATTCGGTCAACTGTGTCCATCTGCAGCAATGTCATTTCGGGACCCTTTGGGTTCAGAGACCCTAAATTTTGGCTGCAGCTAGGGGGCATCTAGGAACCCTTAACTACCAGAGTTTGAAGTTCGTGGGACCTATGGCTGCAAATGGGCACAGTGAGGCATGCAAATGGGCACAGTGTGGCTGCAAATGGGCATTGTTGACCCTCTTTTCCACTTACAGTAGCTGTGCATTTCTCACCCTCGTATTATACTCGGGTCAATACGTTTTTCCCATTTTTTTGTGGTAAATTAGGGCCTCGGCTTATACTCGGATCAACTTATACTCGAGTATATACGGTAAGTGAAATAAAAGCCACCTCAAATCAATAAGGGTGGTAGAATCAAAATAACCTGTAAACAAAAACACATATAGGTGACATATGAACATACACCAAGGTGCTGTGGAATGATTCACAATAATCTAATGGCCAAATGTCCACATGTATAGTGTCCCATAAATGGAAAACTTTCTCTTCAATCTTCAACTGAAGCAGGAAACATGGTGGTCACAATGGAGCAGAAATGCACCAATGAACATTAAAAGATATTCAGATGAGAGGGTGGGTATTCTTACTGAACCAGGTGGACGCACATACCGTACGGCAGTGCGTCCAATAGGCTTATGGTACTGGATCCCCAGTGGTGAGATGATGCCAAGCTGGATGGTAACACAAAGACCGCAAACTCCAATCCACTCAAAGTTGGGTGACAGTTCCAAAGCGGTGGTTCCAAAGCAACCATACAATAATGGATAAAAGTGATCACAAAAATATTAAAAAATCGATGTGGGAAGCAGGAGGTGCTGGCCCAGCTATAGCCGGTGATGCTGATGAGTGTATTCTAACCGTGGGGAAGTCTCCCAACTGTCAAAATATCAATGCTCAGTGAAAGGGATTCCCCAATCCACATCTAGTGTGTAGATGGGGGAATACTAGCAGAGGTTGGCTGTCAGTGTCAGGCTCTTCAGGGGTTTCACTGCAGGCAGCATCAGAACGGTTATTGTAGGGTGAGCTGGAGGCACCCGAAACAGCTGGACTGTCCCCCGTGTGTCTGGGATCAGACTTGCTAAAGCACAGAGCAGGGGCAATGTAGCTCAGCATACAAGCCTAGATCTTGTGTACTCATAAATCCGCTTGGTAGGACAGGGTCAGGCAGCACACGGTGACCAAGTTACTGTGGATGGGCAGCAGAGATCGATCCGTCACTTGCATTTAGGAGCAGAAACAGGAAAAATACCCCCCAGCAATTTTTGCTCCAGGGATCTCCCGATGCTCATTTTGCACAGCCTACTCACAAAGTGAGTCTTTAGAGACAGTGTCTTATCTGGGGCTGTGCCATAGCTCTGGA
The DNA here is from genome assembly GCA_037952835.1 of Lithobates septentrionalis. NCBI lineage: Eukaryota > Metazoa > Chordata > Amphibia > Anura > Ranidae > Lithobates > Lithobates septentrionalis. Next base: position 6,475,088 of record JBBDGP010000188.1, read on the forward strand.
CTTGGAGAGCACTTTGTGGTAAACTTAGGTATGGATAGAACCACATGCACAACAGCCCTGTGCCCAAAGGTCAAACTAGCTTCTCAATTGTCCAGTCCAGCGGGATCTGGGAAGGGCCTCTAAAACAATACAGAAAAAAACTTGTATTCGGGAAAACTGCATAATAAGACCAGCTCAGCAGCGATTTAACAGGAACCATGATGGAAGAAAAATATTACCTAGCCATAAAGTTTGTCTTTTTCTTGGCAAAGCGGGGGCATCAATCCTAGGACAAAACTGAGGCATGCTGGTAAAAGGGGTTATCCTGGACTGGCCTACGTTTTTTTTGTTTTTTGTTTTCCAGTGTCCAATCGTGGCAGTATAACCTGAAGTCAAAGACTTCCGGGTGTCCCTCAATGGCAAGTAATTCATCTAACCAGAACATAATAATGCAGCCATACACCCAGAAAATAAAAAAATTCATAATCATTTCAGTAGAATGTTCTTTTTTCTACCCTTCAAAAAAACTAAGAGCCCATTCACACTTGCGCCCAATATGAGTTTTTTTTTTTAATTCTTTTTTTATTCAGTTTTTAAGCATACAAATAACAACGGGCCACGCTTGCGGCCAACAACCACCGGCTATAACACAGTTGTCGGTGGACATTTACATACAAAAACAAGAACAAAAATCAAACGTGAAATTAAATCCCCCCCCTCCCTCCCCCAAAACAAAAGAACTTTTGCCTAGATATATACCGTCCAAGTTGGCCTTCTAACTGGAGGAAGGCACTAGGCGACACTGCACCGGCATTGTCTGACATCTTGGGCCGTGATGCTAAATACAGTCCAAAGTATAGCCTGGCTCCCTCTCTCTCCCACCCCACCCCCCCAGCCCCAAGAATTTCATATGAAGCAATAACGCGCCCCCCCCCCCCCATAAGTGACCAGTCATACTAATGCAGAATTACCGATATTTCTCTTGTATGCCAGTAATATATGTCCCCCGTTATGGCCTAGCACACCAATATCGATAGCTATAGGTTATCTGTAGTTAGTCTGATACCGTATACACCAATGCCATCCAACCCCCCCACACCTTGTCAAATTTGGTCAGTGCCCCCCTACTCAAATAAGTGGCTTTATAAAATGGTACTGCCTTATTAACCAATGCTTTCCAGGATTCCAAGGTTGGGGCTGAGATACTTTTCCAGGAGAGAATAATACGCTTTTTGGCATAAAACAGCAATAGGGTAAAAAGAGTTCTAATAGCCCTGGTAGTAGCCAGGGGCTCCACCAGATGCAGTAAGCATACCTCCGTCATGGGAATCGAAATAGAGGTGACCGACCTTATGCAGCTTGCCACAGCCTGCCAGTATGCTTTGACCTGAAGGCATTCCCAAAAGATATGCATAAAATTTGCTAGTGGCGAGGAGCACCTCCAGCAAGAGGATTGTTGATTTCCAAACATTCTAGCAAGTCTAGCTGGGGTCAGATAGATCCTGTGCAGGAATTTAAAGTGAATTAGTCTGTCCCTAGTAGAGACCAGGGTCTGAATTGCAACTCCCCATACATCGTCTCAGTCATCTCTGTCTAACCCCGAGGTTGCAGCCTCCCACGCCTGTCTGCAAGGTTCCAACAGTTTTGTCGTTTCCTGAAAAAGGTCCCTGTATAGGCTGGAAACCGGTTTAGATAAAGAGTCACTGCAAGTCAGCAGTTCTAAATCACTGGGCTCAAGGTCAAGAGGTTCTCCGCCAAACTGGGATTGAAAGGCATGCCTTAATTGAATGTACCGAAAAAAAATGTGTATTTGGTAGTACATAACGTGATTTCAAAACGTCAAAGGACATTAGGGTGCCATTCGCTACAATATGATTTAGTGTCTTAATTTCGTATTTCATCCACACTATTGGGTCTGGGTAGTCGAAGAAGTGTGACAGATTGGGATTCCTCCACAAGGGTAGATTTGGAGAAAATTTATCATGACAAGAAGGCCGGAGCCCCTGAGTCTGGGAATATGCCCTAATTAGAGAGCGCATGGAAGGTGTCGGAGGGTAGGAGGCCCGTTAACCCCTATATACCAAGTGGGATAGCGCTTCATATGAACCCACACATGCCGCCTCCAACGACAACGCAACATCATCTGAAGGTGTGGTCAACCAGCGGTGCACCACCGTTAATTGGCCAGCTAAAAAATATTTATGGAAATGTGGTACTGCTAGGCCTCCCTCCCCCCACGGTTGCTGTAAGATGGTCTGTTTAATGTGGAGGATTCCGCCCTGCCACAGAAAGGAAGAGATCATACTGTCTACTGACTTGAAAATTGTTTTTGGTATCCACACCGGAGAATTTCTAAGAGTATACAGAAGTAAGGGTAGAATTTTAATTTTGATTAGATTTATCTTCCCAATAAGGGACAATGGGAGATTTTTCCAGGAATGTAATTTTTTTTAGAGATGATGTCTAGTAACAGGGACACATTAAGAGTTATGAATTCCGTCACCGAATTCGTAATTTGAAGACCCAAGTATTTAATTTGTTTTACCCATTGCAAGGGATTACGAGGTTCTGCCTGTTTAGTTGCTGTGTGGGAACGGAGCGGAAGTATCTTGGATTTATTCCAGTTGACCTTGAGTCCAGAGACCCCAGTAAATCGCTTCAGTAGCGCCAGTGCAGCCTGTAGAGAAGGTGCAGTATCTCTAATGAATAGGACTAGGTCGTCTGCATAAGGGGCTGTAGTTTTGGTAAGGGTGCCCACCCTAATACCCTGAATTTGAGAGGAGGAGCGCAGTGCAATCGCCAGAGGTTCCATGACCAACGCAAATAAGCCCAGTGACAATGGGCACCCTTGTCTGGTGCCTCTGGATACTGGAAAATTGTCAGACACCCCTCCATTTAGGAGGAGTCCTGCCACCGGCTGATCATAGAGCATTGATATCCATTTGAGGAATATGGGACCAAATCCCATGCGTTGGAGTACCTGGGTCATACATCCCCAATCAATGGAGTCAAATGTTTTTTCCACATTGAAAAACACCAGAGCCCCTTCAGAAGATATCTCATCTATTTGCGTGTGGGTGTACACTCCCCGGATATTAAGGTCAGTAGCTTTCTTGGGCATAAACCCTGTTTGATCTGGTGATATGAAGTGCTCTAGAATCCTCATCAACCTATTGGCAATCATTTTGGTCAAAATTTTGAGATCCATGTTTAAACAGTGCTACAGGCCTGTAGGAGGAGCAGTTAAGAAGGTCTTTATTAGGCTTGGGAAATAACACCACATGAGCCTCATACAACGAAGGTGGCAATTTCCATGCTTCAAAGCATTCTCTATAAAGTTGCAAGAGTCTGGGAGACAACAGTTCCATATAAGCTTTGTACCACTCCGCTGGTATCCCATCAGGACCCGGAGCTTTACCATTGGGTAAGGAGGCAATGGCCGAAGCCAGTTCTTTAGGAGTAAAAGGAGCTTCCAATTCTGGGTGGATGCCTTGAACGCATCCCAGACCATGAGCCCATCTGTTGAACGCTCATTGATGTCCCGATAGTCCTGTATGTGCGGTGAGACCAACGCTTCAACTGAGGGCTCGCTCACCCACCCCGAGTGCAGCCTCCAAACTCTACGACTGTTGCTTGCGGTTCGGCTCAATATTACCTGTAGGGGGGTATGATCAGAAAGCCCCCCCACCAGGTAACCGGCCTCCGCAATCTGTGGCAACAGTGCTGAGTTAGCAAAGGTCAGATCAAGACGGGATGAGGAGGCACTGACGTGGGAAAGGTGAGAGTAACTGCGCTCACCAGGATGTTTCTACCTCCACACCTCCTCCAACACTGCTGTGTCCGCCCAATGGCCTAGTTCTAGATTCTGCACCCGAGTCAGGTTAGAGGTTTCCAGCCCATAGTCTAGGATGTTATTAAAATCAATTTCCACAAGCACTTTTAGTGGGCCAAAGGTAGCAATCTTCTCTAAAACCAGGTATAATACCTCATTTTTGAAGGGGGTGGAACATATACTTTCGCTATTGCCAGTAACTGAGATTCAATGGCAAGGACCACAATTGCATATCTCCCATAGGGATCCGTTAATACATGTTCTATAGCGCATGCCAATTTCTTGTGCATTAAAATGGCCACTCCCCTGGCATGAGGAGTGGGTGGAATGTATGGCTCTCTGTATCCAGTTCCTGTTCAGAGATAACATTTTGTTACCCACTAGGTGGGTCTCCTGCAGGAGGATAATATGGGGATTCAGGGATCTGAGGTACTGGAGGACTAATGAACGTTTACACTTGGACATTCCACAAGATTATTTTGAGATCACTCATAAAGTGGAGCAATGTATTGGATAAGGACAGGAGTTGTTCTGTAAACTGAGGAGGTCAGTGGGGAGGGACCCGGGCACAGAGAGCCACAGAGCATCACATCACTACAAATGAACAGCATATATCTTGATAGGCAATTTACAACCCCATACCAGTGAGGTGAGCCACAGAGGGAAGCATAAAACATAGTTATTGTTCCCCAACAAAAAACACAAAAGAATTTTTTTTATAAAACTTGCAAAAAAGAAGAAAAAAAAGAAGTCACAGAAAAAAAGCATTCTAAGAACCCAACTCCCTGTTTGCTCCAGGCGAACCGAACCAAAAAAAGAGCAAAACCGCCAGAGAAACTTTATTCCCATCAACTTAGTGAACAAAAAGTGGAACGTTCCGAGAGTCTATCCACTCAAAAAGGGGGGTTCGGGAAGACTTGTAGGTAGTGCAAACGTTTACAACAGTACCTGAAGCTCCTGCAGTGCACGGAAGGCAAGTCTCAGAGATTGTCATATACTGCAGACAGCCAGGGGAACAAGAAATTTGGGACAACAGGATTCCAGAAGGTGTTGCAGCAGCAGGAACCACTACTCCCAGCATCAATACCGCATGAAGGTAAGTATCTTCCCGGCCTAATCCACATGCTCCCATGACACAGACTTCATTGGATCCTAGCATTAGGCGATTGAATCCAGCCACCTCTGCAGGGGATTCAAAGAACTTTGCAGCTACACGAAGTAAGTTTAGACGGCTAGGATACAGCATGCTATAAATCAGACTTTTCTCCCTCAGGCATCTGTGGATATCTGTAAAGGAGCGTTGTTTCTTTTGCAGTTCTGGAGAGAAATCAGAATACAAATGGATGACAGCATTTTCATGCTTCAATTTAGGGTGCTTGCGGGCCTCCGCCAGGATCAAATCTCTATCCCTGAAGTTCAGCAGGCGTACAAGAAACGCACATGGCCACGCAGCTGCAGGTCTCCGGCCCGTGGGCACCCTGTGTGCCCGCTCCACGACAGACAGGAGACAGATGTTGCAGGCCCAAGAGCTTTTTGAAAAAGGCCTCCGCAAACTCCACAGGGTTAGCGCCTTCTTCACCCTCAGGGAGTCCAACCACCCCGACATTTTTGCGCCTGAGGCGGTTCTCCGCGTCCTCTGAACGGGCCATTAGGAGTTTTGACCTGCTGCTGCAGCTCCACCACAGATTGTGCCGTGGAGGCCGCCGTGTCCTCCACTGCAAAAATGCGTTCCTTAGTTTCTGTTAAGCGGCCCCTGATTTTGTCCATATCCTGCCTTATCAGCCCATATTCGATCATCAGGGTATCTATATTCCCCTCCTCAGATGACTGTCTGCAATGGCTGCCAGTATCATTGCGGTGGACCGCTCCCCCAGCAGTTCCGAAGGTTCCCTCATGACTGTCAGCGACCCCTCCTGATCCGAGGCCTCGAGTGCCGCCATCCAGGAGTCTGTCTGTACCGCTACAGAGGCTGGAGAGGATGGCGAGATCCGGGAGAAGGAAACAACTGCATTCTTTGTCGGTTTACGTTTCCCGGTCATCGGAAGGACTGTGGGAGCCCCCCAGACAGGAGAAAGGTATTTGCTGAGCAGGATAGAGACGGATTAGAGTCACGGATGGCAGGAGCTCAGGCTGAAAACATCTGTCTCTTCTCACATCCCGGCCACGCTGTAGGTGGCAATTTGACTAGCTGGGCAACACTGGTGGCAGTGGGCCAGGTGCAGATGAGTCAGGGAGACAGGGACTGAGTGTGGATAATACCCCAGGGTGGAGCAAGATGGCCGCCACACGTGTCACTGGCACCAGGAGCTAGGGCTGCTGCACGTCCTGCAGAAGAGGACGTCACCCCTCACCGTGGAGTCGTGATCTGCTGGGCCAGAAACGTTGTTCAAGATGGCCGCTTCTTACCAGGCTGGATCCTCGATTTCCCCCTCCTGTCGCTGAGTTGGAGTGTCACAATGGGAGCTGCAGGCAGCGGTCGGCCAGCTGTGAGGTCCGGCAGCTGTAGCAGGAGGAAACTGGGCTCAGGGTGGTTAGGGAGTCCTGTAGTACCTGCTGAGGCCGTCACTGGGTGAAGCAAGGTGGCCGCCGTTCCGAGAGCTGAGCCGGAGCCGATGTCTGTCCCACAGGCAGCTGCAGGACTAGGAAGCACCGCAATGGCGGCCCCGGGCAGTCCGGCGGCAGCAGCAGGAGGAGGCAGGGCTCAGGGCAGTCAGGGAGGCCAGGGCCCTTCCAATATGAGTTCTTAACGTGTTTTAATGCATACTTTAAAATTTAACGCAATGCATACATTTTAGATGCATTTTGCATGTGAATTATCCCTGGTCACCGGAGAAAAAATTTACGTGACTCAAAAGAGCACCTAAAATGCACCTTAGTGCGTTTTTGGTACGTTTATATTGACTAATATGAAAGGTGCGAAACAGGGTACCAAAGATGCAACATGCAGGACTTTTTAAAACGCAGCACACCAGCATCATTCATTCACCCTTTGATGAAGTCACGTGTGCAGTGACGCAACGCGTCAGCGAGGAATCAGGTGTCGTCACTTCTGGTCGCGGCAGAGACCGGAAGTACTCTTATTATAGTCGGATTGCTGAGATTTTAAATGTTAGTTGCTACGTTTGTTTTTGAATACATTTTTTTACAAATTACTACACAATGGAGGCATCCCTCTTTATTGCATGCCCTCACTGCATCTGATGAGCCTGAAGTCTAAAGCCACCTTCCAAAAACACCGCTATTGCTGTGGTGATCGCTGGAGATCGACTGATTGTGGGGATCCTGCTTCTACTTCATATTAAAGCTTGATATGACCCGTAGGGGTCTTCATTAGAGGTGAGAGGCTGGGGGAAACGAGTGGCGCACTTCGGATGGTGATAGCTATTGGATGAAGTGGACACCGATCGTTTTTTGTTGCACATGCACTTTTTATCTATGAACTGCTATATGGAGATCTGTTTTCCTTCTTATTGGAGTTGGATTGCACGTTTTGGACATTGCACATTATCTTGTTTTATGCATCTTATGAGCTTTTTGGACGTTATTAGCGTTTGATATCACATCTGTGTTATTCATTTGCACTATATGTTATTATATTGCACTTTACATTGCTAAGCACTTTATATTGTTAGCACTTTTGCTTCATTGAGAATGTGTTACACACAGTGAGTTTATTTTCACTGTTGCAGCACATTCTTGTCAGTTGCTGACAGCCTATAGACGTATGTGTTATTAATTTGCATCATATGAAACTACAATGCACTTTATACTGTTTAGCACTTTATATTGTTTTATTGAAGATTTGCCACATACAGTAATCCAGTTTCACTGTTGCAACACATTCCTGTCAGTTATTGACAGCTTGTGTGTTGTATATTTATTCACTTGTACTTTATTCTAGTTAGCGCCACATACCTTCTTATTTTCAGCACACCAGCATCGCAGTGATGTGAACAGATACAGAGGATTTAAAGGGGTCAATTTTTATTAAGTTTTTGTTGGACATAAAAGGTGTGTTTTAGCACAGAAAAAGTGCACCTGTGTGAACAAGTCCTAAGGCATGCTGGGAGTAAGAGGTTATACTGGGCTGGCTCAGAATTGTTTTTGTTTGCCAGTGTCCACTCAACCTGAAAGTGGCAGTATAACCCAACAAACTCTGAATTCCTCTGCCCCTGGATGAGTGAGAAAGAAAATGGCCCACATATTTCTCTGAGCATGGGATTGCTTTCATGTAGGTTCTTATCAGTTTCTGCCTAAACTGTTTTTGTAAACTATTATTACCCATTAAAAATGAAAAGAATACATACGAGGTACAGCAGTGCCAAAACGATCAGCCTCACTGTTCAACAAGCGCAACCGTAGCTCATTTTGCCCACAATTCTGTGGTCCTATAAGAACTATGGGCCGCTTTCTGTTCGCTGGTTGGTGGTAAAGGGACATTTCTTCATATGTTAAGATTTCCTCATTATCGTAATCTGGATGGGAAAAGAAGAATCCCAGAACAAAATTTCAAAAAGATTCTTTCATGTTGTTCCACATTTATTACAACAAAGTAAAATAAAAATATAAGATCATGATTTTATCAACAAGCACAACACACCTGTCTGATTTATTGATCTGTACACAGCCCCGAAGTCAGTGCTTCAGGAAAATGCTGGCAAAGGCAAGTGGCGACTGGTCTGATTAAGAAGTTCAATGAGAAATGTTGTTTCTGCCCCAGAAGAAAGAAGCGATTTCTCATTGGTGAGCATGGTCACAGGACTGAGTTGACAAATCTCAGCTTGCCATTGCCAGTATTCTGATATACAGCCTCTGTGACTGTGAATGGATCGAGAAGTGCATGGATCGCTAAATCGGCAGATGTGGGTTGCGGTGAATGCAAAGTGGAATTACCATTAAAACTTTATTCCAAGAATAGTGGCATCCACTGGAAAAAATATTATTAAACTTTCAAATACTTGCAAGCTTACCGTCATTTTTGTTGGCATTGTATAATACTTTCTTTCTCTTTTTTTTGTTCTTCTTTGCACACCACAATTTTCCTGCAAGAAGAATACGTTTTAATTTAGAAGGCAAATACTTGTGATATGAGGACAAGGAGCACAAACAAAAAAGGGTCACTGGGACAGAAAGGCACAGATAATAAAACCTAACAAAATGATTAACCTTCCCCCCATTGTACTAAAATAGAAAGATTTTATTGCTGTCTGTCATCACTGGAGAGATTTCCCATCATGCTGACCCCTTTTTTAATGGAAGTGAGCAAGAAGTGCAGGGAAAACTTGATGGATGAGGATATAGACAACAGTAAAAAAATTACAGAGGATCAAAACCTTGCCAACTTTTCCAAAAACATTTTTTAAGTTTGAGTTGGGCTCTGTTTTCTGTAGATGCCAGTAACTTGCATAACTATACCAAAGCTTATTCTTTCTCTCATAGATTCTGCTCGGAAAGACTTATGTCTACCTTCTATAATCCTAACAGAGCATCAACTCTTCCTGTTGACCTTTTCATTTAAAATGTACTACAGCAAAATATTTAATAGGGATTCAATCAGGCAGGTAGAGCAACATGGGAATCTTGCTAATGAAGTCCAGGAGAGATAAAATAAGCAAGATGGTATCTCTGCTTTATCAACTTATACAAAAACTATCAGTTCAGTAGAATATTGTTAAAAAAGTATTTACATAAATATATTTATCAAATTGTACATTAAGTAGCATGGGATGAAATATTCAGGTATACTGGATTATGCTGCTGTCTTCAGGATATTGGACACAGGAAGACAAAAACTAAGCACAGCCTAGTAACCCCCCCCCCCCCCCCCCCCCCACTCTAAAGCAGGCTTTAGTTTTTCGTTAGTGTTCTCAAACAGACAACTCTTCTCTGAAAGAAGCAAATTCTGTTCCTACGTTTTTTCAAGATTGTTTTTCATCTAGAAAGTAGAGCTAGAATGGGCTCATTTTGCAGCTTTCCAGATCAGATGACCCTTGGCATCGTTTGCGGAAGCTGTAACCAGACCTGGCTAAAAAGCCAAAGTGGGGGTGGCCTATAATGTGTCCTTCTTAGGCATTCAACTCTGCTGAAGGCACTCACTTAGGCATCTGTGTGCAAAGCGAGGAGCAGCCACAGAATACTTTACAGCTTTAAGGAGGTGGTGCACCTGTTTTTCTGGGTACCCTGTGTCTGAAGTCTCCTGTGTAGGAAACGCAGGGATTTTTTAGGAACTCATTTATGGCTTTGCCCTTAAGGCCTGCTGGTCCTTCCTTTTTCCAGGCTTCCCCATAGGGATTATTCAGTGGTACTATTTATCACATGGCCAGCAGTGGGTCTATATCTAGCATATTTAGTATAGTGGATCAAAGGCACAAAGGCAGAAGCCCTAAGGCGCCTTGCCTGCTTAAATTCTGAGTCAAGGGGTCTCCCACTGTCTCCTACCTGACTCTTAACATTTATTTGTATCTACCCCTTCATAGGTAACTCTATTCCTTGCTTTTTCTTTTAGGGAGGAATTCTCTGTTATGATTTCTGAATTTATGAGAAAATTGCAGCCATAATAGCAGACTCACTAATGAGCTGTAAGCATGAGTCTATGCCCCTCTCATAGGCTTAGAGCTTCATGCATTAGCTACACCTAAAGTTACATGCCTAAGTTCTCTAAATTAGTGGTTCTCAACCGCAGTCCTCAAGTACTCCCAACAGGCCATGTTTTCAGGTTTTCCTTTACTTTTCATAGCTGCTTTAAATCAATATCAATGACATGGTATTGATAAGAGCCATTTTATTTAAGGGAAGTTCCCAAAACATGGCCTGTTGGGGGTACTTGAGGACTGAGGTTGAGAACCACTGCTGTAAATAACCCTTACAGCCTGTCAAGATTTTTTCAGTACATTATCTATTGTAACCAGTCTTGGAGAGTGATTGACCAAACCCTGATAAAGTCTTTGGTCCTACCAAACTTTTGCCCATAGAGGAGGGGCTCAAAAAAGTGCATCATCCTGGTTATTGACTGGCCATTTCTTGTGTCTTAAAAAGAATAACAGTCCCCGGAGAGGACATCTAGTATCAAAAAGACAATGACGAGCACAAATTGGCATCATTGATGAGCACAGACTGGCATGACTGCTGGGCACCGTTAGGGCTGCACTAATAATCAGGGCACTGATAATCAGTGCCCTGATTACATGCACAGGTCTTCCCTGTGAGGAAATGCCGCTGATCGGCTCTCCTCTCTTCACACACTGTCAGTGTGAGGCGAGGAGAGCCGACTACTGGCACTTCCATGTTTACATGATGGCTGTGATGGACACCCCAATGGGACACCGCACACCCCCACGGGCGCATGATCACGGTGAGACTGGTTGACGTCATATGACGTCGAACAAGAGGGTATCCTGCCCGCCGTCATTTGTCTATACAGCGGGCGGGAGGCAGTTAAGAAAAAAAATTAACAGTGTATACTTACCTGCTCTGTGCAATGGCATTGCACAGAGAAGCACCGAAACCCCCTTTTCTGAGGTCCCCCCAGGCGTTGTTCACTCCTCCTCTTCTTCAAGTGACCCCATAGCAAGCCGCTTGCAAGTCTCTATGGACAAAGAGCACGGCTTGGCCAGCAATGGGCTCTCTTCCCACAGGATTTGACCGATAGCAGCAGGAGCAAATGATTCACACTCCTGCAGAGTTTCCTGTGAGAAGAGAGACGGGAGAAAAGCTGCTGCAGAGGAGCACAGTGTTGGATCGAGATTGGGCTCAAGTATGTGTTTAAGGGTGGGTTTGCGGGGAGCAGATTTTGAAAATATTTTTATACCTTATTGCAAAGCCTGCTTTAGGGGAAAAAAAAAGTTTTCCTTTAGAACCACTTTAATAAAGTGTCTAATGACCCACCAAAGAGTTGCTCCCTGTCAAACAGATTCCTTTCTTGAACTTGCAAACCAATTTTGCATCCAGAGGATTTTGTGCATCTTCACAGACATGAGCTCCATGCAAGAATTTTGACAAAGGGTGCCGGCAAACTGGTCACGCAGTAGGACAAAGCTACAGTTTTTGGCGAGTTGAGGGATCCATCAGCATCAATATGGGGTTGTGCACCATGTGCTCAGCCCAGAATGCCAGAGTCTGGCAAATGACCATAGACATGAATGGTTGAATGGCTGAGCTCAACTGAGCAAGAGAGACTTTGAGGAGAGACTTCTCATCTTTTTTGAAAAGCAAGACTGTTGTTATGGAGGGGTCAGGCAGTGACTCAGCAGGGAACGCCGATGGCAGCACTTACGCCTTGTGCTTCCTGTGATGTCTATCAGAGCAGAGACTTTCCCTATTAAGTCTGCCATAGAGGTTAAAAATTCTTGGGTTGTGAGAGGGGTAGGAACCCACATAGAAAGCAGCAAAGCCCTGGACTCAACACATGAAGGGTACTTGCTCCCTTTCAGAGAAGAACCCTCCAGGTATGAATTCCCCACTTCACCTGTCTCAAAAGAGCATACCCTCTCCTCCATGGAGGGTCTCCAGAGACTAGTACTAGCAGGATATGGATTGCCACAGCTCTGAACCTGTAGAGCACTCTGCAGCTAACTGCACAGCATTGCACTGGGTGAGCACAACCACAGAGTCCAGTTGCAACATTAAAGTTAGACTGTCCCCACAGTTTCCATGTGGTGCACTTCAGGTCCTGTTCCCAGAGCAGCTGTTAAGCGGCAACCAAAATGAAAGCTGAAATCATACTGCCGCAGTGGTGTTGATGCAGCCTGGAGGGAAGGGATTTTTCCACGTGAAGAACTAAGTGTCGTCTTCTCAATATTTCAGTAATCTCAGAATTACAAGCCACAAACCTGCTTCCAGTAGAGAGAGGTTGTCTATCACCTAAGGACACTAGCATAAACTGAGGATAGCTGGAATAGAGAGGGATTATATGCTAACAACTTTGTTTGCCAGTGTCCTCACTTAAAGGTGGCAGAAAAAAAAACCATGGTTAAGACTTAAAGGAGCCTGTGTCCTGTATTATAAGAAACCACATTTACGTTAATGAAACTGTCAACTAAATTAAAAAAAAAATGATGCTGTTGTAGGTATAAAGTGCCAGCCAATAGCTTAGCTTCCCAAACTCTCTTCTCATAGCTGAATCCCAGTCAGCCAGTCTTGGCAGGAACCCAGATACTTCACTATGATGGGCAGCCTTTCAGCCCAATAAGAAAATGCAGGAGGTAGAAAAGGGTGGGTAAGCTTCAGAAAGTGCCGGAGCTTTTAAAAACATTAAATAAATAAATAAATATATATATATATATATATATATATATATATATATATATATATATATATAATGATTCTGACAACAACCCAGTGAGTTTTAAACGCCCTGTTTTAGGTGACAACGCTACCTCATTTGCAGTGAAATCCTAAGCAGTGTCATCAGCCCTGCCTAAATTCTCAACTACTGGATTAGAAAAAACCTTCCCCTTATGGTATGGAGACGTTCTGTAGTCCACCGGAGACTACTGAGGGTGTTGTTAACACTTCGTATTTAGTGCAGAATTGGCACTGGTGTCAGCTCAAACTAGGAGCATTGGATCTGTAGTTGCAGTGTTAAAGGGATAAACCTTGTGAACTGTGCATGTACATTATTGCAGAGATGTACTGAATATGTATAATTTTTTTTTTCTCAAAAACACACTTACAGTAAAGTATTTTTTACATTAGCTACAAAATGAACAAATATTTTTAATTACCGCCTTCCTCCTCAACAATTGTTAAAAATATATTTGTCAGAGAGTGAATGGTTTTTAACAAGTTGTCTGGCTCATTACTAATGTGAGGAGTAGCAGTAAAAAAGAACTATTGTGTAGCATTGCAAAGCAGGAAAAAAGAGCCTGCATAAGGCTATGTTCACGCCTGTGCAGGCGATTGCTGCTGCAGAACCATACCTGTTGCCAAAGCCGCAAGCACCTGCACGAAAAAACGTGCTGGCGCTCAGGAGATGAACAGGGTGCCATTAATGGCACCCCCACGCACTAGAAACTGCAGCACGGCTTCCCGCACTGGAACTATGCTGCACTTGCGTTTTTTGTGTGAGCAGCATTTTCAAAAAAGGAGCAGGAACCTTTTTCTCTGCGTTTTCAGGAGGCACAGCAGCCCATTCAAATGAATAGGCTGCCATGCACACGCAAAACATGGAAAGTGTAAATCTAACCTAAGGCTGGCCATACATTTTACATTATACTTTCCTTTATGATTTACCAAAACCATATAATATTGAGGTCAAACCTAAAAACTTTCACCTTGTATGCAATCAGGAAGGCCCTTGCACTACATAGTTGAATGTAAATCTAAAGGAAACTGAACAGGAAAATTGTATAATGAATGGCCAGCTTAAAGTGATTGTAAACAATCACCTTGTAATACAACCCATTCAGTTGAAAATAGAAATGAAAAGGCAAAACATTTTTGTACAGAAAAAAAAGGTATTTATAATTTTTTTTTTTTTAAGTTATCACATTCACTCTGTTCTTAGCTGCATACGATCTAGAAGGAGGAGAAGAAGAAGCAGCAGCACACAGAGCTTCCCAGTGAATGGCTGTGCAGCGGGGGAGTCAGGACAATTCTGATCATTGGAAGAGAGCACAGATTTTTAAGCATAGCCAGAGAACTGACCAGTGTGTGCTCTCCTGCTTAGTGTGGTCAGTTTTAAAAAAGAAAAGCAGAGGGACTGGCAGGAACATCAGAAATTTCAAACAAAGGAAGCAATACAAAGAGAACAGGATACTTTATGATACAAGTACATGGTACAACAGGTACATATCATGAATATGAAGTGTTGGGGTAACAAATGCTTTAGGTAATGAAAATGTGGCTGTACCACATACATGTATAAATATTTACAGACTCATATTTAAAATCTTCACACACATTAAAAAATTGTAACACCAAGATGAATCTAAATATCTTACAGGTAAATTAAGACACTTGACCAATTTGCTTTCAAGTAGAAGCAAACCAGCATGGAGGTACTATATTTTACATTCACCTGATTTTTCAGGCTCCTTATCCTCTTCTATTGTCTGCTTCATCGCTTCCCTCTGCTGTTGGAAACTTTTCCCTGTGAAAGCAAAAAAAAAAAAAGAAATAAAAGATCCACATGCAAAAGTTGTATAACAAATAAGTAAAAAAAAAATAAATAAATGGTTTGAAGACAGAAAAGTGCAATCTTTGGGAGTTTTTCAGTCAGGAGGCCTACAGCAAATTTGGTCAAAGTTGTTTACCTATAGACGCCTCTTACCTACAAAGGCAGTTTTTTGGTAACGGGGAACTACGTATTTGATGGTATATTTAACTAACCAAAAGGTAGGAGCAGGTAATTGTTAAGGTTTACAAACACTTTATCACTTCTATACCAGCCCATAATACCCTTTCATTACCAGGCCATTTTTCAGCACTGTGATAGTTTGACTGACAATTACGCCGTCATGCATACATTGTACCCAAATAAGTTCCCCAGTTCCCCTTCTTTTCTGGTAAAATGCAAAAAATGCAAGAATACTTCGAAAACCCCCAAAATTATGCCCAAACTGGGCAGGTTAGCTCAGTCTCAGATTGTCACATTGGATTGGAAAAAACATTTCACACATATTGATTGGGGCCAGTAGGGTCCCATTCACTTGCCGTTACATTGTTAACCTGCAGATTTAAAACTCGCTGGCTCTAACATTTGAAGTCACATCGGCTGATTTGTATGTCACTGCCGACAATCCAAGTTGTAAAATTTAATGTGCATTTGCTTTTCCTCCCCTTTTATATGATGTGTTCTTTATTCCTTACTTTTTCTATTTATGGGAGACAATTGCACTTATGTGTCAATCCCATTAGGTTTTGTATAATCCCCTTTCTTATTGGAAAATAAATAATATTATTGGAAAAAAAAAAGAGATTGGTGAACTAGATACATTACTGTACAGGTAATAACCAGCGGGAGGTGCCAGTGAAGGGGTTAATGTACTGGTCAGATACAGTGGCAGGTTGAAGGTGAAGGGTGGGCAGGATCAGGGAGGTGACGGGTTAATACTACTGGTCATTAGGGACTGCATAATAGTGAGTGTGTGTGTGTGTGTGTGTGTGTGTGTGTGTGTGTGTGTGTGTGTGTGTGTGTGTGTGTGTGTGTCCATTCATAAATACACAATTTTTTGCCTTCCCCTCTAGTAAGGGGAAGGGAAGAGGCCAGCAAATTTAACACTACCCAGAGGTTAGTCATCACAGCAAACACATGGCACCCAGCCCCTCGGATCGGCGGAGTACATTATACAATGTACCCTTTACTTATTCACACAGGGAGAAGCTGTCATCTGGGTGCCCCTTAATGTTAAAGGGGGCTTGCAGATTCTGATATAATCCATGCCCACAGACCGCCACAACCAACAGGCCTGAGTTATGGGAAAAGGCCCATTTACCTCATCAACATGGAGATAAGGTGCCTTGCCCCAAGTTACCTATCCCTCCATGTTAAGGGCATGTGGCCTGGTAAGTTTCAGAATGTGGGACGGCATGCTCATCCCCACTAACTTTTCTTGCCTGCCAGGCTGCTCGGATAAGGGCTACATTCTGTTTTTTGGCATTGGGTCACCCTTAAAATTCATACCAGGCCCGAAGGGCCTGGTATAGATTGTGGGGGAACCCCTTCGCCAGTTTTTTCCCCCCTCTTAAAATTGTCCCCGTTCCATGGTTTATATTCACCTGCTGGAAATTCCTGGCCGACAGCTAAATGAGCCAGGAGGCCGGGATGAGTCACATAGTTAAGGTACCGATGGGTGCCACTGCTAAATGTTTCACTTCCTGTTGCAGCCGGAGGTCCGGTCTGCGATAAAAAAAAAAAAAAAAGAAGAAGAAAAAAAAAAAAAGGGTAAAAAACTAGCTAAATACTGCAAAATAGAAAAAATTAACACGTGTCAATTAACACTTGTTTTTTGACACCAGAATTCAAGCGGTATTTAACCACTTGCTAAGCCGGTAACGCCTATATACGTCAGCAGAATAGCACCACTGGGCGAATTCCTTTAAGAGCCGTAGCAGGCCGCTGCACAGCAGAGGCCACGCTGCGCGTGACCGGCGGGCGCGATCGCCACTGCCCACCTGCGATTGCGGGCACGAGAGCCAATACCGGGATTTGTGTGTCTGTAAACACACAAATCCCGATTCTGATGGGAGGAGAGCCAGATCATTGTTCCTACTAAGTAGGAACAACGATCTGTCTCCTCCTCTAGTTAGTCTCAATCCCGCACTGTTAGAAACACATCTAGGGAACGCATTTAACCCCTTGATCGACCCCCTAGTGTTAACACCCCTTCCCTGCCAGTGACATTTACATAGTAAATCGGGTCATTTTTATAGCACTGATCGTTGTATAAATGTCAATGGTCCCAAAAAAGTGTCAAGTGTCAAAAGTGTCCGATCTGTCCGCCGCAGTCTTGATAAAAATGGCTGATTGCCGCCATTACTAGTAAAAAAAAAATTATAATAAAAATGCCATAAATATATTCCCTATTTTGTAGACGCTATAACTTTTGCGCAAACCAATCAATATACGCTTATTGCGATTTTTTTTTACCAAAAACATGTAGAAGAATATGCAGTGGGGACGGAAAGTATTTAGACCCCCTTAAATTTTTCACTCTTTGTTATATTGCAGCCATTTGCTAAAATCATTTAAGTTCATTTTTTTTCCTCATTAATGTACACACAGCACCCCATATTGACAGAAAAACACAGAATTGTTGACATTTTTGCAGATTTATTAAAAAAAGAAAAACTGAAATATCACATGGTCCTAAGTATTCAGACCCTTTGCTGTGACACTCATATTTAACTCAGGTGCTGTCCATTTCTTCTGATCATCCTTGAGATGGTTCTACACCTTCATTTGAGTCCAGCTGTGTTTGATTATACTGATTGGACTTGATTTAGGAAAGCCACACACCTGTCCATATAAGACCTTACAGCTCACAGTGCATGTCAGAGCAAATGAGAATCATGAGGTCAAAAGGAACTGCCTGAAGAGCTCAGAGACAGAATTGTGGCAAGGCACAGATCTGGCAAAGGTTACAAAAAAAATTCTACTGCACTTAAGGTTCCTAAGTGCACAGTGGCCTCCAAAATCCTTAAATGGAAGACATTTGGGACGATCAGAACCCTTCCTAGACCTGGCCGTCTGGCCAAACTGAGCTATCGGGGGAGAAGAGCCTTGGTGAGAGAGGTAAAGAAAAACCCAAAGATAACTGTGGCTGAGCTCCAGAGATGCAGTCGGGAGATGTGAGAAAGTTGTAGAAAGTCAACCATCACTGCAGCCCTCCACCAGTCGGGGCTTTATGGCAGAGTGGCCAGACGGAAGCCTCTCTTCAGTGCAAGAAACATGAAAGCCCGCATGGAGTTGGCTAAAAAACATCTGAAGGACTCCAAGATGGTGAGAAATAAGATTCTTTGGTTTGATGATACCAAGATAGAACTTTTTGGCCTTAATTCTAAGTGGTATGTGTGGATAAAACCAGGCACTGCTTATCACCTGTCCAATACAGTCCCAACATTGAAGCATGGTGGTGGCAGCATCATGCTGTGGAGGTGTTTTTCAGCTGCAGGGACAGGACGACTGGTTTCAATCGAGGGAAATATGAATGTGGCCAAGTACAGGGATATCCTGGACGAAAACCTTCCCCAGAGTTCTCAGGACCTTAGACTGGGCCGAAGGTTTACCTTCCAACAAGACAATTGCCCTAAGCACACAGCTAAAAAAAACGAAGGAGTGGCTTCACAACTCCGTGACTGTTCTTGGATGGCCCAGCCAGAGCCCTGACCTAAACCCAATTGAGCATCTCTGGAGAGACCTAAAAATGGCTGTCCAACAACGTTTACCATCCAACCTGACAGAACTGGATTGGATCTGCATGGAGGATTGGCAGAGGATCCTCAAATCCAGGTGTGAAAAACTTGCTGCATCTTTCCCAAAAAGACTCATGGCTGTATTAGATCAAAAGGGTGCTTCTACTAAATACTGAGCAAAGGGTCTGAATACTTAGGACCATGTGATATTTAAGTTTTTCTTTTTTTAATAATAAATCTGCAAAAATGTCAACAATTCTGTGTTTTTCTGTCAATATGGGGTGCTGTGTGTACATTGAGGAAAAAAAATGAACCTAAATGATTTTAGCAAATGGCTGCAATATAACAGAGTGAACATTTTAAACAGGGTTTGAATACTTTCCGTCCCCACTGTATATCAGCCTATACTGATGAAGAAATGTGTTTTTTTTTTTAAATTTGGGGGGTTTTTTTATTAGGCAAAAAGTAAAAAAAAATTATTTTTTCCAAAATAGTGGCTCTTTTTTTGTTTATAGCGCAAAAACTAAAAACTGCAGAGGTGATCAAATACCACCAAAAAAAGGCTCTATTTGTGGGAAAAAAAAGGACGTCAAATTTTATTTGGGTACAACGTCGCACGACTGCGCAATTGTAAGTAAAAGCACATAGCTGTACCACAATAAATGACCTGGTCAGGAATTTCAGTGAATTGACCCCACAATATCAAAATATGCTCATGTATGATCTGTGGATCATCAATGCCCAGCCTTCAACCTGGTCTCTGCCACTTTCTGTTAAGTAAAAAGGTGGCAGGAAACATTTCAGGTAAGTAAACTAGCAACATTTAAATCAGTTTTATTTAAAATAAGGGGCAACTAAATCATAGTAAGTTTATTTTTTTATATATTCAAATACAGTTCCATTTTAAATAATTGTGAATAATGGCTACAATGGTCGTGAGCTTTTTAGACGTTACCATTTCAGCTTTAGTTCTGCCATCTTACAGCTAATTCTAGTCACAAGAGCACTATTCTGAGTTTTCTAACATAAGGACACATTATAAAAAACAAATAGGGGAATTTATCAAAACGGAATCATACAGAAACTGCAGCAGCTGTGCATAGCAACCAGATTCTATCTTCAGCTTGTTCAGTTAAGCTTTGAAAATGAAAGATAGAAGCTGACTGGTTGCCATTCACATCTGCTCCAGATTGTTGCTGCTCCCGTTTTAATACATTTCCCTCAATGTATTTATTGAATTAAGCAAATTATCTTCAGTCTGCTCATATAAATTGTAATAAAAACATCTGTGCCATTCTGAAGCTTCCCTCTAACCACTTTGCATATTATTTTATATATACGATGACTGTACTTGCCAAATATGCTGTAGAAATCTCCCTCCACTGAGTCTGGCTGCAATCATATGAAGCTGCTGCCCGTTTACTTCCTGGATTTACACAGACACACGCCTCCAGCTCTGCAGCTCTCATTGGCCCTCTTATGACTCACCCCCCCCCCCCCCCCCCCTCCCCCCTCCTGGCAAACTCTCAAGAGAAAGAGAGAGAGAGCTGTGCATGATGTTATAAGCCTAATGACCAGACAAGAAACAGGAAGTGGGCTGTATAAGGTATTTACTGGCAGAAATTTGTTTTACTATCTGTTGTAATATGTTGGCCAATTTATAATGTATAATATTGGCCAATGTATAATATTGTATTGGAGTATGGGTTGAGCAGAAATTGTCCAAGCCAACTCAATTTTAAGATAACAGTTGAAGATCCTTTGATGTGCTAATCTCATGCAAGTCTACCTAGGGGTGTGAGGTATGGGCTGTTAACCTAATTGAACATTTCAAAGGGTACATTGTTTAAAGGACCATAGAAGAAATATTTATTGATGGTAATTAGACCTGAGGGGGTAACAATAAGATCAAAGAGTATTTTGGGTTGACCTAGCAGAAACTCCCTCCTAGTGGACTAGTATTTCATGGAGGACATTCAAGCTGGCATTTAGTGTTTTTGGAAGTTAGGCTTGTATGTGGGTGAGTGAGGCTTGTCTGTGTATGCACAGAGACCTATGAACATGGGATTCTGAATTATATCTACTCTGTCGGATTTCTTTGTCATCTGTGGACTTTGGACTTTGTTCTGTGTTGGAAGTCAATAAAGTGCATCTCTCTGGAAGAATTGGGTTGCTGCGGAAGAGTACTTATTAATTATCTATACACCCAATATTAATATATACGCGATCACAACACTGGTGCCGTTCATGTGACCAGAAGAGCATTTTCAGACTTAGTAACAGAAGTCGGTGGTGACAACAATCCTGTGAGTTGGACAGAAGTCTGATGAAGAACCAAGAGCTGTGCTGTGACTCTAATGTCTGGTTGTGACATAAGAGAGTCTAATCTACAAAATTTATCAAGTTGGGAACCCCAGAATTATTCTCTGGAGATTGGAAACAACAAAAAAAGGACTGTGTCGTGTACCAGAAGACCTGAACTGGAATCTGAAGGAGTAACTAATGCGGTGAGTAAAATATTTCCTTTTTTTTAATTATTAGTAATATAGTCAAAATGCTTACTCAGTGTGAAGCTAGTGTCAGTTCTGATAAAGTTAACAGATGGGTATTAAAATGTATTAAGCGCCATGGCGGTCCTCATGAAATTCCAGAAAAATGTAAGCAGACGTGGACGATGATGAAGGAATTTTTAGAGAAAAATGTTTTTGATAGCAAAATTTCAGAAAGTAAAAGAAAAGGTTGTATTATACAGGGCTTGTTATCTTGCTGTCTAACAATGGAAAGTTCTTTGAATTATAAGGTTGAGGAAATTACCCAGTTACAGAAGGCAGTTGATAATAGCAACAATGTTTGTGAGAGGTTACAAAACCAATCAGACACCGAGACAGTAAATTTAAAATTGCATGCGGTTACGATTGGAGAAGCTTTACTTGAGAAATCTAAACATTGTGATGAATTATCAGAGGAAAATGAGAGATTAAAATTAAGAATTATGGAATTAGAGAAGAGATCTCAGGAATGCAGATATGCATCAAATCTTGGATTCAGCAATCTGCAGCAAACAGAACCTCATATTAAATCTGATAATTCATTACCAGCTGCCCCCACTGTGACTACCACAGTTTATAACAATAATAATAATACAGGTGAAGTTCAGCTTGTAATTAAGCCTTTGAAATCAAAATTATTAGACGCAATTCTTAAAGAAATAGGAATGGTTCCATACCATGATTTAAACAGATTTTTAAAATGGTTTTGTGATGTGCAGCAAGTCAGAGATATGTACATTCTCAACCCATCTGACTTAGAAAGAGTTTTGCAACATTCTGTAGGAAGTGGTCTTTGGATGAGAATTAAACAAATCTGTATTCAGCCTCTGAGGACAAGGGACATATTACTGGAATTATTATGTGTTTTGTATGGTGTACGTTCTGATGTTACTATTCATGGAAAGATCCAACAAATGCAAAATGAATCTCCCTATGAATTGTCACACAGGATAGCAACTATTATGGAATTATTGGTCGGTAATAATCTTGCATTTGAGCGTGGGGGCTTGATACATATGAGTATGTTTCTAGATGCGTTGCATGAAGATATCAAACAAAATATTTTATTAGTTACCCCAAATCCTCATGATTTAAAAGACATATTGTTGAGAGCAGACCATTTATGGAGAAAGTCAAATGAGCAGGCTGTCAAAATTGATTTAGCCACATTGTTTAGGACAAATACTGAGCGTAAAGATC